>BOPP01000113.1:3515916-3544841 GCA_017312745.1 Gryllus bimaculatus
TGGGGGTGGTCGGTTGCGTCGCGAGGCGGCCCCGAGCGCGCCGGTCATTACACGATGTTAGCAGGATTTAACACGGTGGCGCTGTCAACGCCCCAGCGGCTGGTCGGCGCGGCACAGCGCGGCGCTGAGGGGGAGGACGAGTGCGGAAGGGCCGCGGGAGGGGAAGCAGCAGAAGGAAAGAGCAACCAAGATTTGGGAACAGGCCATTTAGTTCTGATTCACTGGTTTCTCGCACTGAAGTGTCGTGTCTGAACGCGATTAAATCCACTAGTAACGCCTGTCTTCATTTGCGTCCCTGAACTTCACAAGATGTGTACATCTAAATACATCTCAAAATCTCTCAATAAAATTCACACAAAAAAAAATATTAATTGGCTGGAAATAAACTGATTCTTCGTTTGTTTTTCTTTCGGTAATGGTAACCATTAAATCGAATGAACCTTAAATGAAGGAATATAAGGATAGGATGTACAAATGCTTGACATAAATAGTCTGTGAGTGGAATTAGGTTAATCATAGATGCCACTGATTTAACTCAAGCCTCCCTGTGATGATTGCTTACGAAAAATACGTTTTGGAAATTTCAGTTGCGTGTCTTGAAATAATTTAATTCAATTTTGTGGTACAAGTCTAATAGTTGTTAAAATATTATACCATTTTGTTGTATATACAATTCACATTATGATGAACTTGTATGAAAACACTTATTAACGTAAAAATAAAAATAAAAAGTAAAAATGTGAAAAACTACAAATCAACAACATATTAAAACAGAAAAAGTAAAATAAGTACCGTGATTAAATGTTGGGGATGGTTGCGAGGGAAATCCTGAAGAAATTTGATGAAAATTTAGTAAGATAAATATTGACGTTCTCACGAACAATTAGGGCAAAAACATATATAACCGTACGTCTAACAACAAATGATGTACACGCTTGCTCCAAGTAAATTACAGGTCGAATACACAGCGACAAGGCGATGGTCGTAGCTGTTTCCTTTCATTTATCTACAAAAGGCATATGCTCTGAATATTGTCCAGCAAGATTAAAGAAGTGATAGAAGTAGCGACGTCAAGAGAAATGCTTTATTCCAAACATCTACAAAGGAGGTGGAGTTATTATTCATTATAATGACCAAAAGTGACAAAATGCTACATAAGCAATATATGAAAATAATATTGCGTAAGAGAAACAACGTAAACTAAAGCTTAAGAAGTGCACCAGAATGAAAAGGGCACATATTTCTTCCTAAAAAGAGGTAACGTAGTCATGCACACTTTCACTCTCATCTACAATCACCCACACTGATCTAACACCCAACATCCTGACACACGCCATCAAATTCCAAAACGTATGACAACTGAATTTACAATTGAGGGGTACGCCTTTCGTACCACATTCGCCTCAGGAAATCCCAACAACTTAATCTTCTTTTTTTTCATGTACCCCCAAAAATCCCCACTTAAAATCCCCGAAAGGCTTCAGCTCAACGGGAAGGTAATAAATTTAAAAATAAGAGGTATCGTAATATTTCCATGTTCTGGTAGAAAAACATTGTCGAGTGGAATAATAATAATAATAATAATAATAATAATAATAATAATAATAATAAATAATAATAATAATAACAATAATAACAATAATAACAACAACGTTCTCTTCTTCATTAGAAGTGCTTCAAACGTCCTTTTGAAGTAATATTTTACAATAATAACTACGGTAATTACGGAGGCAAAATTGAATACACAGGAGCAATCACCAATAGCTTCATTCCAAGAACAATAAATCCGTTTGGTTGAGCGTATTACAAACACTTCAAAATTTTACGACTGGAGTTTTTGCGACCAAATAATCCAGACACGCATAGAGAAGAGAATAATCAAATCGATTCTGGGAGACATCGGTATGCACCGGCGGAAACCTTCCACTAAATAGAGCATCGCTCGGAAATCAAAACATTCGCAACCGACCCGACCTTGGGGCACCCTCAGAACCTGCAGCGCTCCTATGCAACTCCATCGAGGCAGAAACGTTCCTCTATGTCGTAAATTTCTCGGCGAGGTTCATGAATCTGAGGGGACGATTTAGCTGCTGTAACGTTTCTCTCTTGATGCAAAATGCACTACGTTCCGCCGTTCCGCTCCTCTCTGAAACGCACAGTACAAGGGAGTGCATTGTTCCCACAAAGACCAAGAGTTTTCGTACAACACTGCAGCATTCATGCCTCTGGCAATTCGACATGAAGTGTCAGCAAAAAATACTTGCGCGATGAGTGTTTATGATAAGTACTTGCGGGAAATACTTACGCAGGCGCGTATTTAAATTGTATTTCTCGTGAATGTGTACACAGAGAAAAAGACTGCTTTTCGTTTAATTATACTGCTTCGTAAAACTAAGTAATTGCGAACAATGGCGCATTACGCAAGAACATGTTTACGGGAAAATATGATCAAAGTCATTATAAAATAAACTCGACTTTCCAACCGCATTGCACATTTATACCTATAAATAAGTACTCGTTTTAATGTTGCGCCCATTGTAATCCCAAACATTAAGGAAAAATAATTCAACTTTTCACTTATAAAGTGTTTTAATGTATAAAACAGCATTGTCAACACGAAATAACGGTTTTGGTACTTAAATCATTACTATTATTTAGAGTTCGTCTGATGACCAATCAACTATAGTGACATCAGCAAAATTTGCTGGAACGTTTGAATTTTTGTCAGATGTTTTGTAAATTTTTGTAACTTGTTATGGTATACAGATCGTAACCTCTTCCAACAAGACGACAGTTAGACATCTTACCAAAAACATGCAATTTCCATCTTTCAAATATTTTCCTTCTCTAATATTTATTTATTTATTTACGTCAAAAACAGTTAAAAACTGTGTGTGACTTGCTATGGGAAGAAGTTAATTTCATGGTACACTTAAATGAAGATGCAAAATTTATTGATCAGCAATTAAAAGTGTAGTATTTTTCTTAATTGCTCACTTATTTAACATTTTCATTTAATTTATGTTCATGTAATTTATGTATTTATGTTTAACAATGAATATAGTTATAGTTTGTTCGTACCTCGAAGAGAAATAAAAATGTAGACAAAACCGTATCGCGAGTTTGCCTGAGGCGCGAAAAAATGCAGGAGCGGTGACTGCTTCGCCAAGAGAAAACGTAATCAAGCCTAACCTATTCCCAGAAAGTCCTAACACTTTCTAGCTGGAAACTATCAAAGTGAAAAAAAGTCTTTCACTTAAGGCTAATTTGACTTTTTCAGCATTTTTCAAATCGTTGATAAGGGTTGTATTGGTTTGAATATTCATTTCTTAATGTTATACTGACGTACTATTTTCGTCAATGTATATATTATGTGATATTATTTATATATAATATTATATATAAATAGTATATGTAAATAGATTATAGTATATATAACTAATATATTAAGTGATATTTTATATATCACTTAATATATTTCATGAATAATACAGAAGAGAAATCTACGAGACATTTCACTGAGAGCATCTTCAAAATCTTCAAAAACTAGTGTGTGTAATATCGAATATAATAAGACAAAAGTATTTGAATTCTGTTAAAAAATGTAGTAATTGCAAATACCACTTTTCACCAATTCATATTATTCTAATTTTATTCAATCACCATTTGAAGAAACATTTAAAGGCTAAATCGATTGAAAATGGAGGCTTCTAAGGAAGTTAAATGAAGAGATATTCTAGACGGTATTAAGAATAAAATGTTTGCACAAATTATTGAGAAAATATGATTTAAAGAAATATTTTCGGAGACTTGTGTATAACTAGCAAAGTAATTATCATTGTATGCACAACCTTGCAGGGTATGATGAATCTGGGAAGTTAAATTAATTTTTCAAACCAGAAATGATACTTATAATCCATATGAAAGACTTCAGTTGCTTGTTTTATTCTTCCAAAACCATCTTTGTTTCATAGTAGAATTTTGTTTTACAAGCGCCCGAGTGTGTATCATCACAATAAGAATATACTATTCAAATAAAACCCTTTCCTCTTCACTGTTCTAGGCTATACATACGATAATATTGTAATCAAATGATTCATCCAAAATCAATTTTTTTGGAAAAAAAGCTAATGTGAAAGCGAGTATTGCAAAACCAATTTTGCATAAATAGCAAGGAAAGGGAAAAAACGAAAAAAAAAAAGAATTTTTCCGGCCAAAATTCGCCGTTTTCCAGCGCATGATTACATAACTTTCTCTTCTTACAGAGCACTTCGTAAGGCGAGAAAAAGAAAACGGCGGTTCAGTTTCGTGGTCAGAGATGTAGTAGGTGGTAGTGAAGGGGGTTTCGCGATCCGGAGACGCGAGGTTCCCTGAGGACAGCGTGAGAGGGAAGGGGGATCAAGAGCGCAGCAAGGGTGACGAAAATTAAGGGGAGGTAGAGAGAGGGACCTAATGAGGTAGCGGGGGTGGCGGGTGATAATCGAATTCTAGAGGTGGCGGTGATCCAAAGATGTGCAGGGGAGCCAGTGTGTAAAGTGGCGGAAACGCTAGAGATGGATGGCCTGGGGAGGCTGGCAGAGATTGGTGACAGAGAATCAGTGAATTGAAGGGTTGTTGGATTCGTGTTTCGTACAATGAACAGGGAACGAAATGGGAATTGCGATTGAAGCGAAAATTTATGGATAAGAAAGATATAATGATTAAATGATTTGCTCTCATAATTGTTGAAATTATTCACTCCAGGAACTTTTAGTGGAGATATTCAGTTGAAGAACAATTCATAAAGATATGAACAATATAAAGATCATACACCCAGAGAGGTGGAAAAAGTAAATTATGAAGCAATAAAGGTAGGTTAAATGCTTTAAATACGAGTCTGAGGAAAGGGAAAAATGTATAAAATCATAAAGAGGACCAACGTTTTAAATGAATAAATATTTAGTAACCAACATTGTTTAAGACGAATCATGTTATTACAATGACAGGAATAAAGAAGATCTGGTTTTATATAATCTTATAGCTTGCTGCTTTAATAGTATTGTTATTTCATTGAAATCATTACCAATTTACATTATAAGGAATGTCTCAGGATACTAAATACTAGAAGAGGACAAATACAAAAAATATTAAATCACTCAACTCACATCACGATAATTAAATTGATGTTCTATTGTTCAATTAATTTGATTATTCACTTACAGAATTTCTTGTTTCACACAATTTCGTCTTAAGATATTTGGGCGTTATACACTAAGTATGCTTCAGTAGAAGTCGCAGTCTTAAGGTAGATAGAGAGAAATGGCTGACAGAAACGCTTGCGACACAGAGGTGCCTCATAATCGGTACAAGCTTAGAAACGGCTACCTGTTATCACCAAGTTAAAATCTCACGCCGCATGATCATTGCATTCATTGTTATTTTTTCCCTTCAGTTCTTTTATGTAATTTAAAATACCTTATCTTATCTAATTTGCAAGAAAACTAATTTCGATTGCCTTGCATTCACTGCAATTGTTTGCCCTGGCGCCTGATTTAAGTGCATGCTCATGACAGCCAGTAAGAACGCGCCACGTAAGCTCGCTTAGATCGCCAAGCAATAGCGTTGCAAGCGAAGACGCATGGGAGCAACCTTCAAACATTTGCCCCAACGCAAAAGAGCGAGGACTCGTCGCCGGGCCGCCACGCCGCATGCGCAAGAGAATCGCGGAAAGCAAAAAGGAGGGAAAATAAAACAATATTAGTAAATATTAAGTTTTGAAAACTAGAAAAAGCTGCTGAGATTTGGGTCTTAATCACTTCTTATGAACCTCTATTAAGATACTGATAGTAATACGGATTTACTATAGGGGTCGTCCATACATTACGCAACGCTGAAGTGGCGGAGAGGGGTTGGAAGCAGCGTTACGCTGTGATACATAGGAATAGGGGGGTCATAGTTTAGTGTTACGTGATGCTGATGTTTATTTTTTAAATCTTTCAACATTTGCTGAAATAATTCCTTTTATTCAGTCTTATACTAAAACATTACCATATTAACAAATTAAATTAAAAATATAATAAATGAAATACGTTATATTTTATAAATTGTTACAATAAATGAACATATTTATCATCAATAATTGAATCTGTTAGGTTACGAAGAAAATATTCAAACCTGATCTACAGTATATTCTAGATTGAAATTAGTGGACGCAGTAGACTCGGAGTCTTTCCGTCATTCACGACGGCATGTGCACGACATTTCAGACATTTTCTCACCCACATGTCCATTTTTTATTAAAAAATTGTCCCTAAACTTATTGTGATGCCCAGCCCACATCATTAAATAATTCTCACGTTAATTATACTAAATGTATAACCCAAATAAAAATTATGTATCTCGTTTCTTTTATATAGTTGAGTATTACTTATTGGAAATGGGGGAGGGGCTTGTCGCTACTTAATTATTAGGGAGGGGGCGCACGATACCGGGGCGTTACAGGGTGAGAGGGGATATTCAAAATTCTCCAAACTTGCGTTACGAAATTTAAGGACGATCCCATATTAAAAAATATAGTTGTTCAGATTGTCCTATAATTATAATTATAATTTTAACGGGTTCGGGTGTAAAGCATATTCCACACTGAAAGTTTCGAGATAAATGAACATTTTGATATTAAGTAATTTAAGGAGGTTACATAAAAATGATGAGACCTAAGGGGAGTGGTATAACGTATAAGTAACAAATTTAAGAGTATCGAAGTATTCCAATGTCAACAGAGAGAAAAAGTCAGACCTTACGTGAATCACAAAAACTACAGTGATGGTCACCATCTTTTGCATCTGGCGTCTGGGCTCTCCATCTGTCACATTTACGTGGTCACTTGAACGCGGAGTGCCGCGACGCGGCGCAAAGGGCGTTGAGGTGGAGCGACGGCAGGCCGCGCCCGCGAGAGGCGCCGCGTCCCCGGCAGCGCAGCGACAGCCTCCGTCAAAGAGGCGTCCGGGCACCGCGCCACAGAACGAGGCTCCGTCAAGTCAGGCGCTGTCAGCGGATTATCGGTCCGGAGAGAGCACCTCACAAACGCACCAACTCATCCAGACGTATAGTCACATTACTACTTAAGGAAATAAAGTAGGCAAAACAACTTTCCATGTCTCGTTCAATTCCTCTGACTCCTACGCTTTCTGCTTGGTTGGAATTTGAGTTTAATGTTGGATAAAATTACATACTTAAAAAATAGGGGGGGAAATAAAAAATAAAAAAAAGGATAAAAGAAGATACGAAATTAAACAGGACAACGCGGAGAAAAAAGAAAGAACGAAAGGAAGAAAGAAAGAAGTCCGGGACATACAAAGAACGAAAAGAAAAAGAAAGGTACGAGGAAAGAAGAAAAAAGATTTCCCGCCTTTTAAAAACAACGAGCGCATTTTCATTTTTAACATCTCTAACATAACTAACATTTATTAAGTGAAAGTGTAGAAATGACTCTTTAATCACCTTAATCAATCAAATCAATTTAAAAAATCAGAAATAGTTCATATACTAATTTTTAAAACTTTGGAATTGCGGTGATTTGTCTGAGACAAGAATTGAACATTTCCAAGAAATCAGCTTCAGAAATTGGAATGAAACTATTTATTTGTAAAATATAATCGGTGGTTTCCGGAAAAATATGGTGGAAATCCATATTAATAGCGAATAGAGAAATAATCTTCTACAATAGAACATGTATTTTACTCTACATTCAGATGTTACGAGATTGTTACGATGTTATTACATGCAATACAGCATATATGTTTCGGGGAATCATACCCAACTCCAGTGCTCCCTATCACATAAATAAAGGAACACAAACTATATAAAGGAAAATTTAAAGAAATTTATACTGAGAAGGACAAAATGAATTAATACAATTGGGAAAAAAATCACCCAAGTAACGTGAAGCAAAACATGACTGTTAAACATGTACCCCTTCTGGCTCTATTTTCTGCTCCTCGTGGTGGTTCTCCTAGAACCATCACGGTGGTTCGCCTAGAACCACTGAAAAGCTGAGTGTATAAGAGGGCGAGGATATTAAGTAAAGGACTTCGTTTTATTTTCGGTTAGTCATGTGAGAGTAAAATGATTTCCTGCTAATTTTAGAATTTCGAAATTCTTATGTTTACAAAAATGTCTCTCCTTTTGCTTCAACACGCACCTGAAAAACTTTCAAACATTTTGCACGTGTAACAGCCACGTTTTGTATTATGTTACTTCGAAGTTTGTATTTTAAATCATTGCACGCTATTGAAATGAATGTATTAGTTCAATTTATCCTTCTCTGTGTAAACATTTATTCTTATGTATATATTTTTTCTTTATATATCTGATAGATGAAGTAAAATTCCTCAAAACGTGTTTGCTGCAATGTAACATCTGAATGTAGTGTAAATTACATATTTTATTGAGAAAGGTGATTTCTATTTTATTTTTCCCAATTATTTGTAACAAAAATAATAACTCATCACCACAAAAACTCTTTCTGAATACATATTTTACGAATAAACTGCATACATACTTCAAAACATGATTGGTTATTAAAATGAAATAATAGAACTAGAACTATAATTAAAATTGTTTCCATTCAGCATCATTTTTATTTAATGTTTTTAATTTCATTTGGAGCAGATACTTATTTTCGTTTTATTAGAAAGCAAATACTTTGTGCAGACATATGCTATCACATTCGCTGCACAGGTGTGCGGAGAGGTATTTCGCCAGGACGCAAAATTACCCATGTACGCCCGATATGACACAGGTGGGCGAGCGAGCACAATGTGTTTCTGGCTGGAGGCGGGTGATGTTGCAAAATGAAACCAACTAAAGCTCAATGGTTAAAATGGTTTGCAACCTATTTATTCCCAAGAACTATCAAAATATTTTTGATGTAGAACGCATCGCACAAGCATTGCTCCATACAGTGCGTTATGCAGGGAAGTTCACTTGGGTGCGAAAAATACATTAAAATGA
This sequence comes from Gryllus bimaculatus, assembly GCA_017312745.1. NCBI lineage: Eukaryota > Metazoa > Arthropoda > Insecta > Orthoptera > Gryllidae > Gryllus > Gryllus bimaculatus. Next base: position 3,524,908 of record BOPP01000113.1, read on the forward strand.
ACGCAAAATAGATATTATTTGTCAGAGAGAAAGTAAATATGGCATTCAAAGACATAATGGAAAGAATAGAACGACGTCCAGCAGCAAAGAGAATAGAACAAACATAGTTTCTATTCGAATACACGATGATGCAAAATTCGGGAAACAACCTCACACGCTAAAAACGTAAATATACGTGGGTGTTAACAATTCACTCCCTAGAGAATCATAAGGTAAGGCGAGAATTAAGACGTGTGGTTAAAGCTCCCCCCTCACATGGTAGTAGGTAAATTATTTACAAAATATTCCATTTGTTAACTTCTTACGGCATCACATGAAATTATCCCATAGAATATTTTATAAATACTTTTTAGGGAAGGAAAACAAGAAAAACAACGCACAAACATTAAAAACACGGAAAGGTGATGGAATATAATTGAAATAGACATGGGAAAAGGAACTTGAAGGCAGGAAGAAGATGGTCATAAATACTTGTATTAATGGTGGGCGGATGCATCACGGAGCCGCACGTATAAATTAAAAGCAGAGGTAGTAAAAGGCACGTGTTCAAAAAGACGCAAAGTGCTGGTAGCTGTGGCGGCTCCGTTACACACAGTGCGAATGGCAGAGCAGCAACGCAAAAGCAGACGCGAGGGAGCCCCTCACCCCCTTCCCCTCCTGCTCGGGGGCGGAGCGCGGCCACCTCTTCGGAGAGCGCAAGGCCGACGGCCGCCACGCAAAAGAGCGTCAGGACTTCAACGCAGGTAAACGTGTGGAGGCCATGACAGCACGAATCCAGAGTGACTTCCCCGGGGACTTTAACACTTTTATCCTGCGTTTTCCGCTGGAAATAAGGAACCCTTTTCTATTACACTGACACCGATTTCGCTCTTGTCACGTTGACATCGATTTCGCCCTTATTAGCAATTTGTTCTTCGTCAATATTTCCTCCATATCATTTGTCTGCAGTTCGCATATTCGTGTTTTTGTTCCTTCCTTCCCACGTCCTCCTTCCTTCCCACGTCCTCCTTCCTTCCCACGTCCTCCTTCCTTCCTACGTCCTCCTTCCTTCCTACGTCCTCCTTCCTTCTTCGATCTCGATTCACTTTCCCAGGACATTTCCCGCCCTTGGTCGTTTGGTCGTCTATCAGCACTCTCTGCATCTTTGTATATATTTTTTGTCCCCGTCATTATCTGAATATTCCGTATTTTACAAACACGCAATAATTATCTTCTCAACGCGTTCCCACTTTCCTTCTCCGTATTTACATGAACGCTCTCCCCTACTCAACTTCGACAACTTCATTGCAGAATTCCTTCCCTTCGTTGAACGGAAATCTTACTCCCATTGTCAGGTTTCAGATCTTCACACAAACAGCAATAAGTATTCTCCTATTGTCTCCTCTGTTATCACCTACTATTGAACCTCTTATATCGAAATCGCCCACCAGTGCCCACACCACAAGCCACCTCCAACATTGCAGCGCGCGCCCACAGGTTGCCGAAAAAGGCCTCTGGCAAAAGGCCGCCCAAACTGCGGGGCGGGGCGGGTGAGGGGCGGGAGGGCGCGGTTGGGGTGTCCCCGGGCGCGGCCCGCGAGCGCCGACGGGCGTGCGTTGCAGAGAATTAAAAAAAGCGCGGACTCCGCGAGGAGCGACAGACGGTCGCTCTTGTAACAAACGGCCCGGCAAAGGTAATTGAATTGCCGGGGCGGGCATACGGGGGCTGCGCCTCACCACGGCCCTCGCCAACGCCCTCCGCCTCCGGGCAAAAGCGCATCCTCGCGTCGTCGCCCGCCTTGCGCGACGTATCCAACCGCCGTCCTCGCAGTCCTGGCCATCCTCGCCATCCCAGCCGTCCCCAACCTGCCAACGCCGCCCCCCAGTCTTTCCATTCCTCCGTCCTCGTCGACCTCACCATCCCAGCCGTACCCCACCTATCCCGCCCCGCCACCTCCACCGTCTCTGCCATCCCGCCGTTCCTCACCGCCCTAGTCGATTCCGCCGTCTCGCCATTCCTTCATCGTCCCTGCCGTCCCACACCCTACTGTTTCCACGTCCGACGCCCTCGCATTCCTCGCCGTCACCACCGCCCCCGCCCCCGCCGTCGTCACCGTTCTCGTCGCTTCCGCCGTCTCGCCATCACCAACTACCCCGCCGCCCCCGCCATGCTTCTCGTCGTCGATCTGGCCGTTACCTCCGCCTCCGCCGTCACCACAATCCCATCGTACTCGCTTATTTCCTTTTGCCGACCCTTGCAAATTCTGTCGCTATGCTTCACCGTTTCCACCAACTCATCTCTTCTCCCGGAGCCCGCCCTCTGCCACCCCGTTGTCCAAAGCTGGCGCCGTGGTTCCAAAGCCAGCCACGCGTGCCGGCCGGGCCACCCGCCACACAGACATGCCAGACTTCTAAAGCCTAGTTATTGCTTTGCGCGGAGAGAGACATACGTGAACATTAATGAACTACCCATCAGAGAGCGAGGCGACCTCTGTAGGTGAGAGAGAGAACTACGTAAGGTAGCATGATGCAAGGGCCGCTTCTGTGCGCGAGCTATGATAGAAATTACGCTAGTTACTTCTTTATGTGCACTGGGCGCTAAATTTAATTCAATGAAGAGACGAAAACGGTGTGCTCAGTAACGTACGTTCACAAGAACGTTTTTTAACCATTTTTCGTAACGAGCAGTGTAATATATACATCCACTTCGTTTGTACATTTATTCTGTACGTGACAGAAAAAAATATTGTAATTACTTTCAATAAGGTATTTACATCTTTCAAGAACAAAGGCGAATGATCCCAGCTTATTTGAGGACAAAACTAATATTATTTCAGCTTTGAATGTATCACTGAAAGAAAATGAATTTGTAAAAGAAAATACAGGAATATGTGCTAAATAAAACGAAATAGTAAAACAAAGTAGTCCTTATTGAAATGTGGAGGTCACAATGGACCGTGACTTATTGTAAACACGCAAGTTTTTCGTACAATACTGATTTCCATATGAATTCTCACTTTTGGGAATAGTATGAACAAACCACAATCCATTGAAAATGTGTTTATATTTATGATATGTTTTCATGAAAGTCTAACTAATTAATGTACCATGTATAGACATAGACATTACTGATATTTAATTTCATTACTGATAGAAGAAAGTTGTTTTTTCGGGAGCAGAGTGTGTGCGTACCTATGTTTCAAACACAAGTCATCAATCAATACCGACACATTCTATTCAGAAAATCAATGTAAGAGTCTTCATCACAGATACTACAAATTTAATATCGACCACTGTCGGAAGCAAAACCAACGCAAGAATTTGACGCAACATTGCTCGACGCGTCGTGTATTCTTTTATATCACTGCCCAATTGTAGGCCTTTTATTTTTACAAAAAACTCCATTTAAGTAAAATATTTATAATATATTAATATCTATAATACGTTATTATAGAAAGAAAATGTTCCGAAGTTGAACAAATAGATCAGAGTTATTAATTGCTATTAATTCATGCCTCAAAATTGCAATTGCTATTAATTCATGCCTCACAATTTCAGAATTATATGAACGTGAATTCGTCTATTATCAAGCTAAATCTCTCAAACTATGGCTTATATTTAAACATAGTTAACAACATAAAGTTAAGTGAAATGCTCAATTGTAACCTCCTTGTCAATTTGAATGATTAAAATTCAGTTGTAACCCATTAACAAGATCACATAGTAAGAAATATTTACTATGCGGAATACATTTCCGACCTAATTTCCTTACAAAAAATGGTGACAGGTGGTGACAATTGAATATCATATAAGGGGCAACATCTCAGACCTAAGAAACCGTTCGAAGAATTGGTTGTTTCGATTGCTCAGTGAATAGAGCTACCAGCCGTAAACCACAAGGCCCGGTTTCGATTACTAATTGGCAAGACGCTTCTTTGAAAACTTTGGATTATTAAATGGAATTGTATTGAAACAATGATCACAAGAAACAAAACAGTTATTAACATTTTACTAAGTCGTTTGCATCAAGCCCCAACCTTTTTTTAAGGTTAGATTTTTAACTTGCTGATACCAAAGAAGAGAACTGGTAGGGTTAGTAGGGAATAATTCATAAACTTCTGTTGGATTGTAGTAAGTTGTTATTTTCGGGGTTCGTCGTCTTAGTTGACAAAATAAACGTGATTCCAATACAGAAATTTAGCTTCGTAATAATTTATATTACGGCCTCACGAATCGAATTGTAACACTTGGAGGGAAGTTACTACATTATATAAACAAAGAAGTAAAGAAATTTTGAATTTTTCAATCGAGATTGACGCAGGATGATGGAGGATCTACGAAAAAATATCAAAGTGATTATTTTCATTTGAAGAAACTCGCATTAACGACTGCATTGGCGATCACATCCCACCACTGTCGAGAGAAAATAGCGCAGAAAATGACCTGATCTGATGACCTCGCTTTTCTAGACACATCTCCACCATTTTTCATTTATTCCATCTATCGAAGAGACCCTTCATTCTAAAGGAGTAGGTAGTAAAAAGAAGAAGTACAACTTGGGGGGGGGGACCCTCAAATACTTCATTCTTATCATCGACGTCTCATCATACAAGTTAATATCACCTCATTCTTTTCCCACATTTTTCTTCTCTTCAATTCTTCCGTCCTTTCCTGGCGCCGTTGCGGTTCCCTTATTGGTCATAAAAGGAAGATCAGTGGGTCAGCCAGTCCCGTTCCTTCACTAGCACTCTCGGAATCTTTTCAATATGGCGTCCGCCGTAAAGAGTTCCAGATTCATAGCACTCGTCTGCCACTAATGGTGGAGGTTTGTCAGAACGTTTAAGCCAAAAAAAGTAAGCGGCAATCGATGCATTGATTGAAAAAATTAGTTTTAAAATCTGTTCAGAAACGAGTGGTATTCAAATAAATGAAGATTAACATGCAGGGCAGTAAAACAAAAGAGTCCCAAGAGACTGTTCTGAAACTCTTCTCCAATTAAAAAGACAATAATTTATTTCGGGTGCTTTAAAATGCAAAAAATAGACATACACCCATAGTATTTTGCAACTATAAGTCTTCTACTATCACAGTGAATGTAATGGAGATTCCGGAGCCCAGATACAATTTTACAAAAAAGGAAAAGCAATTCTGAAGAAATTGTAAGATGTCAACGCAAATCCCAGATTATACACATGATTTTGCATATTTGTAGTAATTTGAAAAACTTTGAAACTCTCAATAAATGTGGCAAAAGAGATATAAATGAGTCACGTGAATATTGCGAATATTCACATGGGGATAGAGTTATATTTTTTAAAACATTAACATGAACATTTTCGGCAATATGATCTCCAAGAACGATTGCTTTTCTTTAAATCTTGCATATTCCTTCAAAATTACTCACACGAAATGAACTTTTTTCAATTAATTCATAGAAGCAAAAAACTTGAGTTTTTCGAATGCTGTGCCGGAACGGAGTGAGCGCTATTTACTTCAGAACTGAATGACGACTACGATTTGTCGCGGTTTTGCAATCCCGCTTCAACATCAGCTGTACCAAGTTATTTAATACGCACGTTTAAGTAAATGTACAAATGTTAATATTGTCTGGTATGCGTTTGACATAAATGAAGTAACCTGTAATGTACGTACAACATTAACAGACCATTTGGATCACAAGCATCTCTACTGCATGAAGTTTTAAATGTAAGGCTTTATGTATTTTTTTTAAGTAAACTGTCTCAAATGTTTCCCTGAAGAGATACAAGGATGCGTTTATTCGTCCTCTTTTTTGGATAAATCCTTAGTCTACAATCACAATGGCAGTGAATGTTGCGAGTTCAAAACAATGTGATCAGAATGCCTTGAAGCGCTCAGTTACAGCAATCAATGCTATGCAACATTTTATGATTAACACGCATTTGAAACGTGTAGAGCAGAAGCTTGTCATTAAATTACTATGAAGCCTGGATAGTCATCCAACGGATGTTTAGCATAGAATTAACTCAAGGTTGAGGAGCTTTTATTCTTTGTGACCTAAAAAGAAGTTTTCAAAAATCGATATCCTTGAAAAACAAAAAAACGTACCGAGCATAAAACTGTGCCCACTCTATCAAATTTTAGGTCAAAAAGTCTATTTCTACAAATCATTCAATGAAGATTTTCTTGATTCGAGCGTAGAACTTTCAGTTGAAGGGCTCAGCGCAGTAACGCGCATATAAGCCACACCATTCGCAGCTGACCTATTGCCTATGACCTATATGTAAATATAAATTAAAATTTGTTAATATTAACGTCTTACTTTAATCAAAGTGCGTCATCGTGGTACTACCATTATTCTATCTTAAGTATAAAAGTCAAACATAACACGTTAAGCCACACTTTACCCAAAATGCAGATACTAGCATTTACGAATATTGGCAGACTTGGTGTGGCTGATTTCTGCCTCTGGCTATATCTCTAATCACCAAGCCCTTCAATTATACAAAAAAATCAAAATTGCTATGATTGTTAGAGTTTACTACGTCCTCATATTTTTGAATGCCAACCTGTTCATAAACCGACAGCGAAAATGAGACCCCTAGCCCTTGAAACATGCTCACCAGCGATGGATATGCTCTACGAAAGCTGAACATTCCCGGCGACGACGATGACTGCGGGTGAATCTTCGCAAACAAATCCTCCCCGAAAATGACAACCAACTACAACCCGAAACCCGATGACAGCGGAGCATCGCGCAGCGAGATATCCCTCGAGGGCGAGAATTCTCGAAGGTCACACAAGTTATCGGCTCGCGGCTTTGCACCCAGGGTCTCTGTCGCCGCAGTCGCCGCCGAGTCGGTAATCCTCGGCTGCGGCGGCGGCATCGGCATCAGCAGCAGCAGCAGCAACGCTCCTGGAGAACAGCGGTTGGTTCGTTCGTTCGCTCGCTCGCTCGCTCGCTCGCTCGCTGCTTCCGAACGGTCTAGAAGACTGCGATCGCACGACCTCGCAACTGCAGCGATAACCCCTCCTCGCGCATTCCGCCAAAGCCCCCTCCCCCCCAACCCTTTAGATTCCACTGCGAACTTTTGGCAAGCAATTCGCCAATAATCCGCGTTTCTCTTTCCCCCCTTCTAGGTTTCCTCGTTTTCTTTTCGCTTTTGTTTTGGTTCAATTAAAATAATGAATGGTCTCGTCGCTTGGGTTGCAAGTGCGCGACTGTATAAATGTGAAAGGATATGCACATTCATTATGTTAACCACAGTACACTACCGAGAAGAGTAAAGTACGGGGCCAGGCCGAGAGATGGGGTGAGAGAGAGAGGGAGGGAGGGACGTCCCAACCTGCACACCAATGCGACGCCAGTAGGTTGAACTGAATAATTGAATTTCTGATGAGGTCGCACCTTGCGAGACATTGTGACCCGGGGGCTGAAGTCTCCGCAGACAAACGTCTCTTGCCTTCGCAGCCCCGTTCAACCACCCCCGCGCCGCGGAGCCCGGCTGAGGAACGACGCCGAGCTAACAAGAGGAGCAACGAGGCAGGCAAATACGTACAAACGCCAAATGTAAGTCAAACACAGTGCGGGGATGACACTTCGCCGAACAAACAGACGAATAACAAATAACAGCACCGGACCGTTTGAACAAGAGGGAAAAAGTATGGAAGGTATGTTTCCCGACGGCAAACTCCAGACGACGGTTTTCTTTCTTTTTATGACGATTCGAAACGAACCGTAAAGAGAGTGACAAATTACGTTCTTGGCTGCTGAGATAACAGCCCTGCTAAATTTGTCCTAGTTGACGTTTCGACTTTCGTGGTAACGGTACCTGATTTCCACAATGGAAGATCAAAAAATCTATGCAACTCTCCTGTCAATCTCAATACTAAGAATAAAATACCACTGCTGTGCCTTAAATATCACGTATGACACTTCGCTTCTTCATGAAATGGTTCTTTTCTCATAAACCCACATTAAAGAACCAGCGAAAACGTCAACAAAAACAACCCCCAATGCACCACCACTGATCAGGATCTCTCGCACCACTAACCGAGAATTTCGGCTGTTTCCTTCACGACTCTCAAGTTGAATCAATTCCGCATAACATTAAGCGCATGTAGCGAAGCAACGAAGAAGTTTTCCCAAGAAAAAAAAAAAAAAAACAGCACCAGACGTTCGCACAAAACTTTTCTCGCCGTTTATTCCGTTCCCTCCGAAAGCCCCGGAGCTCCAGCGCAGGAGGGGAAGGGGAGATCCAACACTTGCGGAGGACTTACCGCGAGCGGCGTCCGCGACGGGCACGGGGTACAGCAGCGCGGCGGCCAGCGACGCCAAGACCAACCCCAGCAACGTGGGCGGCGGCGGAGCAGCAGGCATGGCGAGGCAGGCCGGGACGCCGGGCGAGAGGACGACGGGACGAGCGCAGGCGAGACGACGGCGGCGGCCGCGGGCGGGGCGACGGCGGCGGCGGCGGCGGCGAGCGGACGAAAGGACGCGGGTGCGGGAGGGCGGCGGCTACACGTCCGACGTCCGGGAACGACGGCGCCACTCCGGCGGCCGAGCGCGCTCGCTCGAGCCCGCCGCCCGCTTGTGCGCGCCGCGCCGCGCCGCCCCGCGCATTGGCGCACGTGCCGCCCGGCGCCCAGCCTCCGACGCGAGCGAGCCGCAGGCGCGGCCAGAGCGGCCGGCCGGGCGGACGCTGGCCGCGGAGTGTGCGCGGGCGGCTCGGGCGACGCGACGCGGCGAGCTCAGCCACGCCGCCGGGCCCGCCCGGCCGGCTCGCCCGCGCGCCGTGCCACCACGGCTGACGCAGAGACTGTCTCCTCCTTTAAAGACTAGGCTTCGCGGAAGTTCCTGTTCTCATTTCGGCTCAGATCAGATCAGACTCTTTCTCTTCTTCTTCTTCTTCTTCTTCTTCTTCGTTTTCTCATCCTTTATTTTTTCTCCTCTCCTCCTCCTTTTTCTTCTTCTTCTTTTTCTTCTCCTTTTTTTCTTCATCTCACGGTATAAACCTCTTTTCCCACTGCGCACGAAAACTTTCTCCCATCTTTTCGCTGATTGTCAGGCATCTTTCCTCTTAGTTTATTTAATTTTTAGCCCTCTATTCTATTTTATATTGTCTTCTACTGATGCAGTTTACACCATTTTGTTCTTGAGAGTTCATCTCTCTTTTGTAGGCATTTTTCTTCTTACCTTAGTTCTTTTACACTTCACGAAAAGAGCTTTTCTGTACCGGATTCACATGAAAAATTTCTACCCTTTATTTGTTATTTTTCCAACAACTTTCTCCTTGGTGTAGTCTACATATTTTTAGGATACCATTTTATTCAATTTGGTAGATATTTTCTTTTCTATTTTTTTCTTTATTCAACTAAATTCTCGTTCACTGACATTATAGTATTATTTATATTACTCCGGGAGAGGTTATATTCTCCTTCCGCTTCACAATGAAAATAAACAGAAATAAAACATAATAATTATTCATAACACTTTAACTCGCAATTTTTTTCAATATATTGCGATTTATCGACACAGATTTCCAGAATAAACACCCACGTTATGAATAAACTGAATGATTACAATCGCTTCTGGCTACGAATCTTTATGAGAATGCTGAAGTCAGCAAGGGTTAGTTAACAAATCATCGTTTAACAAGAGGTAGATAATATTCTTTCCCTAATTCAGAACTTCGTGTTTAGTGCTTTTTCCTCTTGTTTGGTGCGGCTGTAATTACATTAAATGCTTTTCCCAATATTTTACCACGGCAATAATATTGGGAAAAGGATTTCATGAATACCACACGAGTGCATTTGGCTGTTGAACTACAAGGATTTTGATTTAATAATTTGATGTTAAATTGAAATTGGTGTCTGAAGTGATTCATGTGTACTCCGGCAAACAAACAGGGGAAATCCTACAGTCATTTGAACGGAGGCTGTGTCACTCCCAAAATGTGGCAAATCCATTTTGAAAGAGCAAAAACTTCCAATAAAAATAATTTACGTTCAATAGAAGTTAGTGATTGACCTTGGCGCAACTCGAGATTTAAATAATTGTGTTGAAAGATAGGGTAGCTGCAGCACTATTTACTGCCCCGTTGCCCGCGCTCTCATCCCTTCTTTCTGTGCACCGAAGGCAATCGTCACCGCACCGGGAAACCTACGTTGGTAACCACGACCGCCTTGGCCCGCCGGCGCCTCGTCCACCGTGCACTGAGGTCCGAGCCCTGCCGGGCGAAGGGTCGAAGCAGGATTTTATACATGAAGGGCAATGCGGACGGAATACAGGCGGTGCGGGGGATTCAGGAAGGACAAATTGTCCCCGTAAATAAACAGGCGCCTCTACGGCACATCGTGTCCGTTTTCGAAAAATCACTTTCATTTACGTAATGAATCCCAACAAGACGGTGATCCCTGCCTACAGTACCGTCAGCGTATAAGAGACTCTGGCAGTTCTTTCGTCACGTTCTGTACGTCATGTGACCTGCTCTGAAGCAATCAGCTTGCGAAGATTTGTTTACTTTCTCACAGCCAGTGTTTAGCGTTGCCGCTCATTTGACCCACACGAAGTCGCGAAGGCCATAAGTTTCAGCTTTGACGAAAGTTATGAACGTAATATCATGTGTCTTAGCCTGTCAGTAAGTGCTAATGTTTTGAGTTTTAATTTATCCTTGATGTAGGTGGAACCATGTGTGTAGCAATACGTGGCAACAGCAAATTGAACTGTCAAAGTCGCTTATACGCTGCCGTTACTGTAGGTCCTCGGAAACTGCCACTGCAAGATGGTATTGTTACATTTAATTTTTCATCTTTCGGTTTGTTTGCAAAAATTTCACTTAACAGTATATTATAAATGCATTTAGTATTATATTATATATATATATATAATATATATTATATACATATATATATATATATATACCGTTGGTGTCCAACTTTGCAAAGCTGGCGTGCAGGGGCCAACTTTAATAGTTACGGACCGTATTTATATTACTCGGTCTTCCAACACGTGACCCCGTCTCATTGATCTCGACAGTTTGCCTGGCTGCTCTGAAATCGCGGAAAGGGTAATGGAACCATGCGTTACATCATGCAATACCATGCGTAACGCATTGAACTCATTGGTATGATTTTCAATTTCTGAATGTATTAGAAAAAAAGACCCTTAAATTTAAACTTAACCTGTTTTTACAATAAGGACGTGATGATCCCGACGGGGCATGTGCGCTAGGCACTCAATATTCTCGACCGACAGAAGGAATGAAAGGGTCATTTACATTCGACTACTAACCTTTCGCGGGCGACAGTAAACGGTACCGCGGGTCGCCACTTGGACAACCCTGATTTATACCATATTATTTTGTTATTCCTTCTTCGTATTTATCCTTTTTATTCTTAAGTGCCTTCTGATTTACTCTCCTTTCCACCTTTTCGTCACCTGTTTTGTAACCCTCCCTCCTCTTCCCTGTCCCCACTTTCCGTTCGTCTGTCTCCATCGTTCCGTCGTTTTTCCCTTCTCTTCGTCTCCGCGCCGCGCCGGCACGCGGACTCTGGCATTTGAGAGGCTCGGCCCGTCCCCCAGCCCGCTTCCCGCGGAGCAAAAGCGCACGCGACCCCGCGCGGAGCATCTGCTGTCACCGCTGGGACACGCCCCCACGCCCCCGCCTCTCCTCCCCACCTTCCTCACTCCGCCGCCGCTTGCTCCACACCCGACGACTTCTCTTCAAAGAAGCCGGCGGCATTTCTCAATTATTCACTCAGTCTCCGCGGCAGGGGTCGACAAACATTTCGAAAAGTGGCGCAATACATATATATATATACATATACATATATATATATATATATATATATATATATATATATATATATATATTTGTTAGTTTGCTGTGCATATTAAAGTTTAAAGTTCAAGATTAGATCTACTACAATAATAACCAAAAATTGTTTTTACAATTTCATTGAAATGCCATAGTAATCAACATAATAAAAATATGAGTAATGAAGAATATATACTTATAACGTTTGATATACAGTTCTAGAATTGGGAAGAATAGGTTTTTGGGGAGGTGGGATAGACGAAAAATGTATTTAAATCGGTATTCCACATTAACAGGACTCCGTATTATTAAAATTGATTGCAAATATACCTCAACACTGACTTGAAATTTTGGTTAGCAATTTATTTGTCAGAGTGTACAGTAAAATTTCAATCAATTCGAAATTTTTTGAACCTTTCTTAGCTGGGTCGTCGTAATAGATGGCGCGTTGGCATCTAACGGTCGCCGTTTGAGTGCAGACCCCTGGTGTAGGCGACGTATTGAAGGAATGACTGTGTAAGAATGTAAAGTTCAAATCTAAATAAGATATGAATGACACTTATGAAAAGATGTAAAATAGCTCCTCTCCGTCTCCAAATGCCACACAATTTTTTAATTCTTTTAAATATAAATAACAAAGAAGAGATGTAAGCCTTGAAAGAGCCAATCGATGGTACCCTTATTTTTCCCAAATTATTTTATTTAAACATTCCTTAGGTTTCTCTATTAAATACTAAATCAAATGACTTATTATAAAATGATGACGAGACTTATGTTTTAAAATAACCTCCTCTTTAAAAAATTAACTTTGTCTTTTCGTTTGTTCTTAACTATTTCAATCCGGCTTGGTATTTGCTATAATATTACTGAGATATTTATGTCACCAGCTTATTTTTTTGCAACTGTTAATATGAACGAAATGTTTTGTAAAGTGAATGTTATCCATGTAATCTAGATAATTTGTAACAACAGTATTTTCTGACAGAAGTATTGTGCATTGATCATTTCGTACTTCAATAGATTATTTGTATTTACAATTGTATATTCTACACTACCATCCGGCCTCAGATTTTATATCATATTAATCACCACATCATTATCTACAAGTATTATTCAGGGTGAGTCAATTAAACTATTCCCTTCAAATACCTCGTGAACTTTTGCACACGATTTCCACTAAAACGAATGTATGCAAAGGACATGTGATGTATAATATTAAAATTCTTTAATTTAAGAGATAGAGACAACTTTTATTCTGTAAATGACAACCCTGTGTATATCTTTCATGCATGAAAAGAACGTGAAGAGACGGGTTCATATATATATATATATATATATATATATACATATTATTTAAATATTATATAATTCATTAACATGAAACATCATTATATTTTTCTTAAATTCGCAGTTTTTACCACTGCTCGGACTATTAATATTCTGCCACTATCGTCGAGGAGAACTGTAACGTTCTCCTCCGTGTCACCCCTACCAAATAATGGTGTCTGCCGCGATCGCTGAGACAAGGCCACCTATCAAAATCAAATTTGGTCCAATATTTCTTAAATTAAAGCAGCTACTGTTTAATATTACACGAGTACAACATACGTAATCGTGACCCTCACATACCTTCGTTTTAGTGAAAACAGCATTTCAATTTCAGCAAAGGTTCAGGAGGTATTCCAAGGGAAAATCTTTCGTGAGCCACCTTCAGTATTCAAGTTCTGTCCAATGATATGTGTAAAAAAATCGTACAACTGAACGATGATCGTGATTGTTCCCAAATTTGCCACGATTATTTTTGAGCTATCAATAAACGATTTCGGAATTTTTTGTTACTGCACCTCACCAATTTTGCAAATCTCATCTTCCTTTTTGAAGCAACATTTGTTATGTTTCAACACATTCTCTAGCATTTACCTGGCTACAATCCGAACTATACCCGAACCACCTTCTATCTTTACAGACCTCTTCCTCAGACAACCTCCTCTACCATTGAAACAATTTTGAATGGAACTAAGCTCTCTGAACGGGAATGATCGCGATGTCCTTCCTCGTACATAGTAGTACCTACGTACATAGTAGGTCGTATTGTTGAAGAATACCCTTCAATACCTGTTGTCTTGTGGAGAATGCGCTTCGCTTTCAGACAGTCTGTCGGCCGCTGCCCCGTTATAGGGCGTCCAGCGAACCTCGCGGTAGATCGGGGAACTGGATTAGTTGCTTCTCGCAGACGCTGTGCATTAGAGCGTGACTTCAACCGCCACTCTACAGGTGCACGATCCAGCGATTATGATACGAGAATCTTAATACGGTCCAAGAAATTCCGGGACCGAATTGCAACAGATATAAGTGAAATGTCTTCTTTTCCAGAAAATGTAATTAGTGATAAACATTTGCCTTCATTCCAATAGTTTTAAATTATTACGGCCACAAAACTTGTGTGACCTTGGACACTCAAGCAGTTAAAAACACAAAAGATATTTCATTCCGAAAAATGTATGTAAGATGGCGATTTTGAGGAATGACAGCGTTCCATTTAATGAGAGATATTATAACTCTTGCAAGATTTAAATACCGGTCTCATAATATTAACATACCGACTTAGTTAAAACCGCACGGAGTTTTCATAAAATAGCAACCTGTAGATAAATTAATCTTACTTCCAAAAAGTTATAGAAAAATCTCAAATCCACAAGACAGTTGGCAGACCCACTTTCACGTATGCGTCTGAAACCAAACGCGATACTACAAGAATAAGACAAATTCTCGATACAAATTAAATAAAAACTGTAAGAATGTGAAAACACGAAAAAAATGTGATACCAAGATTTTAGGGAATTGCCCGGAGAGAAAACGTTGCTAAGAGGGTAGAAAGACGAAAAGAGTGAAATGCAAGAATGGAATGCACGGCTCTAAGGAGGATTGTGAAGAAAGAATGAGATCATTAATCAAAGACAGAAAGAAGGAACGGAAACACCAGACAGGATTTTTTCGGCCACATCAACGTTATGGTCAACGTTATGGTCCTGTAAATGTGGTGTTCCTCCTATGGAAAGTAAGGTCTGGAACCGATCTACAAGTAGCAATATATCGCAATACATTACGCAATGTATCGATTTTCCGTCCTCCAGATATCTCCCCCTGCGGGGCACCTCCTCACCGGGATAAGCTCTATGCTCCCGATTGATATCCGGCAAGCGTTGTACTGTAGTACGTGTAAGCGTGTGTGAGAGTGAGGGGAGAGGATAAAACAAGGAGGAGAAGAAAAGATCACGCTCTGTCCGTGACCCATTTGTTAGGATACTACTCCGGTATTCGCCTGGTGTTGTTCGGATAAACCACGGTAAACTACAGAGAAAAACCGTCACGACTAGAATGCTAGGACGTGCCAGTCAGAGACACTGCAGAAGTAACTATTCTTGTCCTCAATTATTTCAGCCTGCACCGGGAAGGAGATGGATGGAATGAGTCCACAAAGAAATAGACTCCAAGTCTAGAAAGAAAGATTGAGAATATGTTTCTCATCGCATTTTGCACAAGTGTTCATGGGGGCGCGCGTGAGTGACGATGCTCTCCCTCACTTTTCCTTTCGCCCTCTCTCTCTCTTTCTTTTCTCTCTCTCTTTCCCTCTTTTCTCCCTCTCTTTCTCTCTTTTCTCCCTCTCTTTCCCTCTTTTCTCCCTCTCTCTCCGTCTCTCCCTCCGTATCTCACTCTCTCCCTCTGTCTCTCGTACAAGAAACCATGTGCGCATAGACAAAAAGCGAGGTTTATGGTTTCTCTGACTCACGCATGCAGCCACGTTTTCATCAGTTTGCTTTTTCTCAGACGGTGACCCGTAACTGCGAAGTGTGGAGTGTGAGACAGGAGCCGAGATAAGCTTCTTCGCGAAAGGCACTTGAAGGATGTGGTATGGGAATAGCGAATCACCATCGTTGTCATTATTTCATTGTAAATATTTGTTTCTTGTAGAGCTTCCTTCAAATTGTAATTATTTCGCATTAAACAGTTCCACAACTTTATTAATTTATTAATATACGGTAATTATAAAAAATATGATTGGCAAGTTTCAAAAATCGTATAATTTTTTTAAAAGGAAATAGGCACTAGTGCAAGCCACGTTGTTCCTTTACTAAGTCCATAGTTTTAAACCATTAACACAAACATACTTTTATGTTTTTACTAACATATTTTTACATTACGGCAAAGACAAAGTATTTATAATACTTACAAACTAAGCAATAATAGAGATTACAATTAGAATAATAGAGATTATAATTAATTCTAAATTAGTTGATAGGGTAAACACGCGAATTTGACCAGATGTGAGTGTTCATTTATATACATTTTCACCACATTATCATGAACATCACAACTCCTAGCTTCCGATCTTTGACTTTCAACAGCTAATGATATTTGATGTCAGTGGTTTTCAGACTAATATACGTGCTTCATTGTTCGGCTTTAGTCACCTTCGGGTTATGGTTTTTGCTACAACCATCCAAGCTTAAAGTGAGAAGCCGCACAGATATTCGTTTTTGTTTTATAATACTTGAAGATTCATTCTTTCATTTGAATATCATGAGTCGTTTCGCATATTCATACACGTCCTTATGCGTTTTGTTGGTACAGCGACCCGAAAAGGAATGAATGTAAAAATATACAATAAAAGTAGTAAAGTAAAATCGTAGAATAAAGCCTTTCAAAGTCGTATTATTTTATATTTCTGTTGTGATGTATTTATTCTTGTTTATATGTTGAAAGGTCGGTATAATTAGTAAATAAAATATCACTACAATCCATAAACTTTGATTTGAAAAATTCGACAATAGACTCGTCAATGAAGTCATTTGGTTTAAATAAAACTGTAGGGAAATATTTTGGAATACAGATCATATAATATTATATAATTTCAATTTCATTTACTGTAAAATCTCCCATCTCATCTGTACTGAATAATGAAGGCAAATGGAAGGAGTTTTTAAGTTTGATTGAAATCATAGAATTTCTGGGAATACGAAAAAAGATCTTTTAAAAAGTACTTCTAAAATGTACTATCACAAATTCTAATTGCGACAAACGCGCTTAGATTGTGAAGGAGAGCTGCAATATTATTTAGTACACTCAGGTGTCCCTTACAAATGTTGGAACCAAGAGTATTTCAGAAATGCGTCCTTAAGTTGTTTTGTTGTTTTCCATATAAGTATGTATTTTTACTTACAGCCGAAGCTGAACTAACAAAATATAATGTGGGTAAAACTTATCATCTCAGGACGAATTTATTCTTGATTATTCATTTAGACTGCCATAATCATCACATCTTTTAGCAGCGAAAACTTTCTTAACTGATAATCTTAGATAATTAAAGTAAATTTCCAATTACTCTTAAAATCTCCTATTCTACTCATTAATTGTAAAATATACAGTAGGTCAAGACAAATTTTTGACTATGTGAAAAAAACAAAGAAAGAAAACGAAAACATAATGTACAAGCATCCCAATTATGAAGACCCCGTAAGATGATATAGAATAATGGTGAGAATGTATGAATATGGATGAGCTTCAATCCAATAGATTAGGAATAACGGTCCAACAGTAAAGTCTACCCAAGCAGCCACATCATCAGCCAACAAACGTCTGATTACAAAGGATGACTTTGAAAATTTCAATCCTTCTTTCATTAAGAATCCAAATATCTATCCCATCGCGAAGGTTCAACGCACACAAAACTGCAGAGTAATGTTGACCCAAATACATTGAGCCTACCATTAAATATGGAGTTATGTAATGAAACTTTAATGAATTTTCTTAATTTTTAATAATTCATTAATTAATGAAGTTATTCAATGAAAAGGATCATATTTGGTTAGAAAGTAAGATTTTTTCAAGTACGCGAGAGAGTTTTAATTAAGTTTTATTGTAAATTACCCATTTCTTTTTCCACGGACCGCTCTTTTATCTATGATTACAGTTTACAATTTAAGAAAGAATTATATTAAACTACTTGAAACAAGCTACAATTGTTTTATCAACCGTCACCGCCGGAACAAGACACCACCAACTTCAAAACCTGAAGCTTTATAATACGGTTCGGAAAAGTGTCAATTACCATTCACACACTTTATTGTAGATAAATAAAACAGATTGTTGAAATTTACACAGTGTATCAAATAAATTACATCCAAGAGAAAAGTCATTATTGCTTAAAGTACAATACACTTTTCAAATATACCTTTCTCATCACCAGAAACCCAACATGATATAGCGATACAACGTTGAATACTTCATCAATGACCATCTTAACAAACCTCAGTCGTACAGCACAATATAAATGCGTACAATAGACATAATTGATGCAATGTAGATGCTTATCATGTATCACTGTATTCATTACGTTTGTAATTTACACCTTCTGCATACGTTCTTCATTCTCTTCTCTTCGTCATTGCGATAGTGCTAGTGATTCATGACGTTCATTACATTCAAGATATCTTTCACAACGATGTGTTTAAAATACTAAATACCCCATAACCTTAAAAAATCAGCTATACAGCACCTCCTACGGATTGGAAAGGATAAGAAAATGAGAATGTTTGATTGTTTTAGAGTTAATTACTTATTTTCAATGTATACTAGAGATTGACAAACATCAGAATTAATATAAATAAGTAGAGTTTCCCATAGTGATCAAAATTGAAAAACCTCTTTTTTGCATTTCCTTAATTGTAACGACCAAGTATGACGTGTAAGAGAGACCAACAAAAAAAACTCAAATTCAAATGAACGAATTGAGAACCTTTGAAAGTTTCTTTAATTCCTAGAAATATTCACATATGCTCACTTACAATGAAACTCTCACAATCATGTAGTGCCTTTAAACATTCTATTTTCCAACTACCCTTCCCCAAATTTAGGATATTAAACATTAATGGAACGGTAAGACAAGAACGGCGAAGTGGCCAGTTTGCAAAGCACAATTCTCAGAAAGATCCTCTGCAGTATGCTCGGTCTCGCTCGTCAAGCCTCTTCTGACGAAAGTGCGGGCCAGGCCCAACCCACGCCCGCCACCGCCGCCCCCACCGCCGCGCATCGCTGCCATCTCCGTCATCTATGCCGCCGCGCGCGCCGCCGCCACCGTCGCACCGCCGCCACCGTCGCCCACCGTCGCCACCGCGCCACCGGCCGCCACCGCCGAAACCGCCCGCCACCCGCCGCCACCGTCGGCCACCGCCGCCACCGTCGCACCGTCGCCACCGTCGCCCACCGCCGCCACCGCCGCCACCGCCCAGCGCGGCCGTCGCCGAAACCGCCCCACCGCTGCCCACCGCCGCCTCCGCCACCACCGCCGTCACGCCGCCACCGCGCCACCGCCACCGCCTCCCCATCTTGCCATCGCCTCCGCCGCGCAGACACCACCGCTACCGCCACCGCCACGCAAAGCCCAACTCCACAGCCATCGCCACCGGCCACGCCACCGCCACCGCCACCACCGCCGCCGCTATTAAATACCGCCGCCATAACCACATCGATGCCATAACCACCACAGCCACCTGCACGGCAGTGCCGGCGAGGGCGGCGGTGGCGAGGGCAGCGGCGGCTCGTGCTGGCGTTCCAGTGCCCAAGGTAAACCTGTCCTGAGGCGCCGTCGACACGCTCGGATGGGCATCGCCGCGGGCCAGGGCTACCTCCGCCGAAGCAGTGGGCGAGTGCACAGGGCTGCTTTCAAACGTGAGCACGTTCCAAGTAGTCGCGGTTGCAACCTCCTCCCGGGCAGCGGCGCTCGCAAAGCAACAGTTTAGTTGTTTATTTCTCTCACAGCCCCTGAAATGTGTACTGCACAATTATGGACTAGAGGTGCGTGAGCAAGTATTTTAATATCGCTAATCATTGAGATTAAATTGCACAGAAAAAACACGTCCTTTTAATTTTATCGCGAAAGCTTGCTTCTGTCATTCTCCTTCAATTTAATTTTACATTTTGGGTTTCTGCACTTTTCTGATCACCCGTGCTACTGATCACCGTGAGTGCGGACACTCAAAAGACCCAAGTAAAACTTAAAAAATATAACAGAAGTTTAAAAAAATGTCTTATTTGGAAGAATTGACAATTTGTACAATTCTCAGAAGTCGACATCCACCCTTAATATATGACACAGAGA
>BOPP01000113.1:3550252-3607063 GCA_017312745.1 Gryllus bimaculatus
ACTCTTAACGGATAACGGAACTAAGGCCTTAGCAATAGATACAATACATTTCAGCATCATTTTTTCATTAATTGAAGTACCTTATGATAGCGTAAATCGTGTTGTAGGCCTCTGTCGCATTGCCACACTTCGAGTTGCGAAGCGCCAGAAACCTCAAAAGTGGATACCGCCTAAGACACTCTCCCAAAACCTCTTATACCGGCCATTCCCAGATTTGGACATGTTAATTATATTTCGGATTTATCATTAATATTCAATTCTTATCTTTCTTCTTTCCGTTTTCTTTTCTTTCTTTCTTTCTTTCTTTCTTGTGCTTTCTTTCTTTCTTTCTTTTCTTCTTTCTTTCCTGTTCTTTTCTTTCTTTCTTTCTTTCTTTCTTTCTTTTTTCTTTTCTTTTCTTTTCTTTTCTTTACTTTCTTTTCTTTCTCTTTCTTTCTTTCTTTCTTCTTTCGTTCTTTCTTTCTTTCTTTCTTTCTTTTTTCTTTTCTTTCTTTCTTTCTTTCTTGTCTTCTTTCTTTCTTCTTTTCTTTCTTTCTTTCTTATCTTTTCTTTCTTTCTTTCTTTTCTTCTTTCTTTCTTTCTTTCCCTTCTTACTTCATTTCTTTCTTTCTTTCATTTCTCTATCTTTCTTTCTTTCTCTTCTTTCTTTCTTCTTTTCTTTCTTTCTTTCTTTCTTTCTTGTCTTTTTCTTTCTTTCTTTCTTTCTTTCTTTCTTCTTCTTTCTTTCTTTCTTCTTTCTTTCTTTCTTTCTTTCTTTCTTTCTTTTCTTTTCTTTTCTTTCTTTCTTCTTTTCTTTCTTCTTTCTTTCTTTCTTTCTTTTTTCTTTCTTTCTTTCTTTCTTTCTTTCTTTCTTTCTGTTCTTTTCTTTTCTTTCCTTTCTTCTTTCTTTCTTTTCTTTCTTTCTTTCTTCTTCTTTCTCTTTTTCTTTCTTTCTTTCTTTTCTTTCTTTCTTTCTTTCTTTCTTCCTTTCTTTCTCTTCTTTCTTTCTTTTCTTTCTTCTTTTCTTGTTCTTTCTTTTTCTTTCTTGCTTTGTTGAACTTATTCAGTCCACATTGCTTTGCATTGAAACGTGGAATTATCGGTCAAATGATTATGGTGGTGTGATACAAACTTTTAAGTTTAGGAGTGGTTTTCTTTCGAACCCCAAGAGAAAACAGTGCTGGCAATGCATGACTTTCAACAGAATAACTCTAGGCCGAAAGCAATACTTCTGGTTGCGATGAATATTTGCAGAAGGTTTTTATAAACTACTACTTCAGTATGCCCGATAAGTCATGTTACATTTTTAACATCATCTGATTCTCATAAACATTTTTTACTGCGAATTGAATAAAAGCAAAAAAAGGTACTTTCCCGGCATATAACGTCTTCAAATACGTGAGAGCGTAGGTCCGCGCCGAGTCCGTATTCCACTAGGCTGTTCCGAGTGACGCCGCGTCCAGGGCATTGCGCTCTGCAGAGTCGCCAGAATGGCGACCTAAACCGTCGCCACCTGCGCCATGGACGAGGCGTCACCGGACATAGCCTAGTGAATACTGTTTTCCAAATCGTTTACGAACTATGCCTCTGGAAAGGTTTCCCATATGAACCTGTATTAATTTTAACTTCTTTTATATGAAAAAAATAGACCGCTAGCGCTCAAAAATTTGTTCTTACCGCCTCAAAACAGAAGATTGTAATTTTTCATTATCAAGGTTTTTTTGGAATACCTTTCACCTTTTGTTGATTCGAATGTAACGAACATATTAACAGTAAAATCGGTCGAAACCGGAATCTGTTAAAAGCCCCCTAAAAAAACGAAGAAGATGGACGTTGCCCGTTGAACGTTAATGCATTTTACACATTAAAAAACGAACCTCTCCAACGCGGAAACTGGCTGCAAGAAAAAAATATCTTATAAACGGGAATTCTTGGGAATTTGATGCATTTGATTGGCAGAGAGGACGCGAGATGTTCTTAATGTAAATGGTTGAATCTGCAAGCTTGTTTGAAAATTTCTCTGTTGTTTAAATTCCTCGTATTTTTTCTTGTGGGTGGAAGAGTCAGCAAGGCAGTCGAATGCCAAGCAGGTTAAGGTGGTATATTTTTCAACTCATAAAGCTGCTCAACTGAAGAGGTGTTTAGATATTCATTAATTGGCGAGTTTCTCTCATAAATACGCTTACATTGTTAAACGTATTTAGATAATTCAATAGAAGTCATGTAATTTACGACTTTCAGTGCGTAGAAAGCGCCAATTACTAACCAAAAGTCTCATAAAACGACAACCTTGCATAAAATTACGTAGAAATCTCCCTAAACCGGATTTGAGGGTTACTTAGTAGGAGTTGCTCCTTGGAAGATAGAGCCAGTGGAGCCTTTGCTCTTCCGGCCTACCCACGCGGACCACTGGCGGCGGAGGCGGCCCGCCGCCGCGCCGGCAGGGCGGGCGGGCGGCGGGCGGGCGGAGCCCTGATGGAGCCCGCGATAGCCGCCCAGCTTCGGCGCGGAGGCCCGCTCGCCCGAGATCTACATACGCGGAGGAAGCGCAGGCCGAGATGCGGCAGATACGGGCGACGGTGGACAATGACGGATGCACGAGCGAGCCCCGAGAATTAAAAGCACTCAGTAAGAAGATGGGAATCTGCCATGAGTAGCGGAATGACCCAGTGATACGGTTAAGGAAATGCGTGATTGTGTCCGGAAAGGGAAAATGGACTAACACGAGTCGACGCGTACAGGTACTCGCGCGCGCAGAACGCGAGGAGATGACCACGAAGAGATAGGACGTGGAGTGAGCTTCTATATGAAACGATGAAGCAGCGTAACACGAAGAAAAGGACGCTTCGAAGGAAATGTTACGGTGATCAGAAGACATGTCACATTTTCATAAATTTGCCTCACAATTTGTTGGAAATTAAACGCGAAAGAGTTCACGAAAGTTCTATGGAGAGAAATTTGTTAAAATAGTACAATTGAACACTTAGTAAGCAAGCACGAACATTTCACTCATGGTTTCGTAGATGAACACACACTAATGTTTTTGCATGGTTGCGTTACCAACTATTGGTTTTCAGGTAACGTTATAACTTTAAAAAAACACAGATTGACCTTAACGATATATTTGAAAAATAACATAAACGTAAAATGGAATATTAATAAAAAGTTTGATTGAAAGATTTAATAGTTATTGTAAAATACCATTTCGCACAATGTCAGAGCGGGCATTAACATCCCCCCAGAGCAACGACGAGGGCGCGAATGTCAGTGCGGAGCATATGGTCAACCGAGGGAAGGATTGGAGGAAGAACACATAGTGACGGAAGGCAAGCGAGCGAAATTACGAGCAAATGTTGTTATTATTAAGAATCGCAAATGAAAATGACGGCGCTGGGGCAGAGAGGAGGGAGTGCGCGGCGCAAGATCGCAATGAGAGTGCTACAGCCTGTCGCCGTTTTCGGGCACGGCGCGTGCGCGGCGCCTGAGGGCCTCTGAGACTACGGGCCGTTGCGACAGTCGCTGGAAGACGGTTCCGCCATAATCGTCCAAATCCCCGTTCCCAACTTCTGACGTCAACTGCTCCGTCATGTTCGCACTCCTTCTCCTCCACTTCCTTGCGGCCCTGCCGTTCGTCCTTGCCTTCCACCTTCTTCCGCATCTTATGAAGCCCCATCCGGAAGTAGCTCGCTCCACACACGTCACATTGTGCCCCCCCCCCCATCCTATATATTCATACTGATGCCACATCGCCAGTCACGATAACTCATTCAGTACAGGCCACTGGGAGTTGTTGGCCACTTCGTAAAACACCAAAATGTTGAAAAATAATAATTGGGGCTTCTCTCTTGTTTCGAACTTAAAACATGGAGCTTATGCGAGGATTAGAACGAAGACCGTTTACACGTTTTCACTTTATATTTAAAGTATAAAATGAAAACATCTTATTAACATTGCCATTGCAGTAGTGTAGCTTAACACTTTTTAGTGTTTTTTTTGGTATCAAATACGTTTAGGGGGGGTATAAGTAGTGCTTATTACGGAGTTGAATATCCGACTGCTACCAAAAGTGTACAAGTTTCTAGTGCTCACTACTGGAACGGAAACGGCGTTTCGAAACAAATAAAATATATAAAAAATTAAAACTAGCCAATTTTAGATAAGAGATCTATTCAGACAGAGGTATGCTAATCTCTATTCAGTTTCACATAGAAATTTAGGAACCGAAGGGGAGAATTTTGAGAAAACTACGAAAACATTCGTAATTATAGCCCCTACTGGTGCTTTTGCCTTACACACTTACGCCCTTC
This sequence comes from Gryllus bimaculatus, assembly GCA_017312745.1. Classification (NCBI taxonomy): domain Eukaryota; kingdom Metazoa; phylum Arthropoda; class Insecta; order Orthoptera; family Gryllidae; genus Gryllus; species Gryllus bimaculatus. The sequence continues at coordinate 3,554,539 of BOPP01000113.1, forward strand.
CCTACTAGGCCAGTGTACACCTACCACCTACCAACCAATAAACCAGTTATTTGACTTATTTCACCGGTATACTGAAAATTCTGATGAAAATAAAGAATCTATTTGTAGGCATAGTTGGGTATTTTACATTTATGTTAGCAAATTAATAAAAATTAAGAATGTGTCCTATGTTTGATATTTTTCACAAATATTTTATATTTACCACGATGATCACTGTTTTAGGTAAAAAAATTTCCCTTATTTTTCAAAATCCTCTTATATTCTTGGGATCGGAATTTTAAGGAGGATGAAGAGTTTCCTGAGCTCTTCCTCGCTAAAATACATATACTAGGTGCGAAGCAGGATTAAAGGACTGGAAAACCTTTCCGTTCTCTATAGATCAAATATAACTGTTTCTACTTTCAGGATTTGCTGTCAAATTAGAAACTTCAATGTATGTCATCAGTAATAAAATCAAATTTGGTGTGTTCACGTGGAACCGTACGGTATTGTATTTTTTCCATGCCAGTATCACAAACAACCTTTCTCTCGCAAGAAATCGTTCATAATCGGGCATTTTAGAGTACAAGTGATGACGTATTATCATTTTACGGTACGAATGATTGCGACGTTACACATTCAATCACAGTGAGAGAATCGACGGGAGGTAGAGGTAATCGGAACTGCCGACTACCGTTTTCTCGCACAGATGTCCATTACCCGAGACTTCGCATGAAAGTTGTTTCGTAAAATTAAGTTTGATTCTCTTATAAATTCATAATGCTGTCACACAAAAAATAACGTATGCAACTTGTTATAATGTTGCTTTACCGTATTTTTTCAAATTTGAAAACTCGCTCTTGACGTCGCTTGTTTTCAAATCTTATACCCATGTAATACAGCTTGACATTATTAACTAATTACATAAACTACGAGTACTTATATAATATCGTGTTGGGTGCACTCAAGAACGGTCATAAAAGGCTGCTTATTTCCTAAATTAAAAAAAAAGTTTTAAGTAATAGAAAATCGCCTTCTAGCCATCGGCAGCGCTCTTATCCGTCACCATCTCCGCAAGGCTTCAGCCGCAGCCTCGCGCCGTAGCTTCCCCCACCAGCGCCGCCCTCTCTTCGGCCGCCTGAACCGCCTTCTTGTCCGTGACCTCCATAGCCTTCGGCTCCCCATTAGTTACTGCCTCAGGCATCACCAATTTATAATGCACCGCCGCCCGTCCCCTTCCCTGGTTCCAGCTCCGCTGCTTCCCTGCACAGACGTGGCCCTCGTCTTTTAGTTACGTACTCTCACGCCGCTGCCGCCAACCCTGGCATCCCTTCTGTCTACCGATCCTACTGTTGGCATCAACTTCGCTTACTGTCGTTATTTACTGCCTCTCCTACATAATTTCGGCTCCACGTCATCGCTCATTATTTCCTACGATTTCCCGGTCAACGTTCCTACAATGACCACTGGAGAACATGTGGTTAAGATTACGTCAATCACGCACAAAACCTGCATCAGATGGTGTTGATGCCGGTCGAAGTGAAGCCGATGAATTAACTGCCCAAATTATTTACATTGTTATTAAAGACTTCCATTTTTTTAGAACAAAAAACTTTTAAACATCAAAGCAACAAACATTACAACGATCAAAACACAAGAAATACGAAAGTGTATTTAACTTGTAGGTCCACATTCTATTATAAAACCACTAAATTATTTTCTAGTTCGGCATTCGCCCCGTGTTGATCGGAGAAACCACGGAAAACTACCGAACAGAGCAAGCGGACGCTACAATTCTCCCTCAGACAGCAGCTGAATTCGACCCTACTATCTAGTTACGTCGATAATTTTGACTCAGTCGGAACTCGAATCTTCCGATCACAGGCACTGCAGGGAGATCAACTGAGCCACCTACGTCGGTCTCAATCTTCAGGATCTAATTGTGTTAAAATGTATATTAAAGAATACAATACACGTTACTGACATTATAATTAGTTTCTTTTACAGATCAATACCACTAATTAGTTATTGATCATTAAAAAAATGAATTTCTAAAGATTTTAATCGACATAGTCTTCTGTTGTTTCTGATTGTTTTCAAAATACTTGAGCTGCCTGTTCCTATTGTAAATGCACTGCATTCTCTTTTGCCATGCAATGGATCGCAACAGATTTCCAACTGGCGTGAGGGAGGCTTGACGAAACTAACTTGACTCTCCATGCATGATCCGCCCGAGCGGGTTATCCTGTTATCTAGTGTACATAATCCGCATCATTATTGAACTCGCATTATCGGTGACTACGTCGTGTCCGGTGGACACTATCCCCATCACCATCCCAGTGGCTCTCGGCAGATATTTTTTCAAATTCCCCCGCCAGTATCCCTGAAGATTCGGGAGGTTATTTCCTCGGAAGGGGGGGGGCAAGTGGCAATTGGGACAATTTACTAATAGTATCTCAATTACTGAATGTTTAAATGTGTACTAGTTTAGATTTAGTTTAGTTTTACTTTATACTAGTAAGCTGCAGCACCTCACAAAATGATTTTCCAAACAAATAAGTCTGTTCACTATTCACTGCTTAAGAACAAAAAATACTCTCATGTATCAATACATCAATTAAATACTTTAATAAAAATGGTCCTCACGAATATTGCAACAACGTAGTACAGGATATGCGAGTACAACAGTACTGTTACATCTACCAAGAATATCAAAAATGTTACTGTTTCAGAACTCAACAGGTGAATATTTCATGTCTGGGTGCATCTTCCTTGCAGCCTTGCTGTCGCATGACGTCAGCTGTGTTGCGTGCAGTACTGCACCAAGTGTGAGAATTCAGTCAGCACGTGCAGGATGAGAAAAGGTGAAATAACTCAATCAAATATTTTCATTTTGAGTCACAATCGTTACTGTTTCATTGTTTTTGCATTTTTTACGACTTTCTGGGTATCTGCCAAATCCATAACACCTTTGTCAGGGTTGGAGACTTCATAGTTTTCTTTCAATATATGCGCACATTTTAAATTGTAAAACTAGTAGCTTGCTTAACCCACTTACTTGCCAACGGATACTTTCATTCGAACTTTTTTTCTAAGTTCGGACAGGACATTCATAGGCTGATTTATATTACACAATACCTCTTCTATACACCATGTACACTATATACGCTCTCTCCCTTACTCTCACTCACTCTCTCCCTCTCGCTTTGCATGGCTCCGATTGAACTCAAAAGTAGCGCGCCGCTCTCCCCAGCTCTCCAGGCCCAGCAGTCATTTCTACCGCCGCCGCCGCCGCGCACCCGCCTGCGGCACACTCCAGAGGAAGAAGGCCCTCTTGTGGAGGCGGCTCCCCGCCGTTTTTGCGCCTCGGGGCTCGTGCCCAGCGGGCCGCCCTCCTCCCGCCCCTCCGCTCCGCTCCGCGCCGGCCGCTCGCCCGCTCGGCGGGTCGGAGGGTCGGAGCGAGGTCGCGAGGGGGGGGGGAGGGGGTGACAGACGCGGTAGAAGTAGCCTCGAAGGGCGAAGCGGCGCGGAGTGCAGGCAGCGGAGACCGACGCGCTGGAAGCGGTGGAAGTGGCGAAGGTGAGGTGGTGGTGAATGCGGAGCTTCCGAATATGATCTACTCTTATGGAGCTGGTGGACGCAATGAGGAGCGTAGGTTAGAGTCCTTACTAAAATCATATGAATCTACCCTGCGATTTACGCCACTCTGCCCCTGGCAGGTATCAGCTGTTGACAGTTTCATCCAATCGGGAGCTTGGACGTGACCGTTGTCACACCATTGTGACTCGCATTATAACGGAGGAATGGAAGAAAGGTTGGAAGGGTGGTGGATGGGGTGGTAGTGTTGAAGGACGCAGAGGAGGTTCCGAAGATGATGCAGGCGGCGGCGGTGGAGGGACACGAGGGGGGGGGGTTAGTATGAAACGGGTGAACGTAGCCGAGTCCGTGGTGGCAATGGAGATGGCGGAGGGGGTGAAGGCAACAGCGAGGAGCCCGTTGCTATTCAACGGGAGCTTTTCCAAGAAAGCCTAGGGAGCAATAGGAGTGCTAGTAGTGGCAGTTGATAGCGGTAACGTCGGTGAATGTGGGCAGTGACACCGAACTTAGCGACGACGAGAGGGCGAAGTAAACTTGTGAAAAGGCAGCGGCGGCGGTGGTGACAACGGTTTAACGACAGGATGCAGCATCAACAGTAGTGGTAGCCAGTCGAATTGGGACAAGAAACACAAGACACTGGAAAGGAACGTGGACTACTCTCTTTAGATGTATCACATACACTTAATGAAATCAATCGAAATACAATAGAAAATAATAATTTGTTTACTTAGTCCCATTATTTTCAGTCTGGTGCAATCGTAAATTGCTCAGCTACGTCTTTTGGGACATTAAATGTTGCACAATATTACGGATATAAAAAACCTTTTTTCGCTTCTATTAAACGTGGCAAATGAATACAAAAGAGAAAACGAAAAATACTCTCCAAGATACCCATGTCAAATTAATAAATTTAAATTTCTAATGTAGTAATAGCTTTATTATTTTGATTATTTCATTACAATTATTTATTGACCTTAATAAAACAGACCTTCAGTATTTCTATAACAACTTAATTCCTGTTGACGTTTCGACCCTATTTGGGGCCTTTTTCGAAAATCTATTGTTGAGGTTTATTGACATCGCATCATAAACAAACAGCACTTTGTTAAAAAAAAGTTGTCAGTGGCATAAAAAAGCCTGATCCAGTCGTAAACATCATCTAGAGAAGAAATAGGGTCAAACGTCTACAAGAAATAAATTGTTATAAAATATTGAGTCTGTTGTATTACGATCAAGAAACAATTGTAATAAAATAAACAAGACAACAGTAAATATGTTCATTAACATTATTATTTTGAGCTTAAAAAAATTCCGAAATTTAACTTCAGATTAGAATTTAGCCACCCCAAACTCTTGTGTGCAAGTTTTGGGGGTTACTTCCTTTCTGTGCGGCGCGACGGTGGCGCTTGCAGCGATGGATGTGGCTGCGGCGGCGTCGAGAGTGACGGCGGTGGAAGGGGGAGGGGCGGGCCGGAAAAGGGGAGATCAGAAGGAGCCGCCTCAGCCAAGGCCGCAGCCAGACGATCAACTGTGACTGATGGTGCTGATAAGGCGGGGCATTCCGAGACGACTGAACGTGTGGGCTACGTTGTGGGACAGGGAGTGGTGATGTCTCCTGAAGCAGTAGAGAACTCGCAGAGATTACAAAAGTGACGGATAGGTGATTGCTGACAAGTGTGTAAACCGTGAATTTACAATAACCAGGTGTGAAAATTATTCCTCTAGAATGACATGTCATTCAATTCAAATTTTACAAAATTAATTTTATAGCATTTAGTAGAAGACATTTATATTATGTAGTAAAGGGAGACGGCAAAGGTGTCTCAGGGCATCAACTGATATCCCTGGAGTGCGAATTCACATGCTGTCTGGAAAAGAATTTGTAATGGATCATAAACTTGTGATTTAAAATTTCTAATAATTAACCTTTCCTGTTTCATCCCACACTTTGGCAAGTCCAAGTCTGTAAACTAATAACAATTTAGTTCATTACGCCATGTTTACGCTCTATACTCGTTTCGAACATCACCATAGTTTTGGGACTAATAAAATAAATTTGGAATTGAGCGCTGCGGTCATCATCGGACGTACGGATGAGTTAAAGTCATGTTTGTAATACGGAAGTGCTGAATAAAGTAAATAGTACAATGAAGTATTTCCGTTATTGTTCTTCCTTGTTTGTTGTTATAGCTTGACGAGTGATGTGTTACACATCTCTTTATTCATGTAATATATTAGCACACTGGTCGCAAACATTACAACATTGACTACGTTTTAAAACTATGAATATGTCATTTTATTTTTGGTTTTATTTTATAAAAATATATTACAATTCCACTGTGTTTTGCTCCATGAAATTCCATTACAAACTCAATTACTGCTTGTGGGTAACCCTTGCATTCACCCTCTTTCCGCATGCCACCACATCCGCCGTTAGATTAGCCCACTGTGGTCATACGCTCTGCCCTTTGCTATGTGATATTGGAATAAAGTGTTGTTGTGCAGAATAGAAGCTTAGCAATACCCAAAATGAATACATTTACGCAGAGTGACTGACAGTAAGCGGAAGCGGCGCAAAGGCAAAATCGACGTGTAATGATGGTAACGAAGGTGGAAATTGGCGAAAGCTTTTGCGATGGCGACTGCCGTGCACAAGCAAATATGGGAGATTAAACCGAAATGGCAGCGTCATCGACTGTATAATTACTAGAGGCGAGCCGAAAGCAGCCTTCATAATAGAGGAATCGACTGTCTACAGGCGAGTCGGAATTGTATGTGGATCGGCTGCCGCACGCCCTGTGGCATTGTAAGCGATGACTGGGTATAAGAAACGCTAACTCAATGTCAGAGGCACTTTGATATTCTTTTAGGTACGCGATCAGAAGTCTCGTCCGCAGCGGTTTGAAGAGCATAAACCGTGTTTGACAGATCGATGGTGGAGTAACACTCCAATGGCCGACTCCTCCTGATCACGCGCCGTGACTCATCATGACGAATCATATCCTCACCGGAGCGAGATGCAAAGAGAACCGAAGGGATTCGTGTTCACTGCGTGTTCTGCTCATTGAGAGAGCTTGACGGAGGGGGATCTCATGGAGTCTCCATCACCCAGCCCTCTTGTATCTCCGCGCCAATAACGAAGCCAACTCTTGGAACTGTTGTGGCAGCAGTCGCCGATCTGTCGGATCTCACGGACTAAATACATAATTTTAAATCCCAAAGACCATCACTTTGAACGTTTTCAGGAGATAAAATACATTGCTATAATAATGAAATGAGAGATTTTGTTTTATTTGCATGAAATTTAGCTGTTTAATATTACAAAATTGTACATTTTTATTTATTCATAACAAATTCCTTTAAAAGTAATTTGTAACAAACTAATTAATTATAGTTCAATTAAGCAGGCATCTCTACATAACATTGTTCTAGATCCGCAGCAAACAATCTTCTGTTTGTCAGAACGTCTCTACAGCAGACATTTCTGAGCTTGTATCTATTCGGTATCTTCTTAGAAAACCCCAGTATTGCACATCGACATATGATATTTGTTTCGACGAATTTGAAATACATGTTTTGGCTTTAATATTAATGAAACATACAAAATGCTAATAATAACCATATTTCTCTGCGGTCCTTCAGTGGTCAGAGGTTACCGCTGATACTTGTGACAGTTAAATAACGGTCACTGCTAACAAGGGATGCTATTGTGTATTCTACGTTTTCGAAAGAAAAAGTCAATAATTGTGACAAAAAGACAACTCGAAAAATATGGAAAAAATACATTTTGTTAGTAAAATATCCACTTATAATGTAACGAACTTGAAGATTTTCTATTGGAGTATTGTGCCTCAGTTTCAGTACCGCAGTTAAACACATTCAATTTTAATTAAGCAATTGCGTAAAATCAATTATTCATAACCAATCAAACTATTGATGCTAAAACAGCACATACTTTGTCACCCTTAGTAATTTTTTCGTAATACTATTTTTACCGAAATTTCTGTTTGTATTAACACATCTTAGTCATCATCTTTCGTAAAACTGAAATATTCGAGAATTTGTATATGGTTTTTATTTCAAAATATATCATTGAGGAACATATTTTATTAAGGAACAAATCTCTGTCTTTAATATTTTAGCTGAAAGAACACTCCGAAAAAATGTCGAACTTTTGCAATTTTCGAAATATCAGGGTTCTTAATGAACATGAAATCTGCACCATTCTCATTAAAGTCGTTCACACTATCCAATAACAAAGTTTAATAAAAAACCATGGAGCCAATTTTTTGAAAATGTTCAAAACGTCTCAATGCATTCATATAAAGTTCACCCAAAACTAAAATATCGGTTTCAAATTCAAGGGTCTGTGACATCAGTTAGATCGATTAAGGAATATCAATTTTAGAAAAAATCGGCTGAACGCTTTAGCCGCTAGTGTTGTTTACTCACATAAAGAAGGACAGACGTTTTGCTGTCAATCCATTTTTCGGTATCAAGAACTTACTAAAACGTTTCTGGATACATCACGTGTTAAAGGATTTTTTCTCAATTTTAGCAACAGGAGTTATTAATTTTTTTGTTACCAGGGTCCCGCAACAAGAGTTTTTCTGTCAAAAATCCTCCGCTTTTTCCCGCAGCATTACATAACTTTCTCTTCTTAAGAAGTACCTTCCTAAGGGCAAGAAAGTAATAAATAAGAACATCTGTAATTTGAAGAATATGAATGCAAATTTAGTTCTTGGTCTAATCATGAGTTTACAAAGACGTGTCTCTGCATACAGTAGAATTTGCGGTGAACCGAATTCTAGTCACCTGCTCAGCACATGTAAATGTTGCAGTAATCGATGTCCACTAGGGTTGTGTTGTAATACTGTTAAGATTATAATTTGTTCGCCTTGTGTTCGTATGCAAAAGCACTCTATTCTGAGTAATGATCTATATCAATTCACTTGGCTTCAACTCATTTCAAATGAGAGTCTCCCAACACAGCAATGTAATCATTATCACTATTCGAAGAATCCATATTTGAAATCAGAACTCGATTTAAACTTAATGTCATAGCGTGGTTATGTTCTATGTTGTTGAGATCGTGCCTATAACATTGTTCAAAAATCTTACAATACTTGTAGAGTATATTTATGATGAAGCTTTTCAGAATAATCAAGACATCCTGGAAAACATTGTAGGATGAATCATTTGATGTTTATGATATATTCTTTTGAAAAGTTCTGGGAAACTCTTACTGGAATATTATCATCACAACCGCTGCCAAAAATCCTAAATAGATATCTACAAAACCCATACTAACCACAATCTTCTACTCACGAGAGAGCAAACCGTCATGTCGTCAGGGATAAAGAAAAGGGTGAAGATATAATGAACTGATGCCACCCTCAGCCCACTAACATGAAGGCAGACTTCACGGAAATTGGGAACAAGTGACAGCTCGTGAAGGCTGCTATCGAACTAGACTTAACACTCACCAAAAGCCAAAAATTGTTATATGTGTTTCTGAGGCTAACAAAAGTTATTTATACGTTGTGTTTTTCATTCGAACATTTAACAAATTTTAAGATATTTTATTATTTACTTCAAATATTACTGGAATACATGAAGTAAGATATACCGTAACGCAACTAACATTTCGTGTTTTGGGGGTAAATATGTCAACGGCTTCTGCCCAAACTTTTCAGATAAGCAACGTAATTTAAAATGTTAAAATATTGTACTACTTAATCAAGTATGTCGTCCCTAGATTTTCGGTAAAATATTGTGGCCAACGTACGCAATTTCACTCACAATTTGATACATATTGTTTCTGCAATTTACAATCCAGTTTTTAAAGTCACTTGTACTGCCTGAGCAAGTACTCGGATTCACCATGAAGTAATATTTGCTCTAAGCAACCAGTCTAGGTCGCAAAAAAGCCTGCGTCAAAATAACGCGGCGCTGAAGCGAACCACCATTAAGGCAGCTGCCGCCCGCGCCGGTCCGCGCGCCGCCCCGCCGCCCGCGCGCCCGCGGCCGCCCCGCGCCGCCCCGCGCCGCCGCCCGCCCCGCGCCGCCCCGCGGCGCCCGCGCCGCCCCGCGCCGCCCCGCGCCGCCCCGCGCCGCCCCGCGCCGCGCCCGCGCCGCCCCGCGACCGCCCCGCGCCGCCCCGCGCCGCCCCGCGCCGCCCGCGCCGCGCCCGCGCCGCCCCGCGCCGCCCCGCGCGCCGTTCCCCGCGCCGCCGCCGCGCCGCCCGCGCCGCCCCGCGCCGCGCCGCCCCGCGCCGCCCCGCGCCGCCCCGCGCCGCACCGCGCCGCCCGCGCCGCCCCCGCGCCGCCCCGCGCCGCCCCGCGCCGCCCCGCGCCGCCCCGCGCCGCCCGCGCCGCCCCGCGCCGCCCGCGCCGCACCCCGCCGCCCGCGGCGCGCCCCGCGCCGCCCCGCGCCGCCCGCGCGCGCCCCGCGCCGCCCGCGCCGCCCGCGCGCCCGGCCGCCCGCGCCGCCCCGGGCCGCGCCCGCGCCGCCCCGCGCCGCCGCGCCGCCCGCGCCGCCCCGCGCACGCCCCGCGCCGCCACCGCGCCCCGCCCGCCCGCGCCGCCCGCGCCACGCCCCCGGGCCGCCCGCGGCCGCCGCCCGCCGCCCCCCTGCTGCCCCTGCGGGCGAGGGCGGTTTCACTCTCAATGAAACGAAAGGATTGCACGCGCGGGGCGCTGTGTGTGCAGTGTCGCCTCACAGTGAGGACTGAGACCGCCCCGAGGGACGGTAACGCTCCACCTCCGCTGGCTGGCCTGCTGCGGCGGTCTCTCGCTTTCAAAGAGAGACGCGGCCGCTCGCTTGGGGAGGCAGCCGCTGGAAAACCGGACTGGAAGCGCCGGCTGGGATGCTCAGGGAAAACAGTCTGTTGCCACCTGCATGCGAATCTGATTCGGAGGTTTTTAGATTCCAGTCCCCGGATGTTGCGGAATTTTCGTTCACTAAGCTATATTACCAACGCCGCCAACATCGCCAGACAGCTCCGCCAACGTCTCTATCCACCAGAGCTGCTACCATTCCGCCGCTCCCCAAACACTTATGCTCCCCCACCCTGCAGCCTCCTTCTCTGCACTTCCAACTCCTATCTTCCATGCACCGCCTATAACACGCCACGTCCACCTCCCCTCACCGTATTCATTGACTTTACATCGCCCTCCACCCCACCACTTGCCATCGCCTCCGCCTTCCAACTCCGCTTTCAAGCCCAACTAGCGAAAACCGGCAGACGTTGTTCTGCCTTACATCTCCCTGCCCACTCGTTTTCACTCTCTCCCACACCCTCACTCTCCCCCCTCCCCGCAAAAATGCAATGTAATGTTCAAAAGATCCAACCTGTAACCTTTACGTTGTTGCTGAGAAATGTACCTTTCACGGCATTCCGCCCCCCATTTTAGTTTCTAATGCCGTAGAACGTTTTCTTTAGAAGTTATTTAAACGATATAGATTCAAAAATAATCCCGCTGAGTGTGTTGCGGGTTGCATTTTGACATGAAGCCCATTGTTTAGTTGTACAGCGTCTATCTAGTGAATTTTTTCGATATTTGTTTTTGAATTCGGGCAGAGATGAATACAAAACGCAAAGATAATTAAATTGGTTCAGCCGTTCTAGAGTTATAAATGCTGTAACTAACCGACTTTTTGTTACATACATAAATAGATGATAGATTAGATAGAGAGAATAGAGAAATAGATATTAGAGTTAGATGATAGTTAGGATATAAAGATAGGGAGACAGATAAATATATAGATAGAGAGAAATATATTATAAGTATAGATATAGAATATATATATAGCATAGATATGAAGATAGATATTGAAGATAGAGATAGGAAAGAATAGATAGGTAGGTAGATAGACAGACAGACAGAAACAGATATAGAAATAGATAGTAGGAGGATATAGAGTATGATAGAGAATAGTCTAGAAGGATAGATGAGAGAAATAGAGAGATAGAGATAGAGAAAAGGAGAGATAGAGGAGAATAGAGAGAATTAAGAGTAGGAGAGAGAGAGGAAAGAATAAAAGTAGAAGATAGAAAAGAATGAAGGGCATAGAGAGTAGAGAGGATAGAGAGTAGAGAGAATAGAAAAGGAAATAGAGATAAGATAGAGAGTAGATAGAGAAGGAAGATTAGAGAGAGATAGAAGAGAGATAGGAAAGATGGGGAGGGACACGAGAGATGAATAGAGAGGATAGAGAGAGAAGAGAATTAGGAGATAGAGACAGATAGAGAGAGATAGAGAAGATGATAATAGGAAGCGATAGAGAGAGATAGATGAAGAGAGAGATTAGAGGAGGATGAAAGATAGAGAGAGATGAGAAAAAGAGAAACGAGAGAAGACGAGAGCAGAGAGGTGAGGCGAGAGAGCGAGAGAGAGAGAGACGGAGAGAGAGCGAGAGAGAGAGAGGAGCAGAGAGGAGAGAGAGCGAGAGAGAGAGCGAGAGAGAGGAGGAGAGAGCGAGAGAGAGGAGAGGAGCAGGAGGCATGCAGCGAGCGAGCGAGAGCGAGAGAGAGAGAGAGAGAGGAGCGAGACGAGGAGAGAGAGAGAGAGAAGAGAGAATATCGCATTGTCGTCGTCGCTCGCGTCGCCGTCGCCACCCCACGCCACGCCGCCCCGCCTTACCGCTGTGTCCGTTGGGCAGAAAAAACGGCACGCGCCTGCTCCCGGCGCACGCGTCCGGGGGGGGGGGCGACACGCGGGTGTCCTTGCCTGCCATTGCCGCTCGCCGCCCGCCGCGGCCTGTCGCTCGCTCCGCCCTTGTTAGCTGGACACCGCGCCGCGTTCCCAGCGTGGCTAATTTAACCACCTACGGCTGCTACGGAAGCGAATTTTTTCATTTTCATTGTTATGCACGGATTGCTAGAAATGGCTTTTGATTTCATGGAATATAATTGCGTGAGTTGCCCATAGAGTAAAGCATTGTTTGTAACGATCCGAAGAGAAAAAACATCTGTCTTGATATGGGTCTTCATCATCTCTCTATACAATTAAAACACTAAGGGTTTTAGTTAATAGAAAAGAATAAGGTTAAGTATTATTATATTAATTATATAATAAAAATAATAAATAAAAATGATTGTTATAAAACATATATAAATGTTTTATAAATAAAAATATATTGACAAACTGAAACATGACTTCTATTTTATATACAAGATTTACTAAGTGTTTTTATTTAGAAGTTCGAACCTATTTCTCAACCGTAATTCGTGATTTTGTTAATGAACGGATGTTACACGAGATGTGTATTTAATAGATTTTATTAAACAAGTTTATAATATAAACATCACACTTAAATTGTTTGAACCACTCAACTGATATTTACAATTATATGTGTACCGAATGATTAACGTTGGCATGTGAGAGATAAAGGCTGTATAAAGTTGCTTAAAAATCAGTATGGTGAACAAGGTAGAGTGTTTATGAAAATATTCTCAATGTATTTAATACTTTGTTTTTATTAAAGAAAATTTCTTATATATCAGTAATTTTTATGAATTCACTGAATTGAATATTAATATTTTAGCAAAATTAGCTATTATTATTATTATTATTATTATTATTATTATTATCATTATTATTCGCGTATGGACCACAACTGCCCACGCAACACATTTCTCTCTCCGAGACCCCAATTGTATTCTAATATGGGGAGATCAAAATGTGGAATTAGGTGATCAATCTCTCGGCTACATTTTCTAGCTAAAAGAAGGTTGTTAGACTTGAATATCAATTAGGGGGATAGGATTATGGTATTATTATTACTATCATTACTCATCATAATTATTGTTATTATTATAGGGTGATGATAAAGGGGGAAAGGACTAGGATGATGGTAGGTGTTAGATGGGGTAGTGTGAGGTAGGAGGTGTTCATGTGATTATGAAACCATCCTAGCATTCGCCTTGTGACCAAGGCAAAACATGAAAATTCCGGTCAGGATGGCCGGCCCGGAGATCGAACCAGGACCTCCCGATTGCGAATTCAGTGCGCTACGCACTGAGCCACACAGTTTATTATTATTATTATTATTATTATTATTATTATTATTATTATTATTATTATACATATTAATTGAAATTATGTTCATTTAACCTGTTACAAATTACAATTTTCACAATAATATTAAAAAGGAAAATATTTCAATACACTTTTAGCAAACATCTCTCACAGTTCAGTCGTGGCAGCGAGCGCGAGTGAACGTGCCTGCCGCTCTGAGGGTAGTTAATGCTTATCGCAGCACCAAGATTATGAGCCCGGGGCAGCCGGTGCCAGGTCGAAGGTGCGAAAATGTACCTTAAAACTTTTGTTCAGATTTGTAGCCGAAGTGAAATTAGAATTACTAGTGGAGTGAACCGCATGTTAAACGGCGATGTCCCCTTAGGGGGACATATCACCAGATCAGAGCAAATATTAAACAATGAATACAGAAGAAATGTATATAGACTCGAACGGTGCTCCCGCAACTCTGGAGGACGAATTCGCAAAAATTCACCAACAACACCAGCAGCTACTACAGCAATATGAAGTAACGCAAAATCACCTTCAGTAGCAAACACAGTGAAACCAAATGCTTCTTTATCAAATCCAGCAACGCGAGCTTCAAAGTTCTGTGCAAACAGCGCAACAAGGGCAGCCGTTTATGCAATAGCAACCGCCACAAACAATCCCGCCTCAGGGACACCAAAACGAGGAGATGCATGCAACAGCATCAAACCAAACGCCTTCAAACGTAAATAAACGAAAAGGAAGTGATGATGAAAACTCGGCGTTTCGAAGAGCCTCGAAATCTTAAAGTCTGTTATCTAAATACTAGACAACAAATTATAAAAACTTTGTTCATAATTATGCACAACGTTGTCGATTACAACCAAATGCTTTCTGACATTCAATCGGTCGCAAAATGTGATTTCACTACCATGACAGCAGGTGATAAACTAAAAATCATGCTTACTACAATATAAGATTACCGTAATTTTAGATATTACTGTGTAGAGAATAGTAAACAATACTATTCTTTTCACGACCCTTCTATTAAGAACTTTAATGCTGTGCTGAAGGGCATCCCCACATACTACATTTTACAGCTGACATTTTAAAAGAAATTGAACTCAAATGCCGTATTACCGAAGTGGCCAGATTATTTGACAAAAAGAAAACCCCAATCAAAATTTGTGCTTTAGAAATAAAAGATACTAAAGAGGCAAAATCAATATTCACTTTAAACCGCCTTATGCATTGCGTCATTCAAATTCATCCTAGAACCAAACGAGATCACCCAATACAGCGTTGTCAAAGGTATGGACACTCGCAAGCAAACTGCCGACATCACTCCACAGGTGCGTTAGTTGCAAAGAGTTCACACTCACAATGCGCAGAACTAAAAGTGACAAACGCGGAATTGCGTAAACGTGCCGCGAGAACCATGGCAATTACAAAGGCCTGACGCATTCCAAGGAAATGCAGCAAGCACGGTCAAAGCCTTCCAAAATGAACGCGGTCAGTGTCAGAGCAACAACCGCCGCCACGCAACAACACCACTCGCGGCCCACCAACCTTCAGCCCTCGCGGATTTCCTCCCCTACCCAAACGCAATGCACCGTGGTCACCAGTTCAATTTTTTTTAAGCCAAATGCCAATTGATGTTTCCCAACTAATAACCACAATAGTATCACAAGTGATCTCAGCTATAGTCCCGCAAATTCAAAATATTATACAGTCAGTGCTAATAAATTTCCATAATGGCAAATAAAATCACTCGAATGAACTGGAATGTCAACGGAATTTAAAGTCAACAATCACTAATAGAAATTTTTCTTCACGAACACAAAATCGATGTCGCATGCATGACTGAAACCCACTTGGTTCTAAACGAAAAATTCAAATTTTCTGCTTAAAAAATGTATAGAAGTGACAGAATTTTAAATGTTGCAGCGGGGGGTGTTTTGATTGCTCTTTCAACCCGAATCAAACATCAACTGTCACTTAGCACCAACACATCTAACCTGGAAACTGTTGCAGTTATAATAATTGCATCTTATAAACCTCCGAATAAACAATTTCCAGTAAAAGAATACCAAGACATATTTAACAACAACACCAACATTATTCTTCTAGGAGACCTTAACAGTAAAGACCAAGCCTGGGGATGCAATTGTACAACTCAGCAAGGCACTCAACTGCAATCTTTTGCAGTAAACAATGGTTTATGTGTAATAGCACTACGTCAGCCAACACACTACACGTACAATAGTAATATTATTCCAGATATTTTAGTCATAATGGTGTCTAAAACTTCCACTTCCCTTCATCACAAACCGTACTTCCTGAAGTCGATTCAGATCATTGCCCAGTCATCATAGAACTAAAATATTCAAACCTCTTGCAGTCTAATAATCCCTTCACCGTTTTAGGCGCGAAAGGGCAGGACCACAGGAATAACTTAAAATACCTATTAGAAGTAAACCTTCACTACCCGGATACAGACAACAGATACAAACAATAAGTGAAATAGACAATCAGGTAACTAATGTCACAGAAAATCTACGTCGCATTGCTACAATCAACAACACCTTTTACAAGACCTTTCACTAGCAATAGAAATCCGATTCCAAGGAATATTCTAAATCTAATTAAAAGTAAACGTAACCTTCGACGGCTCTGGCAAACCAATCGCAGACATGGTCTTAAAGCAAGAATCAACAAATTAGGGAGAAAAAACTAAATCAAATTCGAATTAACAACTTTCAAAGATCCATAGCTCAAATTCACCCTAATAGTTGACCACTCTGGTCAACAATAAAAATACTATGTAGAGAAACTACTGACGTTCCTATCCATAAACACAACTCAAATGTAGCTTGTAAGGATCATATGAAAGCCAATATGTTAGGTAAATATCTACAAAACTGTTTTACTCCAAACCCAAATACAAATTCTTCTTTTACTAATTGTATTGCAAGAAACCTTCTGTTACCAGACTATATTGTCCCAGATAAAATAAAATTTATATCCCCATCTGAAACATCTAAAATTATTAAGCAATTGAAAAACCTAAAATCAGCAGGTCACGATCATATTAACAACAGAGCTCTTAAAGCATTACCCAAAAGAGCAAAAGCTATTTTAACCTCCTTATTTAATTCCTGTCAAAGACTGGGTCACTTTCCAAAAGATTGGAGATTCTCTACAATTTTACCCTTTTGTACACCAGGCAAAGATCCTTGCTTTCCTACAAGCTACAGGACAATAAGTCTCCTACTTTCAATCGCAAAGGTATACGAAAAAATAAATTCACCGCAGATTATCTACATATCTAATAACAATTAGCGCTATTCTTGACTTTCAGTTAGGATTCAGAGCACAATATAGCAACACCCACCAACTGCTTCGATTAAAATAATATATTGCAAATTCATTTCACAGTAGAAATACACAATTGCAGTGTTCCTAGACATTAAGTAAGTCTTTGATAAACTCTGGCATGAAGGTATTTTGTACAGGAACTCTCAAGTATCTACTCCATCTAATCAGAAGTTTTCTAAAAGATAGGTATTTTTCGGTACATATTAACTCAAGCCTCTCAAATAGATTTGAAATTAATGCAGGAGTCCCTCAAGGTTCTTGCCTTTCACCACTTCTCTTTCCTGTTTACTTGTCGGATTTACCACAGACTATACAGAAATTGCCCGTTACGCAGATGACACAGGACTTTTTACCACTCATTCAGACATTAGCTGCGCCTTTAACAACATACAGATTGACCTAAATAATTTCATTAAATGGGCCTCAAACTGGAAAATAAAGATAAACGCATCTGAAATTCAAGCCAAAATTTTTACACTCCGCAAACTTCCTCAACCACCCCTCCTCTGCTTCAAAAACGCAAATATAGAATGGATGAATAGAAATACACCTGCAAAATACTTAAGAGTACTACTTGACACTGAACTAAACCGGAAGCAACATATCAAATATATAGCAGATAAAGTTTATGCAAAAAGTTTATCCAATAATAAATAGAAATTCCGGAATGTCTATACTATATTCAATAATAAATAGAAATTCCGGACTTAGCACTGACTGAGGTTTAATCATCTATAAAACAATTATAAAAACAATCCTCACATATGCCTGCCCGATCTGGAATACCGCCACACGAACAAACCTAAATAGAATAAAAGTATTACAAAATAAATTTTTCAGAAATGTCATTAAAGATCCTTGGTTCATAAGCAACATGCAAATCCAAAATGAACTAAATATATCATCTATTAATCTTAAATCTTACGACTCATAAATTCTTCACATCCCTTCCCCAAACACGCAGTACAACAATATTCAAACTAGGTAAAACGTATAGTTCATCAAAGAGAATAAGATCACGATTCTCTAAAGAATGCCTTCGTCCACCTTAAATCATTTACCCATCTTCCCCTTTCCTAAAATTCCACCCACTAAGACCCTCCCTTCAAATTTATCACATATAACACCAAAACCTGTCATCTACAGCTTCTTCTCAAAGTACAATGTATCATGAGAACCCTGAGAGATGAGGTAACGCATGCGGATATCAAATCCCTAAAAGTTAATGTGTAAACTTTTGTATAATGAACACCCCTGAAAGGCAGAAATAAATTGAAAAATGAAACATCTTTAATATCGTTTGCTTACAAAGGTTTATGTTTATTTTCTGATAATTGAACTCTACTGAAGAGGCAGCAAGGTCTGTTTCGATCATATTTGTGACCATTATGGTTTAAATTTGCTTTAGAGCCTTGAATCGACTCGGTTAAGGTCTCGGAATGGAAGTTAAGGCAATTAGAGGTCTATTCGGAGCCAATTGACGCATTCGGAAGCGTAATGATTGTGGAACATTACTCCATTCAATATACACGATGTTTACCCTACGTCTATGGCAAACAGATGGTAAACATGTGGGCACTCTTCACGTCAAGCGACATTGCTCGTGCAGGTTCACACATTCACACGCATGCAGCATGGGCTTACCTCCCTCAACCCTTTCACCGCTCTACGAGGGAAACTCGGTAAACATGTTAATTGAATGGTGAATCTAGCCGTTTGAATTGCGCTGGCGTTGGATCGCACCTCTAAGGAAATGTACACATATGTATAATAACATTACAAACTTGGATAGAGATATACCTGCGCAAATGAAAAGAATGAAAATCAAAAAGAAAGAACTTCATTTCATTTCATAACAGGCTAATCAATAATGGCGCTACGTTCCATACTAGCCAAAAACGGATATATTGTTCTCTCTGGCATGTGCAAATTTTCTCTGACCTTTGGTTTCACAGTACTTGGTAATGCAGTTTTTATTTTCAAACAAAAAAAAATCGGCCTGACGGGTGGACTGACGTGCCGATGGACAGACGGAGGAGATTCAGAAGGAGGTGCAGACGGAGAAGGGATGGACAGAGAGAAGGACGAACGGTCGGAGGTATGGATGGGTAGGGAATGGACGGTCGGGGAATGGACGGACAGACGGGCAGAGAGACGGATAGGCAGAGGTAGAGGCGGATGGAGAGACGAACGAACGGAGGAACAGGGATGGATGAAGGGACGTACGGACGGACGGAGAGATGGAAGGACAGAGGGACGGACGGATGGGGGACAGACAGACTCACGGATAGATGGAGGGATGTACGGACTGGACGGAGGGGGGAATAGGTGGAAGATGGACGAACGGGGGAATGGACGCACGGCTAGAGGGACGGTCGAGCGGACGGACAGAAGGACAGACGGACGAACGGATGGGGGAAAGGACGAATGGGAGGACAGAAGTACGGATGATTGGAGGCACAATCGAACTGGTCAGACAGCATCAGACAGACAGACGGATATTGAAAAGAAATCACTTTTTTCATATCAGTGGATCCCCAAAACTTGTATTTCCACTATAGCATCACTTATCTTACTCTATACTACGTGCATATCTCCATATTTTAGTACATATACAAGAAAGTAAAAAAGTTCTTCATAATCTCAATAAACATAATTTTTCTTAAGTAGGAATAAAAATGTGAAAAAAATGAAATAGTTGTAAAAGTAAAGCGCACTTACTAAATGTGCTTAACTTTCGTTTAACTTTCGTTTTATAGTATGTTTAGCTTTGAATTTGATATAAATTTATAGTGAAGATCATACTTTTTTATACACGACAGATTATTGACAACAATTTTTATAAAACCTTTATATCGTCTGTTTTCGTTGTTCATTTCACCCACTCTTACCACTGCACTGAATATTTTCACTAAGTAATAACTAAATGAATTTTACCTCCATGTTGTCAAATTTTAATGTCTACTTGGTTTACACGAGATATTGATAATAATTTAAATTCAAACAAAACTTGTTTTTTCAGAATTTTTCATATTTCAGTTCATCACACCATTTCAATACGAGAAGTTAAACATAAAATCACTGTTTATGGATTACATTTTACTTTTAAAATTTTCAATTTATCATTTAAATCATTCATAAAATCTGTATATCAGTCGTAATCTTCGTATGATTTAATTTCGGTTACACTCAGTTTCCAAGCATGTATAAAGTATGAGTGAAGTACGTGTGCAGGAGGTACGGTTGCTGAGTAGAGATCCGTGAAATCCGTAATTTGCTTCTGAATCGCATAGATTTTTGTATATTTTAATATACGAATATTTTGATACAGTGCGAGAAAAAAATTGTCCTGATAAAATGCACTTTCATAGAATACTAATTTGCTTTGACCTTTGTCACTGTAATATTCTGTCATATTTGTTAGGATGTCATGCTTAATTAACGAATTTGCTGCTTTCGCTCAAACGTAAACGGGATCAAATTGTTGATATGCTTTTATTTAGAAATGAATTTATCAGTATCGTTTTCTACAAGAAATAATAATCCCATATTGCGATCCTTTGGAGCAAAGATAAACGAGAGTTAATCGAGAAAAAAATAAATATTTCTTAAATAAGTATCCATTTTGATGAATAATATTATATTTACTCCTTTGAAATAAATAAAAATTACACTTGAGATATTAACGAAATAAATTCTCCATTAATAGTTATTGTCTTTAAAAAGATGAGATATTTCATTATTTAACTGGACACCAGTGGGCACCTTCGAGACACGGATAGAGGAGGCGTGCAAACATGGACCTGTAAATTAGCCACGTATCTCGAGTGTATGTGGACGCGTTAAAGCGGTCTTTGCGCCAACGAGCGAGGTCTTCTAAACTTATTACCGTTTTTTCTTTCTATATGTATTGCCAACATTGTTTTGGATTTGTGTCATTTGCAGCCAAGCCAATCAGACCTGCCCTTTGGACTCGTTGTGTATCGTCGACCTCGAAGACGGCCATACCCTACACAAGGAAGTTCATTTTACAAGTCTGGCCTGCGCCTGGTCAAAATATGTCGCATCGCATTCTTACTACATTGAAGCAAGTAGCAGCGGTGACAGATTCGCTACCGGCCAAAGTCAGACTGGCAACCAAGGCGTGCTCGTGTATGGCGATGAAGCGAGTCATGGACCTAGCAGTCAGAACAGCGAGTGTCAGCCGCAGATCCAGAGCGCCTGGCGTTATTTGGGTGGCATCGCGTCGGCGCGCACTCCGCTGCGGTCTCTGATTTCCGTCGTTTGAAGTTTGCCAAGTAAAAGGGATGTGAGCGCTGCAATATGGAGCTGGGGAGGGACGCGCTTCTTGGAAAAAGCCTTTTAATAAGCGATTTTTACGCTCAGTGGACTTATTGATTCCGAGAATTTATAAAACCGGCTTGAATGAACAATGACCAAATAACGGTGTATTTTTAGCGTCTATCCGCAAGTTGATGCAACCTAGGCGCGTATTTAAAAGTATAAAATATCCAGATTATTATTATCTCACATAATTACACTTCGCTTCACTATTAAATGGAGAAGATAATTCTATAGAGAAACATCTTGAGACACGTTTAATGACACAAAAACACACTTATTTTGTAATTTTTTGTTAAACAATTTTGACATTCGTTACGAAAATTATTGAACAACGTGTAAAATGCCTCTTCGTTATATTGTACGTTAATAATTACTGCCAAATAAATTACTGTTTAATCTGAAGTGGAGTCAAGTATTATTAGGTTTCGGCACTACAACGTATCAACCAATGTTTCTAATGAGTAATGTTATAATTATACCGTCCTACAGTCCCTCTGACTGGAAAGTCCTAGGTTCAAGTCCCGACGGGGGAAGGATTTTCGAAACTAGCTTGTTAGCTAGGCCAAATTAGCCGCTGTCTGAAGGAGAATTCTAGCGGCTGGCTGCTCTGATCGGTAGTTTTCCGTTGTTTCTCCGATCAACACTATGCGAATGCAGGAGCAGTATCGTAACACACACACTTGTACTAACACGCACTACACAACCACTCATGCAGGGAGACCGGTTGGGAGCTTAGAGTTTGTCGTGGATGGGACACTACTCCTGATGGGAGATACCTGGTTGGGGAAACCATCGCTAGCGGACGATAGGTCAGATTTCGCCATACAGCGGAGGGAAAAATCACCACCAACTCCCGAACAAAAATATACATTACACTTACGGGACTAATGAACCTGGTAGTTGACGTGCCCGGAATCACTAAACAGTCCATCGTGCTCCATTCAATATTTTTCGTTATACTACATTTTTTTCTTAGATCATAATTAAGAAATATATTTTCTCGAAGAGTGAGAACCCATCCGCCATCTGTTACCACAAGCCATTTATTTCGATTGTTCGCATCGGGCGGCGGACTGTAAAGTCTGTAACGGACGTCGGCTATTAAAAGAATATTCTCATTTCTTTGATTAGTAGGATGAAATCGATATAATAGAAAAGTTGTACAAAAAAATCAAAATGTTTTTTAAAAAGGAAATTAACAATGAAATGTTACAACAGTTGACTATCAAATATCTATTATAAGAAGAATTTTTAAAATATGAAAATGAAATATAATATCAAAAATACACATGTAATTAAAATTATGTTTACTGAGTGTTTTGAAAGCAGTTGCCCAAGGAGGTTTAATCACAAGAGAAGATACATAAACAAGTCAGCGTGCACATCTTGTTTTTCCTATCCGTTTCTGTGTTTTCCATTTGAGAATACAATTGGTTCTCATCCACCTTTCATTTAAAATACATTTCGTATTCAAAAATAAGTTTGAAAGAAAATATGACTAAATTATTATATAATTTACTACCGGTGTGAATTTCTACTATCCGAAATTAGCAACACCAAAATTTTGTGTTTCTGGCCTTTTCTTGTAGCGAAACCAGCGCCGCACGGAATGTAATTTAATACTTGATTTCTTCAATGCTTTTCCACGAACGTCCTTTTTATAAAATAATAAATTGTATATAAGGGAATATTCTCCATGGAATCCTTTGTTCTTTGGCATACATAGGATCTCTTCAACATGGCTTCATTCATTAGCAGAAGCCCCCGGGATAAGCAGGCTGTGGGAAGTTGCGGCTGATGGGATCTTCAGATGAGATAAATATAATTTGATTAAGCAAGTGAGAAACAAAGTTAAAAGCCGAGTTAGAAATACTTCGTATTTCCTTTAAAACATACAAGAGATGGAATATACAGTTCGTTAAAATTAACTCGACACTGTCAGCGCAATGTTAAGCTTTTAACGTAGTACCTGAATTGACTCGTTCAAAGAGTTATTACTAGGGGTCGGATTTTAATATAATGCCATGTGTTTCTTTTATTTTAGAACGATGCCTTTCAGTATAATATATATTTGTTGTATGTTACGACGTAAGGAAACGACCTATTTTTATATGACTTTTTTTGCATTTTTCGTCGGTTTCGACTAATAAATTATTTTTTACTTTTTCCCGTCACTTTTAAAGCATTTTCGCATATTTCATAGATTTTAATATCATTTTAATGGTACATGCTTCAAACAATATTTACGAGGAGCAACATATGTTCACCACGGAATTCCTGAGTAGCCTATTCGATTTCTTCGCCCATATTGTAATGCCAACCGTTGTTAGTACTTCGTATTCTAAGGTTCCTGTGACGCCTATCAGCGTCATTGTGGATTCGGACGATTTCGCGTTAACTAAAGACACCTTTCCTTGTAACCAACAGTCCAAACAAAAAATTTGCAAGCTGAGTTCGCTTGAACGAAAAGGAAAAAGCCTCGATATCCAACAGCTAGAGTTGCTCATCTGAATTGGTTTTGATAAAATATTTTACGTTATTTTTCTTTGCTTTTAAGTCAATTTAAAAAAACTTTAAAGAGTATTTCGTTGATCACTTTTGGCGATGTTTTACGTCATCAAAATCCATCCTCAAGTTTTTACTATTGATTCAAAATCGTCACGCGCCTGAAGTTCAATACTGTGGACATTACCGAAGTGTAATTGAATATTATCTCCGTTTACTTTCCTCATGCTATAAACGAAGAACACTTGTAAAGTGATAACTGTATCACTGTGAAACAGAACGACTTATTAGTTGTTCAACCCTTGCCCCTCTCCCTTAATTTAGTTTTTGAAAAATTCAAGGTAAATATAATCGTTTTTTTGTATTCCAGCATTATAACAGAACCTTTTCTGTTGCAAGAAATCGTTTATAATCGGGCATTTCACGGCACAAATGATGACGTATTAGATGTTATGTCACGAATGATTGCGTCATCACATATTCAGCCAATCGTAGCGAGAGAATTGGGGGGAGGTAGAGCTAACCGGAACAGCTGACCACCGTTTACTCGCGCGATGTCAAATACCCGAGTCGTCACAGGGAAGTTGTTTCGCAAAATTAAGTTTTATTCTCTTAAAAATGTATAATGCTGTTGTACAAAAAAATATTGTATGCAACTTGTTTATAATGTTGCTTGATTACATCCGTACAAATTTCAAAACTCGCTCCTAAAATCACTCGTTTTCAAAACATGTATTCAAGCAATAAAGCTTAACATTATAAACTAATTGCATAAACTAATAATTCTATAATCATAGTAAACGTGGAGTGTACACAAAAATTCATATTTGCGAGTATTTTGTTTTTGCGCCTTGAATCCAATCCAGGACATGAAGCACCACCTAAATGTTACGACCAACTCGAAGCACTTCTCTGAGTATCGAACAATACGATTGTTGTTAGCATCCGCGATTCTACCTGGATTCCCCCCTCCTAACAGGTGATTCCAAGCTGACACACAGTCACTGGATTTGCGAAGAGCTAGCTCAATAGCATAGAGACACTTTCAACACTTCCAACGCTGATACAGCGCATCTCATCTCCCTACTCACTCGCAAAAACATAATCCTTCAAAAACCACAATCACAAAAGTGCTTGTTTAATGACACGACAAAATGTTGGAGCATCCCGCCCGCAGCACTGCATTGTGAATCTAGATAAGTTACCGTATCGCACGTGAAAACTGCCGCATGAAAAACGTTTGCTTTGCCCGGGAATGAAGTTCATAAAGCATCCGGCGAGGCCCAGGGGCGAAGGCACCCTCGCTGGACGGGCAGGTCGAATGGGCGCTCGCAGATTGTGATTTATGAACGAAAATTTGCCTCCCACTTCCGATTCTGATCTGATGAAACAAACATTCAACAATACCAGGAACGAACACAAACCGCCCGGAACGAATGTCCGCCTCCGTTTTGTACTCCCAAAAAGGTGGATGGGTACATCTGTTCAGCCAGTAAAAATTAAAAAAAATATTTTACGGAGTTGGAAAAGCCCGAGGTTGGGGTTGCCGAAACAATTATAGTTATAGAAATTTTACAGAAATGTGTGGTGGAACCACCTAGTTAAGTTGATTTTATTTGATAAATTGGTACTAAATAAAAAATAATTTATATTTGTGGTCTCCCGAGAGAGTGTTTCAATTCAAGTGAAGGGATTTGTTCAAGTAATTGTCAGGTCAGAACTAAATATTTGTTTCCGGGACCGTGGAAGGAGAAAGCGGTTCGATCTTTCCACTTTTGTTTACATTGATTACATTAATAGCATTGTGGGTTTATTACGCAATTTTTGTCAATTACACACTATTTTAAATTTTCTAGTGTGTTTTGCGGTAAGCGATATGCTATTACTTAATAAATGTAAATGTTCCAACTATAGAATTGAGATAAAATGACAAACATGAAAAGAAATAATGCTGACATTAATTCAAGTAACAATAAAATTAACAGGAGCATGGGAATAAAAGACTCCTCCTCTGCCTTTTGAATGTTCTACACTGTAGAATTCATCTTCAATCACTGCCATTTCTTCAGGAGGTAGTGGTACCGGCAATTCTTCACTGTGACACACAGACCTTACAATAGATGGTAAATTAAGATATTGCATAGATTTATTCTTTTTTGAGGTGATTCCAGCTATTTGTGTCAGGCAGAAATAAGTCTGTTTTATGATCAATTGGTTACTTCCAAAATATGGGAACAGTAAAGGGCATGTGTCGTGAACCTTTTAACCACCGTGTCACTAACACATGACACACAACATACATGGAAGGTTCATTTTTTGTCCTGATCACCTACCTTATACCCGGAATAAAGTTCATAACATTTCCTTCTCACAGAAGTAAGGTTCGGATTTTGCGATTTCAGAGTTAATTCTCATTAGTTATAATATAACGTGTAAGGACTTTTTACACTGTTACGAGGCATTTATTCTTCAGAATTAATACACAGTCCAAATCTTCACAAACTTAGAACAACAAGCCGAAACATCAACACCGCTTTCCAAGCTGTCAGACCACTCAGTGCTGGGGCGCAACTGATAGTATTCAACGTTATCTGTTCGAGCTTGACCTATCAGCAACGTTTTTCGTTTCGTAAAGGTGAATTTTTTTTTATTCCAGTACCATGTCCAGGAATTCCTTGAACAAATTTAAATTGTTCCTGAACAATTACATCTTCAGAATTATTAAATGAAACTACAGCACACTATCCAATTTGTAGTTTTTTTCATGCATTTCAGGAAAAAGAGAGTAGCATATAACAGGAAAATTGAGCCCGATAGGCAAAAAATGATTTCATATTTGATTTCAGTGCCCAAGTCTTGGCTAAGAATTCACATTCTGTTACAAACTGCTGTTGACCAGTGTAATTAATATTCACAAATTAATATTTGAATAACTGTTCTATTTCAACTATTTCACTTCGTATAAACAATTGATATGAAGGCACTTATTTATTAAGTTTTTCAATATGTGAAATTAATTGTATGATGGTTATAGCTAAAATAATGTCATATTCAGCTACCTGATGGGAATATTCAAGTTCTTAATATTAAAATATGTGAAATAAAAATTCTTAACACATCAGTATCAGTCTCATTTTGCGATACGTATGGACTGGAGAGACGATTTTTACAAATAACTGCACATTATTTCGTCAGCAACATTTTCTTTAAGAATTGGAGCAGCCTCTTTTACTGCCTTATAAACGAATTTGCCACATGGAAGTCATTATGGGAACTCTGACTTTTCGTCTCGATCTTCAAGCATTAGATATAATAACTGTCGTTCAGTCATCGAGAGATAATAATAATCTTACGAATTGCAAACATTTCGGTTCTTCCTGACTTTATCGTTCAGAAAATAGAACTAATAAAATAATATCCTTCTGTCAAAATTTCTATTTTACATAAGAAGATAAATACAGGAGAAAATAAAAACGAACAGAATTATTTGCAAACGCGTAATAGAAGTTGTGCGAAATAATTATGTTCTGAAATAATTCTGAAATAGCAGCAGTGTGTGCGTGTGTGAAGCCGCGGAACAACTGAGCAAGAATGGGATTTGTAGAGTCGCCCTCACCATACGCCGCAGCTCGCCATGGCTGAGGGAAGGCCGCCAAACTCAATTGGAGGCAATCGGCTGGACGACCGTCCTCAGACTCCCGCCCCTTCCGCCCCGCAGCCCCCAACCAGATCGCTCACGTTGTCCCTCTCGCCCACCGCTGCACATTGCGCTCGCGCCCGCCCGCCCCTGCCCGCTTGCCCTACCCACTCACTCGCGTCCGCCGCTCGCCCCGCCTCTCGCTCGGCCTACCTCGCTAGACGCCCGGGCGCCGCTGCTGGACAACGCTTAATACTTCGATCCCGCGACCCACAACCCTTGCGCCGGGCACTGGCAGCGGGGGCGGGCGATTTGCGTTTGACACGCAGCGTACCGAGCGGACGACCGACGGCGCGGCGCGGCGGGGCGCGGCGGGGCGCGGCGGGGCGCGGGCGGGGCGGGCGGGCGCGGCGGGGGCGCGAGGGGGCGCGGCGGGGCGGGCGGCGGTGTGGGGGCGGGGCGGGGCGAGCGGGGCGGGGGGCGGCGGGGGGGGAACGAGGGTGGGGAGCAGGGCGGGCCGGTGGTCCGGGCAGCTCGGCGCCGCTGTCCGCAGAAGCCAACGAGTGACGGCCGACGGCGGCGTCCGCCCGAGCACTTCTTCATGCAAGCGATCGGCGCCGCCCCTGCCCCCCCCTCTGCAGCCACCGCCGTCTCTCCCGGCGTTTCATTTTATTCATTATTTTGTGCTTCCGGGAAAGCGCCTCATCCGATATCATAATGAATCCATTAAGTGTACTGTACGTGATACACCATAATACACCACCAATACCAGTACACCTCCCCGCTGGAACGTGAGATTTGGCGACGACATACATGTAGGCTTGTGGGTTTTCCCTCTCCAAGTATCTCCTCCAGATGGTCACTGTTGTAGCCGGGATGGGCTTTTAATGGCTCGACTGGTCTCCCGACATATGTAGATGTCTAGTACATTCAAGTGTGTGTGTGTGTGTGTGTGTGTGTTTAAGGAAAGAGGCGGAGACAAGGATAAAGATCCAAAGATCAAGCGCAGTATGTTGTTCATTTGTAAAGGTATTGCATTGGCAATCGCCTGGTGTTGGTGGGAGAAATCACGGAAAAGTACAGATCAGAGCAGCTGGGTGGTAAAATTCTCTTCCTTTTCGGGGACACGTTGCCACCACAAGAATCAATTTGAATCAGCCGTCGCCATTCCGTCATCAAAGCCTCTCTTTTTCCGCCACCGTTGTGGGAGACACCGTCGCCGCAGACACCGCCTCCATGGACACCGTCGCCACAAACCCCGTCGCCACAGACACCGTCGCCACAGACACCGTCGCCACAGACACCGTCGCTGCAGGCACCGTCGGCACAGACACCGTCGCCGCCGTCGCGCGGTGTTAGCATGTTCGCCATCGCTATCAATACTCGAGTCCTCGCTCCCCTTCCACGACGCCACCGACGTCACGGTGTTGGCTTAACTCTTCCGCAAGCCGTTGCCACAGAAACAGGTTTTTTTTCTGCTCGCGCTTTCAGCCACTCTTGAAAACCGCTGCCTATCGTTCTATCGAATCCTTCGTTTTCACTGTCTCCTTTTAACAGTCTATCGACGTCACTGCGTTAGCAAGTTTAACTCTTCTTCCGCTGCCACAGAAACACACTTCGCCTCTGGCGCAAATTCCGTCTGCTCTTCCTCAACAAAACCACCACTCCTCACTGACTCCATAATTTACTTGGTTTCCCTGTCTCCTCCTCTCCCTGCCTGCCTCTCTCTCGCTTTCTATCTCTTTTCTTTCTCTCTCTCATACACACAAAGTCCAGTACTTTAATTGCTCTGTTCGAAATTCTTGTAAGTCTATACTTACACAATGCATATTCAATATGATTTTGTAAATTACGAACAATTAGATACATTAAACAGATACATTAAAAGTTTGGCTATTCACTGTGATAGGCGGCTTTGATGAGAAAAGAAAATGCCCCGGATACACCGCCACGACGTTTTTATCAGGACTCATATTTAGAACTAAGTTGCCACATTTTGTGTTCACTGAGTTTGTAAGTGCGATTTTTGATTTATATTCGTACGTACGAATATTTTATGTAGCTTTGACGAATAAAGTTCGAGTCTGGCAATTCCCGAATTGGCCGGTTAATTATCACTTCATCTAAAATGGATGTATCAAATCCAAAGTTAAAACACCTTGAAAACATTTTGAGACTTAAGTCAGATGAAGTTGACAATAGTTATCAATATTCTGTTAAGTTAGGAGAAATATGTTAAAGATACGAGGAACAGCAGAGATGTGATAAAGAGTAGTCACATGCTGATGAGAAATTTCTAAGCTGAAGAAGAGACTATATGAGAGACAGTTTCGTGTTTTACTGTACAGTTGTCAACTTATTGTTACATGACACCAAAAATCTAACCTCACTATTCTTAGGGGCGGTTCGAGAGACGAAATTTGGGAGGGAAAAGGTTTTTATTCAAAATGTTTTGGCGGAATGTGTCATACTACAGATTATGTAGAATTACGCAAGAGAAACTCAGCTCATGTTACGATACAATTTTATTTGGTTTAAAAAAATATATTTGCTTGAAAGTCTCGTGACAAGTCAAAATTAATAGTTACTGAAAAATTTTGGGAGGGAAAATTTCCTCATTTCCCCCGCTAGTATCCGCGTTTGCTGCATCTTCATTATCGCTTCGCTATTTGGCGATGTGCTACAGCCTTTGGCCTTTGGCTTCAACGTTGACACAAAACAACCTTGAGTCCGTTCAATGCTTAATGTATGCCAAAACACTTCTTGTGAACAAAAACGCCTGACTCTTTGACAGTCACCTTACTTAAGCCAGCGCCCTGTGGCTAATATGAGCGTGAGCCAAGTAAAATCCAACATGATCCATTCATTGTAATCCACACAGCTTTATCCGTACATTGCCTATTGAATGTGCAATATAATTCGCAGAGAACTACACAAAGATGAGGAACACCAAGAGGCAACGACAAAGCGACTAGCTATGGGCTGAGAGTAAATGCATGTAACTGATAGGATTTGTTCTTTGATAGGCAAGCTGCGCTTTGGCTCAATGTATCTGTCAATGTATTCATGAATCCATCCAATTATATTATCATGAATCCCAACTTTGTAAGATTTTTTACTGTTCATTAATGTATTACACCTTCCTTCTCACATGCCAACAACGTCAGAATAGCCGTTCAAGAAGAGTCAATCCATCTTCCTTCTCATAGCTAGGCGGCAAACATCGGTTAGGGCGAGAGATGAGATTATTAAAATAAATATGTATTTTTCTCCCGAGTGGCTCACATGTACCGATGTTTGTCGGTTCCTTTTTTCCAGCCTTCCCTATCCCCTACATATACTTCTGACAAATTGTTGCCAACGCAGTTAGTATTCCCTGTTTCCATAAGGTTGATAGTCTGCATCGCCATCTCCTATACGGTAGGATCTATTCATATTGTAACGAATATTGCATCATCTGTCGGGATTCGCTGCGCAGATTGCGTTATCTGCCGGCGCCTCCCGAACTGGACGGTTCCGAGCTATTCGCGAGTCACGTAAAAATATAGAGCAAGTGTCGGATGTATCGAGACAGGTATAAATTCGCCCCTACCGGCGGTCGCGGGACAGTCAGGCAGTAGCAGCCGCGAGTCAGTCAGTGTATGCAGTCAGCTAATAAGCAGTCAGCTAGTTGGTGTAGTAGATGAACAGCAGCCTAAAGTTAGAAGATGAGCTGTGAAGTGTGCATCGCGGTGAACAGCAGTACAGTTGACCCTGATCAGCTTGAATTGTGGTCAGCACAGTGAAGTGTGGTCTGCGCAGTGAGGTGTGGTCTACGCAGTGAAGTGTAGTCTACGCAGTGAAGTGTAGTCTGCGCAGTGAATTGTGGTCTGCGCAGTGGATCGTCAACAGTGCATCAGACTGTGCGATAGTGTAGAAGAAGTGAACAGTGTAAATAAATATTTAGAAGAAGTGAACAGTGTAAATAAATAATCAAGAGAACATAGTCGTTTGTAAAGAAACTAGTCAAGTCAAGAACACAAGGACTGTGTAATCTAATAAATCAAGTATTTTAGTGTATCAATGTTTACAACAAATACATTTGTTAAAAATTACCTGTTTTAATTCACCACCGAGAAACGATACAATATGCTTGTTTGGACTTCTGGCATTCTCAGCAGAGGTTCATACCATTGAACCTGTTTTCTTTCTATAATACCTATTACGAGTATATTCGTATATTCGAAAATTCGTATATTCTTTTAAATTTCTATTTTCTCCTTTATTTCTTCGTTACGTATGTGGTGTAAACAAGGTATTCTGCAACGTATTTTCAAAAAGTTCATTTCTTACTTCTCATACCATTTGTGACAAGACATTCTATTACGGTGATGTATATATTTTTCTTCGTTTTCTTTGATAACTGGGGGTTCCACAGAACTTGATTTAGCTTATTTCTGACTTGCTTCCCTTGCTCGATGAAGATAGAACAAACCGCGTTCGTTTCAATTGAATAAAAACACGTATTTGTATCATCAGTTCTTGTTTTAACTTTTACAAAATTTTGATTATCTGTGCCTTTTATCTACGAACAAAACCTTGAAACTCTAAAAACATCGAACCCAAAACATCGATGTTAAAAAAACGGTTTTAAGATCGACATATAATCGACATACAAAATATGGACATCGATGTCGCATCCTTGCTTCAGAGGTGTTGATGCCATCCTTTCTGAAAGAGCTTCGCGTCTCTTGCCCCTGCGCCCGTCCGCCCACGCGATTAACTATCCAAGCTCCGATGAATGCGAAAACAAACTATTGTCGGGAGACGCTCCCAATCGCGGAAATGTGGCGCTCAGCGAACGCAGGCTTCCCACTTCCGTCGGCCCGCCTGCCCGCCTCTCCTCGCTGACTATACCCTCGCTTCACCGGCACACCGTCTCCTCTCCTCAGCCACTCCCCTTCCCTCCAGCCCACCCCCTGCTCCTCCTGCCCACCCCCTCCGCTCCCCCAGCCCCAACCCGAGCCCACCAGCCCTTCGCTTCGCACACCCCCGCCCTTTCTCCGCCCCCCCCCACGCCGCTGCCCCTTGGGGCGATGAAGCGTTCGCGCGCGCAGTGAGCATTCCACCTCGAGCAAGTTCTTCCTCCCAGATTCCCTAATACCATTGAGCGAATGCTTCAAATGGTCCTTTTTTGGCTTCTGGGCATAAATGTGGCTCACTGTGCGCACGTTTTGTTCAGATCTCCTCGTGCCAGTTGTGGTAGATTAATTGACTAATGTTTCCGGGCACGTCAACTAATCAGATCATTGGTCTCGTTATTTTTGTACATTTTATAGTGGGAGGTGGCGGTGTTCCTCACCCGCTGGATGGTGAGATTCGGCGCCTAACTACACGTCGACTCGCCGGGCATTCCCATCGTATACCCCTCAATGGAGAATCGTCGGAGTTGGGACCAGCTCTAAGATTCCGACGCGTGTGGAAACGTAGTCTTTGTCCATTTACATGTGTGTGCACATAAGTGGAGAGGTGAGAACAGGAAAGAGAAAGGATCGCAGCCGGTCCTTGTACTGTTGGTTAGAGCACTCCTCCGGCATTCACCTCAATAGGTGAAACCACAGAAAAATACCGATGAAAACAGCTGGTCGCTAGTATTCTCTTCTACCAGGGTGGCCACTCATTTTTTGCTATAAATTTCCCTAATTTTTCTCGGTTTCCGGTGCATAATTTTTTGTTTTAACTGTTAAGAGTTTGCGAGTATATTACAGTAATTAAAAAAGATTAAAGCTAACTTGATTCTAATTTGTAAGCTCTCATTTCATCATGATTATTGACAAATTTAAAAAATCAGGTTGACGCTAAAAAAAATTCCTCCCCTGCAAGTCAAATACAGTTTTTAATTTCTTTTTCACGAAAATGAGTTAAATCAAATCCACCTTTGATTATCCAGCGATGCGCATCTTCGGAGCAGGGAAAGCGATAGGGTCAGAGAAGGAGTACTGAAACCGCTAAATAGGAAGAGATAATAATAAGATATACTATTATTAATAATACACCGAAGAGCCAAAAAACTGGTACACCTGCCTAATATCGTGTAGGGCCCCTGCACTAATATCGTGTAGAGCACGCAGAAGTGCCACAACACGACGTGGAATGGACTCGACTAATGTTTGAAATAGTGCTGGAGGTATTTGACAACATGAATCCTGCAGGTCTCTCCATAAACTCGTAAGGGTACGAGGAGGTGGATATCTCTTCTGAACAGCACGTTGCAAGGCATCCCAGATATGCTCAATAATGTTGTCTGGCGATTTTGATGGCCAGTGGAAGTGTTTAAATTCAGAAGAGGGTTCCTGAAGCCACTCAGTAGCTATTCTTGTCGATAAACAAGAGCTCTTGTGGGGGTTAGCCACACGACTCTTGAGGAGGTTAGGTCACGTGTGCGGCAATCAGTGCCAGTGTCAGTCTGCCACATTGTTGTGACCGGCCCTCTCAGTCTGTCGGTGACCTAATTTATGTCTGTATGTATGTACGAGTATGTGCAATTTTGATAATATACGCACATTAAATTTGACTTCGTTATATACTGTAGTTGACAATTCCGTTTTGTATTTTCCTTTTCTCCGTGTAATCCAAGTGTTTTTGAAATTTAAGGTACTATCATCCCTAATTGCCTCGTATTATTAAGATTTCACTGTATGTAAGAAAAATTAACAAACTAATGTGTGTAATACACTAATGTCTGTAATACACTTTTTTCATAATTTTAAGTTTGAAATAAGTGCACTTGATATTCCATGACTCATTACATACAAGTAAATACTATATTAAAAAATCACAATAAGCGTTGAATATTTGCACTGTCAGTCAAAATAGAAACTCTGTAATTGTTTTTGCATTTCCCTCGAGGTCTTGGAAATACGATTGTAACGCAATCACAGATATAACTCCGGTGGTTGCTAAGTTTCCTTCCTATTTCTCATTGAAAATCATTAATAGAGAGTTTACAAATTTTATGATAAACATTATTACAAACAAATTTTATGTCATTTTATGACAAATCTTATGACATTTCGAATACTCTCCGAAGGAATTTTTTCATTTCGGGCGCGTGGGCCTCTAATCAGCTGCTACTTTTGCTTGACGCAAATGAAGCCACGGCCGGCCGGGCGTGGTTCGCTCTGGGCTGCTACTCTTCGTCATCTGCACCGTGAATATTCCTGCGGGCGGTTTGCCTCCGCTGCACCGGAGGGTAACGGCCCTTTCGCTGGCGCCGCGCGGAGCCCAAACGCAGACACGCTCGGTCGATTCTCCGCGCAGCGCTCCACCACCCGGCGCCCGCCCGCCCTCTGCAATCACACGCCCTTCCGGCGCTCGGGGCCCTTCGTTGCCCTCCCCCCCCCGCACTACCTCATCCGCCATCGCCACCACCTCCGTCTCCACCGCTAGCTGCAGGCTGAGATGCCTCAGGGCAACAGCGGTGCTCTCTGCTGCACGAGACGTCTTAATGTTCGAGTCTCAACGGTGGTGGATTTTCGATGCCACAGTAGCAATATTATGGCACGATTATACTCGCAGATAGGTAGCTGGGTCGAATTCAGTCGCTTTCTGGAGCAGAATTCTAGCGATCGCCGGCTCTGGTTTTTCGAGTTTTTTCCTAGTAATATTCGTGAATGCTGAAGCAGAAACCTAACAAACGGACTTCCTTGTGTTTCCCCCATCCTTGCTCCTTTCTCTCACACTTTACAGAAACACACGCACTCACTACACTACCACATGTGTCGGGAGACCAGCTGGTGCTCAGAGCTTGACCTGACTGGTGCGGTGTTCAGCTGGGGGAGATAGCTAGAGAGGGAAACCCGAAAACTGACATGCAGATTGGTGATGGATATAATTATCCAATGGAGGAGGAACATCTCCATCAACCGAGAAACAACGTTCACTACACTCAAGAGACTAATGATCTTAGCAGTTGGCATGCCGAGAATCGTTAATTAATTCACCCCTCCTCCCTCTTACCCAACGTAATTCCCACCGCCACGGCTATCGCGTAGGGCAACGCCCCCACACTTCACCACCGCCGCCGCACCACCGCCATCACCAACCACGGCCATATTCTCAATGCCACCACATCATTGCCACCGCCACCGGCCACAACCACCGTCACGTCACCGTCACCTTCACCGCCACCCATCACCGTCACCATCACCGTCACCCTCAACCCTGCTTCCATTTCCGCCGGTGCCGCCACCGCTGTCTCCGCCGCAGCCGCCCGGGCGCGCCTTCGCCCCCTCCCCGCTTCCCCTCCGTCCAGCGGCCACCAACCAGTCGCGCAGACGCGATTCTGTGATGCTCAGTCCGCGGTCGCGCCGCTGGCTCCTCAAAGCTACTGCGCGCGACGCGATATCCGCTCCTCGGCGCGCTCTTATCCGTTTAGCGTCGACGGGCGGCGAGCGCGCGCTGCGTGGGGGCGCTCCTCTCTAAACACTTTTCATGCACGAAGCACTTAGATGAAAGGCCGGCCGGGAGCCACAAAGGACAGAAATAAACAGATCTCGAGGAGGGAATTGTTTGCAAACACGACTGCGCGTTTTTGAGACATAATGTGTTCCCCTTCAAATTCAAGTGGCTTGTGACTGAGCTTTATGATTGTTTGATTGACGTTGATGTGATGTGTTATGTGTCTCAGACTTTGTTACTTCGAACTATTACCATTATTATATCAGTTTTCAAAAGTTTGAACAAAATCGCAACTCAGGTGAACATCATATAAAACAGGATTTTCACTGCATATTTCACGCCAAATGACAGCTTTTGGTATGAATTGTGATATTTGGTACCATTGTTTCACACGCATGGTTGAGGAGTCAAGAGCACGACACAAATATTACATTGCTGCAGACGTCACACGAAATACTTTTATACTTCCGTTAAAATAGAAGTTAATAATTTCGTTAGTGTTCTACTGTACTAAAGTTATATTATGAAAAGATGAGTAATGATGGGAATTAATACACGAGTAAGAACTATATACACAATAGCGAGGAACGCGTGTCCGTGCAGCAAACTTCATAAGAATGTGCTAATGCCCACAATAGCGTTTCATACAGAACTTTTTATACAACCAATGGTATCAATGAAAAATTACACTTTTATACTGATTCGTAACATGCCTGGTAGCATGCAGTGTTCAACCAACATTACCTAGCGGACCCCTAGGTCTGCTGGTTAAACACAAGCACAGTCTGATTTGAAACGAGCAGTATACGAGTCAAGTTTTATTAAAGAAACGTCATCAAAGTTCCGTATCTGCTTTTATTTTTTCAGAGTAAAAACTGAAATAGTGCGAATATATGGATTCTGTCTTGCGATTTTCTTCTGAGTGTTAGAAATAGGGGAAGGCAGGTGCGGTGTACCGTCATCCCTCACAGTTGTCTCGGCAAAGAATATAAACGTTCCACCGAAACATTTAATAGAAGGAAAACTAATGATTGATTACGTCTCAACTGTAAACTTCTCTGTGATTGGTCAAACACATGAATTGTAACGAAGTTCTATCATATGCAAAGAGCTGCAGCCATATAATATAAGATAATAATACAATGGGAACAGAAAAACATTTTCATTACATGCTTGTCATTACTGTTTCAGAGACTCTGAAACGAAAAAAACTTTGAACTTATGATTATTTACAATGAACTCTACGATCGTCTAACATTTTTCTGGCGATGCATTTTTTTAAAAAGTGTTATAACAGTACCTAATCCAGAACTGTTCGTGTGAAGTATCATTTAAAGTTGTTCAAATCCCATTTATAAAATATGAACATTCATTTTGACAGGTGCGCATTAATGTCACGCATTACTGAAATTGGTTTAGGAGAACCTTCGCATCACAACTCTTGATAGATCAATTGAAATGAAAGTACGCCGTTCCATATTGTTAAAGACGTTGAATTGCCCACAAATCAATAAATGTTCAAGACGTTTCAATAATGGTTTGTTCAATTGGCAATGGCTTAAGAGACAAAGGGGAAATTTACTTTGGGATCCTTTTAACACTTATGTGCGGTTCATTGAAAAGCAGTAACGACGTTACACATTTATTATTGCATTGACTTTCATGAACAGGAAATGGAAATGGAATACTTCTCAAAATAAAACGATTATATTGAAAATGATATGAGAATTTTAGTTTTTGACTAAATACAACTTTCTAATTTACATTTTGACATATGTCATAAATATTAATGGACAAGAATTCTGCGAACGTCTCAAAGTTTCCACGTGAAGTGGTGCTCAGAAAATGTTAGTAATTAGACATGTTAGCCGTTTTTCAAGATGAAGAGATTCAAGTACAAAAAAATATATGATGCACTATTTTATTACAAATGCACGTAACCGTCACACACACTTTGCAAAAGCACGCGCTCTTTGAAGCACCACTGGTTTTATTTTGCACTAAACCGCCTCACCGCTGATCACACTCACGCATACCTTCGCTGCCAACGCTCCCTACGATCTCCAGGGAGGGTTCGCCAATCACAGTTGCCTTAGTTCCTTGGATTCTCTCCGCAGGTCCAGTGCAACATTATCTGTTCCTCGCAACGCCCCACTATCTTCCCTCCGATTTGTTCTCTAAGCAAGGTGCACATGTTCGTTCCCTCCCTAATCCCTCTTCTTCCTCCCACGACCTCCCTCCCTTCGGGGTCTTCCCCTGAGGATTATGGCGCACGACCACGTGAGCTCCCGCCGTGCTCCTTGCGCTGCGGGCAGATTCACGGAGAAAGAAATGTCTTCGGAGCTGAGGACCACGCCCAAAAACATCAAAGTCCAGGTTTCCGGTTGTATCGGAGAAGCATGATTAGTGAAAATTCCATCATCTTACAATCAGTGGAAAGTACAATTAAATATTCTCTTTAATCTATATTATCAGAAGCCAAACCTTTTCAGCCATGCCTGAAATTAACGGTTTGATAGAAAGATTATGGGTGAGGACAATACGATGTGAAGTTCATCATTGGGTTTTCAAAACCAGTGATAGAATTAGAAATAGGAACATGTAGAAACCCAAAAAACCTGCCACGAAAGTGCTTTGTTTTCTATAATTTCCAAAAGTATTAGCCTGGATCTGAACTTCGTTTCCCGGAGGTGGAAGGTAAACGGCCTAGCCCTTACATCATTGCTCGCCCCTGGCAAGCCCCCATTGTGATCGCTCGCCCAGGAAAGCTTTCTCCCTTACCCACAGTCAAATGTGCGTATAAGAATGAATATCAAATTAAATACATAAAACCTTGGTCAAGCGGCCAAATGTTCAAAATTCGAAGTTATTACAATATTTTGCATTATTATTCCTTTTTCATGTTATTTTTTTGCGAATTCACAGTGTGTTATTTTACAGTAATTAGTTTCCCTATTGTATTTCGTCTCCATCACAATCATATTAATTTCTCGAGGATTCATTTAATATGCACAGCGTCATGTTTATTATCCTACATATCTATCTTTCTCATATTCTAACTTATTCTCGAATCAATCCGCCAGGATGTTCCTACCCTCCCATTAGAAAATTTTGGTGAATTATTCCACTGTAAATCTTAGTCTCCTCACACTATAATTCGATTCGTTTATAAGCTTCTTTTCTGGTTTCTTCGTTTCACGTAACCAATTTCCCCTATGTTTGCTTACGTGACATCAAACGAAAATAGTTCGCTTTTGTGAGAATGTGACACTTCTACACATAAGAGTTGTATCACCTCTCCCGCGTGTGCGGTAGTGACGAGCATGCAAGTATGTGTATGTGTGTGTGAGAGTGTATTAGGGGAGAGGAGCATGGATGAGAAAATAAAGATCGCGCATGGTTCGTGGCGCGTTTCTAAGTGCTCCGACATTCGTCTGGTATTGATCGGAGAAACCCCTGAAAACAACTTCTTGTACAGACAGCGGCTGAATTTAACGTAGCAATACTGCCAGTGTTGAAAATCCGCCTCCAGTTGGACATGAACTCTAGGGCCTCCCAGTCAGCACCATTGAAGAGGCAAATGCCATCCAGCTGGCCAGAGCACGACAAATGGAAGCGATCGGGACAGTGCCTGAGGGCGGAACGGGGACGGTCGGGCGGCAAGAGGCGAGGACAGGGTCGTTGTCGTGATCGGGGGCGAGGACGTCGAAATGCGGGGTTGGATTCGGGGCGGAGTTGGGACTGGGCGCAGGCGGGACGTGGACGAAGGCGAGGACGGGATCGGGGTCGTGGTTGAGGACGGAGAAGGGGCGCGAGTGCGGACGGTGTAAAGGGAAAAGGGATCGTGGTCGTGGTCGGGACAGAACAGAGGCGGGAGTGAGGACGGGGCGGGGTTGGGGACGGGGCGGAGACAGGGACGTGGACGGAGGCTGGGACGGGATCGGGGTCATGGTCGGTGACGGAGAAGGTGCGGGAGTGGGGACGGGGTAAAGGGGACGGTGAGGGGTGGGAGTGGAGATGGGGCGCAGGCGGGGACGTGGACAGAGGCGGGGACGGGATCGGGGTCATAGTGCGGGACGGATTGGGGGCGGTGACTGGTCGAGGCGAGGGTGGGGTGGGGGCGGGGCGGAGCGGCAGACGCTTGTTTTCCCGCCGCCATGACGGAGGACGCGCACATTAAAATCCGCTTCCTGTTAATGAAGCACTCTGCCAACGCGGCGCGGAGCTGCGCCGTGATGTGACATTGATCGGTAGCGAGTTGCGAACACTGGATTGATAAAGCGCCCTCGACCACCAGCGCCTCTCCACCGGATTCTAATGGGGGAGAGGGCCGGGAGGGTAGGGAGGGGGCGCACGGGGGTTAGTATAGGGGAAGAGGGTGCAAGAACAGTTGTGGGACGAGCAGAATAGTTCGTCTTCGAGGATTACACAGGTTTGCAGATTGTGAGGCGTTTCGGTATTTTGAGGGTCTTAGAATCGGGTGATACAGGAGCACGAACAAAAAACGAGACCGATTGAATGGGTTGTGCGAACGTTGTAGTTGAAAGGTTGCGCCCGAAGTTCCGTTGATGTGACGTGTGCAGCAGTAAAATATTGTCCCTTTAAGCTTAAAAAATATTTTATTATTAACCCTTTGACTCTGTACCTGAAATACGTGGGCTCTGGTTGGGGTCTCTTTTTACTCCTAACATTTTACACAATAATTTAAAAGATTTGATACAGGAATGTTATTTGGAATTATTAATTAAGAAAACGATGGTATTTTTTGCTTTATTTGCTATATTGTTCTAAGAAACAAAGAATAATGTTATTTCCAGAAAAAAATCTAGGATATCATCATTACAATACATAGATGTCTGTATCTTAATGACGCGAGAATATTTGAAACAGGGAAACCAAATTGTAATAGACAAATACACCAAATTATCACTTAGAAACCGCAACATAATAATACAAATCGGTAATAGAGACTGTATTAACATTTTCTTCTAATTTAGATATCAAAAGTGGCATTTTTTACTCAAACTGTATACAAATCAAATTATTTCCAATAAAGAAACAAATTTTGAAAACTGATAAGATTAAAAAATATGTAAAACTGGACGCAAATAGTATGTGTAAAATGAGAAGTTCATGTGAATAATTTGCAGAATGTTGCAAAACATTATTTGTCCCTGGGGTCCAAAAAGACCCCAAACAGAGTATAATGGTTAAGAATGGATATTTTTCTTCTAGCCAAATATTTATTTTTCATGGTTCGAGTGGACTTTGGGATGCAACGCTTAGACTGAGAAACGTTCATGTCATATATATGTATACGAAATGAAAATTCACTAAGACTTCATGAATCATGAATACTCTTCTTACATAGGATTTT
Organism: Gryllus bimaculatus; assembly: GCA_017312745.1. Lineage (NCBI taxonomy): Eukaryota > Metazoa > Arthropoda > Insecta > Orthoptera > Gryllidae > Gryllus > Gryllus bimaculatus. The sequence continues at coordinate 3,595,805 of BOPP01000113.1, forward strand.
CTCTTCAAACAAGAAACATCATAGGAATATTTTTTTCTGTATTTTTCTGAATGGCTGAAAACATTCGGTAAATTACATTTATACATAATATGCGTTCTACTTTTATGCGTTAACGCGTGTGTGCAACTTTGCACAACAATTCTCTTGATAAACATCTTCTCATTAACCAATACTTTTCTGTGTTTATGGTTATTTATAAATACAGTGAACTATTCTTACTAGTGTATTACCAACAGTAATTAGTTTCTAAATAACCTCAACTCTTCTCAGATTATTTCCGGTCTCTCCAATAAATTCTCAAACGATTATTTGATTGCTGCAAGGTTTATCCTCTGTTTCGATACCAGGGTTCCATTATACGAGTTTTCCGACAAAAAAATCGCCAATTCTGCAGCAGTATTCCAGTCTCTTTATGCTGAGTGTATTAGGCAAGAAAGTAAAACTTTAAAATACGTATCAAATAAGAAATTCACACAACTTGAGGTCAACCAAAATAGAAGACGGGTGCCATTTGTACTGAAGAGAGAAAAGAGAAACATCGGGCCAGATTGCAAGAGACGTTTAGCAAAGAAAAGAAGAAAGAGGCAGAAAGCTGAAATGAATGTAGTCTTCATTCCAAAATAATAAAAAACTAATATTAAATAATTTACATTCTGAATGTACCCACACGTTCAAAGTTTCTTAATTTTTTGGTAAGTGTATCAGCGTATTAAAAAAGGTAGGGAGCAATGCGTTTCATCCTAGCACCACTGTACTACACTGTACCAGAGTATCATCACAGGGAAGGAAATCTAAATAAGAATTTTCGCATGTTTTGTTGTACTGAAGGCAAAGACACAATTACTCAATGTCGTTTTGAGGGTAAGTTAGCTCAGAGCCAACATTGCCGTTCTCTCTGCAGGCAGCAGGATCGGGAGTTCCTAGTGTTCAAGTTCAGATAGTGGCTGATTTTCGATACTATCCATATAGCTAGGTCGAATTCAGCAGCTCTGTGGAGAAGAATTATAGCGACTGGCAACTATGATCAGTAGTTTCTTCATGGTTTCTCGGATCAATACTAGGTGAATGCCACAGCAGTACCCTAACAAATGGGCCACGGACCGCACTAGCTCCTCCTTGTCCTATTATCTCCTCTTACTTACATACACACGTATACGCACCGCACCACGCCACACATGTCGGAAGCTTAGAACCAGTCCCGGCTGCGGTGGTGTCTCACTGGGTGAGATATCTGGAGGAGAAACACCCGAAAGCTGACGTTTATGCGGCGCCAGGTTCCACTATCTAGCTGGGAAGAAACATATCCGCCTCCCGGAATGAAACTACGCAAGTGGACTAATGACCGTAACAGTTGACGTGCTCGGAAACGTCACTCAATCAATCAATCATCGATTTCATTTCGGAATTGCGAATAAAGCAATTTCACATTCATTTTCAGTTCTTCTCTTTCTCTTCCATGCCGCAAAAACTAATTTAAAGGGGGATTGGCATAGCAGCAGCGCTGTCGACTAGTGCATCATTGCTTCCAGGATGTTTGTGAAAATCAGCCCCTGTGATTACTGCTGTACGCATATCGACCTTTACGGGCCCTGTTATATTTTATAATTCAATCGTTCAACGCGAGGACAGGGTTCTCGTTTTCAGTGATACGCGGCAAACCTCACGAAAGCTGAATTGAGTATGACACACAATTTTAAATATTCATTCCTTTTTCCAAAAATCTATAAATTGCGGAGAATTTTAATTAAAAGTCTTTTGAAGTGATTGTTAGAGAAAACTCAAATACTTGATTATAATTGTACCTTCAAAAACAAAGGCCTGTCAACACATCGAGAACAAAATTCAGAGAATTGACCGAAAATTGGACTTGTGGTATTTTTACTTTCTTGGAAACTACGTACATTGTATAAAAAATGTATGTTATCTTGCAGCGGAAACGGATATTTTTCACGAGAAAAATTGTATTGTATGTCACGAACACCGCAGCAGTGAATAATTATTGTTCCTATATGTAGTAAATTACTTTCCCTAACACTTAGTAAAGTCAGAATACACGTTTTGGGTGTCCTTGATATCGAAAACGTACGCTTGTGAAGAATGCCAGCGGGTAAACCGTAAGTATGATACACCAATTTCCGACACATGATTACAAAACTTTATCTTTGGTACGTACGTAGTATGGCCAGAGACCGGACGTGGGCGGAGGCTGAGAAGGTGGCAGAGGAGGGTCCGTAAGGAAGACGGACGCTGGGAGTACGGATTCTAAAGCGGGCGAAGAGAAACGATGTCGGAGACGATGACGGAGAGAAGCTAGTGACGAAGACTGACGAAGAGACGAAGACAGACGATGACAGAGACCGAAGACAGAGACGAAGACGGAGACCAGACGGAGACGAAGACGGAGACAGGCGGAGACCGATGATGGAGACGATGAGACGATGATGGAGACGAAGTCGGAGACGATGACGGAGAAGAAGATAGAGACGAAGACTGAGACAGAGGCGAAGACAGACGATGACAGAGACGAAGACAGAGACGAAGACGGAGACGAAGACGGAGACGGAGACGGAGCGAAGACGGAGACGAAGACGGAGACGGAGACGGAGACGAAGACGAAGACGAAGACGAAGACGAAGACAGAGACGAAAGACGGAGACGAAGACGGAGACGAAGACGGAGACGAAGACGAACGAAGACGAAGACGAAGAACGGAGAGAACGGAGACGAGACGAGACGAGACGAACGAAGACGGAGACGAAGACGGAGACGAAGACGGAGACAGGCGGGAGACGATGATGGGAGACGATGAGACGATGATGGAGACGATGACGGAGAAGAAGATAGAGACGAAGACTGAGACAGAGACGAAGACAGACGATGACAGAGTGCGAAGACAGAGACGAAGACGGAGACGAAGACGGAGACCGAAGACGAAGACGGAGACGAAGACGGAGACGAAGACGGAAACGGAGACGAAGACGAAGACGGAGACGGAAGACGAAAGACAGAGACGAAGATGGAGACGAAGACGGAGACGAAGACGAAGACGAAGACGGAGACAGGCGGAGACGGATAATGGAGACGATGAGACGATGAATGGAGACGATGACGGAGAAGAAGATAGAGACGAAGACTGAGACAGCAGACGAAGACAGACGATGACAGAGTGCGAAGACAGAGACGAAGACGGAGGACGAAGAGGAAGACGAAGACGAAGACGGAGACGAAGACGAAGACGGAGACGAAGACGAAGACGAAGACGAAGACGGAGCCGAAGACGAAGACGAAGAGCGAAGAGACGAAAACAGAGAGACAAGACGAAGACGGAGACCGAGACGGAGACGAAGACGGAGAGAAGAGGAGACAGGCGGAGACGATGATGGAGACGATGAGACCGATGATGGAGACGATGACGGAGAAGAAGATAGAGACGAAAGACTGAGACAGAGACGAAGACAGACGATGACAGAGACGAAGACAGAGACGAAGACGGAGACGAAGACGAGACGAAGACGGAGACGAAGACGGAGACGAAGACGGAGACGAAGACGAAGACGGAGACGAAGACGGAGGACGAAGACGGAGACAGGCGGAGACGATGATGGAGACGATGAGACGATGATGGAGACGATGTTGAGAGGATGACGGAGACGATGATGGAGACGACGCGTACATAATGGAGGAGACGGTCCCCCGCCGTAACGGAGACGCGTGCGGTTGTGGAGGCGGTGTCAGAGGTAAAGGAGGAGGCAGAGAAGAGGCGGGAGGCGGGAGCGCGGAGGGTGCGGCAATGGAGAGGTGGCGGCGGAGCGGAGGCGGAGCGAGACGGCGGAGGCGGAAGGCGGAGCCACGGAGGCGGACGGAGGCGGAGGCGGAGGCGGTTAGGCGGGAGGTGGAGGCGGAGGCGGAGGCGGTGTCACTCGAGTCGCAGGGGCTGATGGACCCGCCGGGCAAGAAAGGGCACGCCCCATTCTGCGATTACAACTTCTGCGAACTTGGCTGTTGATGCTTTAGCTGGGGGAAGGCTGGCGATGTGCAATTAGAGGCTGCGAGCTTTGATGACGTCATTATTGAGTTGCAGGGCATCGTCGAATCAAAAATGTCTTCTTCTGCATTGCACCGTACATTTTACGTGAAGATGCCGCGCTGCTAATACTAACAAGTATGGATGAGGTGATCCGGGACATACAATATATAATTTTAATAAGCCAAAAATCTTTATTGAAATTGCGTAATCAATGAAACGCGATATTTTCACTAGTAGTTCGCGTAGACGAAGAATAAAATTGTGAAGAATTCTGCAATGAGAGGAATTTCCTAAAATATATATCATATCGCCTTCTACTTCCTTACCCTTTTCCCTTATTTCAAATAATAAATCTATTAACCAATTTATTTTACATCCACGTTTTCTTTAAATTATTTATAAAGCAGAAACAATCCACAATGTTTTCACAATGTTTCCACATGTTTCATAAAAGAATTCCATACGCATTCCTAACAGTTCCTGCATTGCCCTTGATTTTACTGACCATGAGTTTTGAAAGAATGGCAACCGTATGTTCTTTAAAAACACCGTTACTGGTTAACCAAAGCTACGTATGCTATGTATCTCTCATACCAGAATGCGTGTTATTGTGGGTTTATTACACTTGTGCGCACGAACGTTCAATTTGTCACGCCGGATAGTACTGTTAATTTATGTCAAATATGATAGTTTAATGAACATGGTGATTCTTGATTTTAGATGTTAGCGAATGAGAAAACGTCATAAAGTTATAATTCAAATAATAAATGAATCTCTCCAGGGTTAAATATACTCATTACATCTTAGAACTAATAGCACATACCACGTAATGAAATATGCAAGTACCCATACCTAGTTTGAGGTCTCCCCAGTTTATTGAGGGAGCGTTTGACATTCAGATGCTTAGACTAAATATCTATGGCAGCGCGAGGAGACAACACAGCATTACCTCACTTTCAAGCCAGATGCATAAAAGTTTTAATTAGTGAGTAACGAAGAGCAGAGTTGGGACGTTCCGAGGAACAGAAGAGGGAAGAAGACAGAAGCAGTGGAGGGTGAGGCAGACACGGAGTAAGTCGACAAGTTAGTGACTGTGATTAAAATTGTCACTCGGAAGGCTGCTATCTCTGTAAGGGCGTTAGTTAAGTTTGAAGAATGGCAGAAATCAAGGCATGAGAGTTTGAATGAGTGGTGAAGGAAAACTAGAAAATATTAGTTTCATGGGGCAGAACAAATTTGAAATGCAACGAAGACAAAAATTGATGGGTATGGAAGGGATACAGATAGAAAGTGAAAAATAGTGGAATGAGTAATATTTCAATTCAGATTCATTTGAATACATTGAATATGTAATTAGCATCTAAAATTCGGAGTTCGGAAACCTATTCAAGACATTTTTGAATGTAACTCAAGATGGAAATTCAATAATACGAACTATTTTTGTACTCCTAGTTTCGCTTTCAAAGAACGACACTTCAAGTTTCTCCGTCATTTGATCCATTTATTGCATCATTCCCTGAGAGGGATTTGTTTCGGACGTGAATTCGACTGTTTGAAAAGTCAAAGTTCCAATATTAAAGTTTCAGTTGTTTCTGGTAAATTGATGACAAAGTTTCCTTTACTCATTAGCTGGTCATCTGTCTACCTAAAGTACAGACTTTAGACGGTAGCCAATCGACCACAGATTGCAGCATGGGTATGTTCTACTTTTAGTAGAAGTATTTCTAGTAGAACCTTGACGCACTAAGAACTTATTTTGGGTTTTGGATTTTGTCAGATTGAACCATGTCAATCAAAACTGTCGAATTGTTGGAAGATTTAATATTGACAAGAGTTTAGCTTAGGTTCTTCTATTTAAGTATCAAGGCTGACATGACACACGTCTACCCACTCTTCGGAAATCCAGAGCTCCCAGCTGAGTTTCAACACCAAAGTGCTGAATCTAATATCACCGTAGTCGGCTCATTGTGAGTATGTGGAAAAAGAAAAGGGCCCGAATCGAAGAGTAAAAAGAATCGCAATGGAAAGTCACAATTATCTGGATACATTTCCGTTGTACTCTTCAATTATAAATTTAATTGCTCTTAATTCATTAAACGAACATGTTAGTGTTCACACGTGGAAAGAACAAACTTTAACCTCTCATTGAATGCGCCAACATTTCACTCAATTTTTAATGCCAACTATTTGGTGTTTCTCCAGTTTTCTAAGTGTTGCCTCACCCAACACTTATGTTCACAACTCCAGCTTAGATTCGAACGAGCTAGTTTCTTCCTTACAGCGACGGACAGATTCTCTGTTTCTAATAGCTACTGTTGCACACAAACACGGTTTCTCACGAGGGGGAGGGAGAGAAACAAAGAGAGAGAGACATAGAGACACAGCCAGATATGAAGGACAGAGAGAGGCAGGAACAGAGAGAAAAAGAGAGAGAAAGCGAGAGGCAGACAGAGAGACGAGGGACAGAGAGAGAGAGAGAGAGAGAGAGAGAGAGAGAGAAAGAGGAGGCGGGCAGCCGTAAAGGTAAGGGGCGATGGGGAGGGGGACGCGAAGAGAACAGTGCGCCCTGGCGGCGTGCAGGGGGACGCGAGGCGAAGCGCGGGCGGTGCAGGCGGCAGAGGCCGTAGGCGCTGGGGCCGGAGAGAGGGAGAGGGCGCCGGCCGGGACCTTTCATTTCCTCGCCTCGCCTCCGAGATCAACGCCGAGCAGCTCGCCCCTAACAAAACAACCGCCCCCCGGCGCCAGCGCGCGCGCCGCGCCTTCCTCGGACCCGCGCCCTCGGCCCACACGAACAGCCGCCGCCGCCGCCGCCCACGGCCGCCTCCAACGAGTCGCCCGCAAATCCCCTCATCCCTTCCGCTTTTCACCGCCCCCACAACCGCAGACGCCATGCTACACTCCGTCCTGCCTCGACCCGCCCCGCGCCCGCCCCGCCAGCCCCGCCCCACCCCACCCACCACCCATCCCACCCCGCCCGCTCCGCTTCGCCTCGGCAGTTCTTCCCCGTCGCTTCACGCCTGGTCCGTCTCTTACACCCCAACCATCCCCCACCATTTGCCCACTCACCATTTACTCCCTTGCCTCGTCTCCCTCTCCAGGTTTCTCCGTCTCAGTTGGGTCCACTCCTCCCCGCCTCCGCGTCCATGGGCCGCCACAGGTGTGCGTCGCAGCGCGCGGTCACACGCCGCTCGCGAGTTCATCAGCAACCTGTGGCCACCCGCAGCGCAGCGGCCGGCGCGCTGGCTGGCACCTTCCCCCGGCAGGGCCAACCGCCGGTATAGCGTTTGAACCATACTGCGGGTAGGAGTTTTTTGTAACCCGCTCTCTTGAGAATCCTCGCTCACCACACACCATTGTTATGCACATTGCACATCATCATCCCATTTACGTCAATTTCATTTATCATTTTAGGTTAGGCCACAAGGCTCATGTACTCCAATAATCATAATAATATTTATAACAACAATAATAACGGAAAACCAGAAAACAGCTTACGTTGCTTTATGTTGCTCACTCTAGAGCTGATTGATGTACATAGACTTTATATGATACGTAAGGAAGGAGGACGAGACGTCAGACTCCTGGTACATTGCAATAGTCGGGATGGAAAAAAATGTAGTCAGTCATCAAAATAACCAACAAATGATGCAGGTCATTAAATATGACCAAAGAATGAGAAACAGAGGTATTGTAAGTGTAGTTGGAAGCATTGCGAAGAAATCTATGCAAGTCACGCACAATGCTTGTGCATTTGCACAACACAGACACTGAACTTCTGATGCTACTTAACATTAAGCGTGAGACACTAAACGATATAGAAAACGTGGAGCGACAAACAACTCCATGGACAATATCTACAAGGACTGGACAAGAAGCAAATCAATAAAGATCAATCACAAATGTGTCTTAAAGAGAAGATTGAAGCCATAATCGGAAGAAGTTGTAATCGGTCCCCAAGATCGGATGTTGAAATCATGATAAAGCAGTTCTCAAAATTCCCAAGATGATTATAATGTATCTCGCAGGAACAAGTACAAACCAATGATCATATCGTCTCAACTTATTCACTTCTAAAAATACTTAATACGACACGACATGATGCATAGTTACCTCCATTAGCAGATCTGTACCACCCTCGACGATCCAAACACATACTCCAAGTGGAAAGAACATTCACTGATCGCTGACGTCTGTTGGACAATACTATACGACCAAGAAATTCAAACTGATCGCATGATGGCGGCAAAGAAACCCGATACTGTTATCTGTGATTTGTAGCAAAAACCTGTTTACTTGTAGATGCACAGTGCGATTAAATCGTCATAACCAAGGGGGCAGAGAAACGTCTTAAATAGAAGAGTTTGGGAATCCTGGTCAGCCAAATGTGGGGCGTAATAGAAGTAAGAGTAATACTAGTAATAAACAGATAATGCAGCTTTGAAATCCTCCAAAAATTATAAACTTTGCTTTGTCAGGGATTGCTAAAAAATAACTGATATTAGCGTCTCAGCTTGTCCAGTTGTAACATCGTTCGAATATAAACAGGCACGGTAGGGTATATGGTTACCATAGCTATATCTTCAATACTTCCAAAGATCGAAACAAATGTTTCAAGTAGTGCACCAGAACCAACGAAAGCAAAGAACATTCTGGTTATAATAACAACCTGTATTAATATATCGAGAATGGAGAAAAATCAATTTACAATCGTAGATGTTAAAATACCAAGTGATCAGTACATCATAACCTAGGAGGCAGAGAAACATTCTATACAAAAGTTTGAAAATCGAGATAAGCTGGATGTCAGCTGTGGGTTGTGTTTTTAACCAATGTTAAGTGTTGTTTTGACAAAAAAAATAAGAACCTGCCCGAATTTCCAGATAAATTAAACGACAGAAGTGCCAGAATTCGCATTATTGAGGAATTCGCATTATTGAGTTTTTGCGTAAAATATTAAAGACTTACATGAGCTTCTAGGAAATCTGGTTCAAACCTAGAGTAGTTTTTATATTTTTCGTAATACTGAACTGCTACATCGATTTAATGCAATCAAACAAAGAAACGGAAAATTATATTAACGGCCGATGTCCTTTAAGGTCGAAGACCACTGTCCGTTAAGAACAATTGCAATAAATAAACTAGCTAAGGGTGGCGTATAAGTTCATTTATTCCAAACAAAGTACGTATCATATTTTTCCTACATAAAAATGGTGCTTATTCATAATTTTTGACACTGGTATTATGACAATATTACGAGAAATATTGAGCAACGCACTATCGATAACTCACATAACAGGCCGGATTAGTACTAAACCTCGGCTATTCGGCATTGGTTTAGGCGTCTGTTATTTGTAGTTTATCTGCCCAATGACATTACTAAACTTTAACAGACTAGTAACGTATTTGAACGAGACTTTAAGGTATAGTAATAATAATAACAATAACAATATTAATAAAAACAACAATGCATCTTGTTACCATATTATTATTATAGCCAAAGCTGAAACCAACGCTCATTGTCATTGAAACTGTTTTCAATTATGAATCATTGTTCTGTTAGACAATGAGGCTGACAATCGGATTTATCAGACCTCTGTGTGTTAGAATATGAGGATTTCATTTCTCACGTTACAATTGCAACATTGAATATACACCTCTCACGACCTTTACCGCTAGTGCTTTAGATGATTCTCATTCAACGTTCAAAAATAGCGCTTACAACTGTCATCGCAACCCGCTTGGATAATTTGCAAATTTGTTGGCGCTGTTAATTGATTGACCTGCATATCCTAACGAATAAACGTGAGACTAACATAATAAAGCTGGTCAATATCAAATCAATATTCCTATCAAAATTAACATTCCATGCCTTCCTTTATCATTCATGTTTGAAAATCAATGCCAATATTATGACTGTCAACTATATTTTCATAGTAGTATTCTAGGTATTTGTCTTGTAAAATAATATTGTGGCCCAACAAACCAAAAAAGATCTTTCTTATATTTATTTCCAATTTTATCACGTAAATTATAATGCATTTGTGGACATGCTTGATCTACTCGTTATACTTCCTAAATCCTTAAAGCCGAGATTTTGAAAGCCTTCACACTTATAACAATAACTTAAATCAAAGGATCCGAAGGTTGGAAGAGATCGTTCTCTACACAAGGGTAGATATCGGCAACACTGCAAATCTTCCCACCCTTGCACTCGTGAATGCACACACGATACAGACACTACATTTAGTTGCAACTCAAAGCAAATTTAGTGTTTTAGATTCTGAAACAGATTTTTCTCACCTTTATGATCCCCACGATCCTTCTGACAAATTCATGCACAAACCAATACAAACAAGCTAGGAAGCGCGTCAAAAACAAAACAAGTAAAGATGCGCATCCTAGCTCACTTGAAAAGAAAGGCTTTCCTACTGAGTCTAAAAAATAGGTACTTATTTTTGCTGACACCATATTTCCTCCATTCTCAGTATAAAGTTATTCGTATATAGCAACAACAGCAACAATGCAACAAAAAAATATCACAAGCAGCAGAACAAAACATTAACATCGGCACAATAATGTTCAATCCCTTTCAAATAAAACTCGGTTTTATTAGATTCTTTGTCCAGATTTTACTTTGAAGAGTCATATACTGTACATATTGAGATGATACAAAAAAGTAATTTAAAAATATAGTTTAGATTGAATTTTTTAAAAATGTTCTGTTAATTTTAAACATTTTTCATCTCTCAATGTTTCGAGAAGAATTTTTCATCTTCTTTCGGAGTCTAAATAAATTATGTCATTCCTTTTTGAAATCCATTTTTTATAATGCGATTTTTCTGCATCTTACAAAAAAGCAAAATGAATTTTCTGACGTAATTTGTCAATATGGCGTAAGATAAACAAAACAGAATGTGTGTATATAATTACTATTGGATAATCATTTAACTGATTTGTCCGTACAAAATAAAAGAATATTGTAAAGTTCCTGCATAAATTCTTGCAAAAGCGTAGGACAATGGTTTTCAAAAAAACCTCAAGAAATAGATGAAAATGTTTATAATGTTTTTGAAAGTTGTAAAACAGTGTAAATTGCACTGGTGAAACAGTACTTTTAAGTTATTTGCCTCTATTGCCAAAAGTTATTTAGTATATTTCATAAGATGCAAAACATAAAATTTCGAAGATGTTGGCTGATTTGTCTTATACATCTCATTACTATTAGAAATACA
>BOPP01000113.1:3608802-3662627 GCA_017312745.1 Gryllus bimaculatus
GGTCTCTAGGGCTTCTCTAGCCTGACGGGGACGGAAGTGCTGGGCTACGGTGGGGTGATGGAGGATCGGGGACGGTGGGAGGGAACCGTAGGTGGGAATTCGCAGCGCAGTGGCCGGAGGGGAGGACGCCGGGGGCGAGGCGGAAGGATGGCAGAGCGTGGGAGTGGTGGGCGGTGGACGGAACGGAAGTGACGGTGCGGTTGGTAGGCGGATGTGGAGGAGGTTGTGTGCGGAGCAGTCGTAAGAGTGGCGGGGTTGCCGAGTGAGAGGGAGGCCATGGGTCGTACTTCCGTCGTCCGCAGCCTAACATAGCGGACGTCCCCCCCGCCGCCAGGCCACCAATCCGGATCACGGCGCGCCAGAGGACGACGCGTGGAAGCCTGGAACGTGCGGATGATAGCGGGGCAGGTAGCGCGCCGGAGCGAAAATGGAACGGTGGTGGGTGGCGAATAATTGGGCATTGCCGATACGCGACCCGGCTGAAAAATAATGAGGAGGATAGCAATTGAAAAGAATCATCACCGGCACCATTATTATAAACGCATTGATTTTCTACAGTTTTTTTTCTTTTATATCAATCCTGGTCGTGGTATTTTATTCTTATGAATCTCCAAATGCAGTCCACAGAAACTGGGATTAAATGAAAATTTAAAAAATGGAAAAAAAGGTCAAGCCTAAGGAGCATTCAGGCCAGCCATGCAAATGCCAAATCTTGAAGAACAGAATACGTATACGACGAATTTGAAAGTCGGGTTTGCTAATTGTACAACAACGCATTGTTATCAAGTCAGTTGACAGATGAAGTGTCCGTTGATCTGCAGGTGCTGTAATTGTAGCACAAACGTTTGCATGAGACTAGCCCACGCCTAGTTATATTGTGCCTCATCATATTTCATCTCTAGTGAGAAAAAAGTTAGAGACTATCGCATAAACGCTTTGATTAACTTTATAAGTCGCTCTCATATAACATGCTTCTTATGCGCCGAAAAAGTGCTTTAATTCTATTGTTTTCCATTATTTTTACAATTTTACTGAACTAATATGAAAGAACACATTATCAATTCAACATTGTTTACCAGAAAAGTTTAGATCTTAGGTTAGAATTGTGACTATTTGTGAAAGCTGCATAACGATGTAACTGCATGTTGTGAACACTGATCAACCAAAATATATTAGAAGATCCTATTTAATAAATTTCTGAAAGTAAGGGTGCACAAAAAACGAAAAATTAAAAAAACGCCAAATAACAAAGCCTTCTAAAACCTTTTAACGCATTTCTAGGCAGTGCCTAAGGCAACAGAAATACTAAATATGAATTTCACGGGTTTTTTATTGTGGCAAAAATGTCAGAAGAAATTAATTCTGATTAGCTTGTATATCGTAGAGAGTCACTGAAAACGAAAATTTGATCCCTTTTTGAAATTATATGTCATGATTTGATGACGCTTCGATTAAAATCGATGCAACGAATTGTAGAAAATATGGGAAGAATATAGTCCATACTTCTTTCTTATCTAGCCCTGCGGGAAGCGTTGTTATAAATTTTACAAGCGGACTCAGGGACAGACGGGCGGCCGGACAAACAAATGGAAAGACAGATGAACGTACAAGTAGTCGGAGAGACAGACATAAACACAAGCATTCAGACAGGTATTGAAGAATCGGACAGATGGACACATAGGCAGACGGACAGTGTATATCGTGTGTGGCGTACAACTCAATACAACTTGTTTTACCGAGAGGATTTTTCTCTCCAAGGTGGGCACTTAGGCACTAGCGTTTATCCGCACACTTCGATGGCGAACATACTATACAAGGCTTTCGCCTGGTATCCGGATACGCTTGAATACTGCACCCTACCGGAGTACCTCGCCAGTTAAGCTTGGGTGGGGCCACTCTGCCAGTTCAGAGCTACTAGCTGTCCGCACCAGCATTCGACTCTTACTATGCGCCACTCACAATACACCGGGACAATTCTCTCGAGTTCAGGGCACTGCCACGACAAAGCCAAATGGCCCGCGGGACGCCCAAAGCTCGGGTAGCTGGGGGCCCCCAACCCGTCTCCTCACTGCTTCCATCTTCACGCTTTCGACGTGAGCATTGCCGAAGTCTAGGCAACCCAACAGGGTGGTTGCCCCCGTCGGACCTTCATAGGCGGGTTTGCGAACACGTCCCGCGCCCGATCCTGCCCAAAGGTCAGCGGGCAGGGGCCCAACTGGTGTGATACCGAGGAGCCGTGTGCGCCCGGCAACACGGAGCTAAACTCCCCTCCTCACTGCACCCACTTCGGCGCTAACGACGTGAGTACCGCCCACAAGCTCGGGATTACGGGAGGAATCTTTCCAACTACCAAGAGCTTCAGACCTTTCGGCCGTCGCCCCCCCCCCTGCGGGGGACAGACTTACAAGCTGACAGACGATGAACAAGCGGGTTACGCGGATACTATATATAGGATAAATACCTTTACCTATTGATTAATGTTACACGCGCTGTGTAGGCGGCCGGGTGTGCCGGGGATGCAGGCAGGCATGCATGGCTGGCGCCCCCCGAGGCGCCGGGGGCTGCTCAAATGGCGTGCAAAGGCCGCGCGCCGGCCAAGCGCGTGTTGCAGGAAGGAAGCCGGCGCTACGGCGCGAAGGCGGCGGCGCCGAGCCACGCCGCGGAGGCCGCCGCATACATTTCCAGGCGCCCGCCCACGCCCACGCCCGCGCTGCTGCCGTTGCCGTCGCCACCATCTACGCCGCCTCCCCCTTCGCCCCAGGCTCCGCGTTTCCCACACTTGCAACCTGCTGCATCGCACGTACAATTGCAACCGCCGCTTTCATCGTCACCGTTACTGTCGCAATCACCGTTTCAATCATTGTCATCATCACAGTTACCATCCCTGTCACCGTCACTGCCCCATCACTGTCAGTGTCACAGTTCCCATCACTGTCACCGACACAGTTACCAACAGTCGCCATCACTGTCCCCATCACATCAATCACGTTAAAAATTGGTGCTATCTCATTTTAGGCAAACTCTCCGCATTTTCGAAAATTTCAAAACAAAAGGAAATTAAAATTTCAAACTCAAACTTCAAACTTTACATTTTAAAACTATGAAATTCAAGATACGGATATTTGCCTTAAACAAAGTGTTGTAAAAATCAGACAAATAAAAAAGACATTAAAATTTTTTTGAAAATATCAGTACTTGTGGCGACATTCCTGCTTGAATTTAATGAAATACATAAGGGTCCCACCAACTTGAGCCACTCTCATATCTTCTAAATGGTTCTTGATTTCGAATTGCAGTTTTCTCTCAAAAATGCGGAATCAGAGATTGCATCATGCAAGTAATACGAATCGCTCTGAGATATTGTTTTAAATCATTTTAGTTTTTCAGAAATTTAACCACCTTTGGTTTTTGAAATGGAACATTGTATTTTTCCACTAGCATTGGATAGATCATAAATTGAGAAATATTATGATGTATCATATGTCTATGCATATGTATAATGTGCACTCGTAACAAACAAATTCTCAAAAAACCCTACAATTTTTTCTGAAATGTTTTTCCACGGACAAAACAAAACAATTGCTTGCTAAACTAATGTTGTTGAGTTCAAATGCTAGTGTAGTTTTTTTAGAGGTAAAATAGCAATTAATGTAAGGTCTGGCATTACAATACTAAATATTGGAAATTCTTAATCATTTCATTACATAAATAAAAAATAAAATCAATGTGCCGTGCGCGAAACACATATTCTCGTGCTTATTTTCTTCGTGAAAGAAAGCAGTCTAAAGGGCAACGCTTGGTTGGCGTCTCTTAATCATAATTTCGTTGTTAATCAGCGATGTTTTTCGTTTTAGAGAACGCATGTTTTTGAATTTGTTTTAATGTATTTGCATTAAAGACTTATTTTTGTTCAAATTTTTCTATTGTGTTTCAAAAATATTTAAATCGACGATAGATTTTTGACTATATTTATATGCTGAATGGCCTTCAGCCCCGAATGTTTAATTCTCTGGAACTCATTCATGAAGACGTCCGAAATTGCACTCCCCGTATGAGTCAATATTGTTATTGTCATCATCATCAACATCATTATTATTATTATTGTTATTATTATTATTCCTACACTCTCACTTTCTATAAACTTCTTTCACTTACATAAGGTTTGATCACTGATAGTGATATAACGTTGGAAGCTCAGGTAATGGATGGATAAAAAACGGGTAAGGCTCTTCGAGGTAATCAAGGGAATCGTGTGTGAAATTATTCTGGCTGCGCTGAATAATACGCTGCAAGTCCTGTAACAATTGTGATTTATTCATGATTGTTTCTATAGTATAAGTACGCAGTACCTACTGTTCGTGGCTTTCAAAATAATTGCATAGTCGCATTGCAGACGCTTCGTTTGAGTTGGTTTGGACTTTTTCAAGTGATGGCTCACATTAATGGAACAGAATTTGCCAACAGTAATAGTATTTGAATACCATACGTCCTTACGTCCGTGCATCACTCACTGGTAGACCCAAATACTATAGAAACAATAAATGACACTGTGATTCAAAAGGTATTGCATATGTATTGACATCTGAATTTTTCGATTTTCCAGATCACGTCAGGTCTGCTGATGAGCAATCGGCTCCCATTAATAGTACGAGATAGGATCAGTGACCTACATTGCTCTATGGGATTTGGTAGACCCCTTGTCATGTACCGAGACGTGTCCTTCGACCCGTCTTCTCTGCTGGTGGGGAACAGATGATTTGTTTTTATCCATCCAGAATATACTAAGACATTTCTCTTAAAATGTAGGCTTTTGTATATTTTATCGCAGAGATCTTGGTCGACACCAAAAGCTGCTGTGTAAGCAGAACCGTATTATGGGGTAGATAGTGTAGCCTGAAAGAACATTCCAGAAAGGTTACGATCACACTTTCTTTGTATTTTTTATTATTTCATTGTAATTTTTAATAGATTATTTATGTGCAATGTCCGAAGGTGAAATAATCAAACTGTATGTTTACAGTTTCTTTTTATCTTGAACTTGTATAGCAGAAATTTTTAACATACGAAAATACAATTTAAACAGTGTGAAAGCGTCGGCGACGTCACATTCAGTTAGTATTTTCATTTGACGTAACCGCTCCTTATAATGTGAGCAGTTATGTGCTGATGTAGCTCCACTAGTTTCTCACAGAAAATCTATTGGGTATTCGATGTTGCGTCAAAACTCAAAGAAAATCTGCTGGGACACGTCGCTTTCGGTTCCGAAACGTGCCATCACTCGTCTTTCGGGATCATTCAAGTATTGTTATGCTAGTCTCTTTCCCGCCTCTCACCTTGTACAGCATCTTCTCTGTTTCTCGACCTTTCCTCCATTGTTACACCAGTTAATATTGCACTAACCTGCCAACAACAGTTTTACCTCGATTGTTCTTTTTAATGGACGTTTTTATCATCTACGTGAAAAATACATAAAACAAATCTCTGCTGTTTCCCTTAGTTTCATTCAAATTGTTTGAAATTCATGTTTAAAGTGCGTATAAACGGGTTTGAAATAAAAACTCTAACCAATCTTAAGTTTATGCAGTGGTGAATAAAGGCTGAAAGATTATTTACATATTTACAGTAATCCACTCAATAAGAACAGTACTAGTACGGTAGAAATATACAACAGTTAAAGAGAGAGGATTTTCGATTTTTTTACATTTCTTGTATACAATTCTTGTATTTCAACGAATTAGCGCACACTCATACGCCAACATATGAAATAAAAGTCTGTTAGTATCAGGCCACACGTTTTCCTACATTGCAACGGAGAGAAAGGTGAAACTTTATGCGCTGTCTGTCTTTGGGGTGGGCCATCGTTTCCACCGCCTTCATCGTATTGTCCGCCGCCAACGCCGCTCCGCTGTTCTACCGGCGCACGCTAGCGGGCGCCCTCGCCCCCGCCCCCGCCCCCGCGCCCTCGCGCCGCCCTGGCGCCAGCGAGGTCTTCATCCGGCAGCGCTCGCGCGCCTCCACTTCCGCTCGCCCCGTAACCCCCGTCCTCCCCCGCCCATCCCTCCCTCCCTCGCTTCCGACTCCGGCCGCGCCGCCGAAGCCGAGTTTGGCTCGCCGACAGACGATAGTCCCGCCGCTCCAGCAGTGCTACTTCCGGCTTTCACCACACTCGTAAAAAACGCCCCTGCTCCAGCCCTTCCCCGCCGAACAATTCATCTCCCTGAATCTCTCTATCTTTCTCTCCTTCTCTCTTCCCCCCCTCTCTCTCTCTCTCTCCAGTTTTCACTACCCTTCATCATTGTCTCCACCATCCCTCTTTACGCCATACCAAGCCCCGCCTTTGTCTCCTCTCCACTGACTCCCCGCAACCCGCCTCCTCTAACTCCGCCATCCTGCAATTTCCCACTCACCGCCTCCCTTTCTCTGTCTCCCTCCTCCGCCCCGCCTCCGGCGACCGATAAACCCTCTCCCCACTATGTGTCTCTCAACCATAATACATATTACTATTGTTGACGTTATATATGCATCCCCTCCTATTCCCACCTCCCACTCCCACCATTCTCTTCATCCTTAATTATCTCCCTCCCTCTCCACATGAATCACTTCGTCTCTCCATTCATCGCCTCTCCCTCACCGTATCCATTTCAACCATTCTAGGGCACCATATCTGTCTTTTCCCCGCTGCTCCTCAACCATTTTCGTGCCTGCTACTGTTCTTCCCAACACTCCTGACCTCACAGAGAATTCTGTCTCTATCCCTCTCCCATTTCCCAATCCCACTCAAATCCACGTCACTCCTCACCCGGCCACACGTCATGCCGCCACGTACGCGAAACGTCTCCGATTCGCCGCGTTTATGCCCCGCAACATTCCCCCGCAACATCCTCACATATTCCCTCCTCGCTCCAATCTGGCCCTCGAACGCGCCCTAACCACGCCCCGCCAGATCCCGCGTCGCCCGACATTCCCCTCCATTTTTCCAACATGCCCCGACACACCACCGACCCACCATGCCCTCAACATAACGCTACTGACACTTCCCCGACACCCCCGATACTCTCCAAACAGCGCCAATAGGCCTCGGTAAGTTCCCGACACGCCAAGTTCCGCCATATCCACACCACCTCCCCACTCCCCTCATAACTCCACTCCCAACCCTTCCCGCTCTCCTTCACCTCGCCTCATTCCGTTCTTCACGTTTGCGCTGTCTCCGTCACCGCTTCCACGCCGCCATCACCACGCCCCCGCCCTCCCTCTCTCTCCCTCGCTCTCTCTCTCTGTCTCTCTCTCTCTCTCTCTCTCTCCCTCTCTCCCTCTCTCCTGCGCGAACGTGACCCCAGCACCGCCAGCGCGCCGTCGGAATCGAAGCCCCCGCTGCGCGGCGAAGGGCGGCGGGTTCGCACGTTGCCGTAATAAGATCACTGTCGGTTTTTGTGGCGAGGACGCTAACGCTAATTTCTCACGAAAAAAAAAATTCACTGTGGTGATGCCGGATGCCGTCTAGATCCGATGAACACGCTCGCGAACGCGAGATCGAAGACTGTAAGCTGCTTTGCTGGGTACCGCTCACTCTTTTGCTTCATTTGCCACGCGAGTCGAGAGGTCATGAATGTAAACGGAATTCATCGTAAGACCCTATGAAAAAGTTTTGTTTCGGGTATTAACCAGGGAACGGATTTTCATTTATTTAATAATTTTGCAAAATGTGTTTTATCAGGTACAAAAACACAGAATGTTCAAAGAGCAGGAAACTATTCTCTTACTCATATCACGATTATTAGTGAGATTATTTTTCAGTCTCGTTTTTCTTTAACACTCCCGCTACAATGTTGTGCAAAGGTCATCTTTGTTTACACGGAGTAGCAAACGTAGTACAGAGAAAGTTCTGTAATGCTGTGGAAAATCGATTTCCAGATTTCATTAAATTAAACGTTTTGGGGTCCCTGATACAGAAAACAGTTTTCTTTATAAGATTCTGTTCGTCTGTATCCTCGTCCGTCCGTCTGTCGTCCATCCAGCCGTCCGTGTGTAAACCTAAACTATTTGTTTTTTTCTAAAATGAAAATAGTGATTTTTGCCTTCTTAAAAATATCTTGTAATAATGTTATTTTTAGAGCATTTGACCTTTTTTAGCAGCTTTTATTAAAAGGCACCTTTTTAGGTCATATACAATTCTTTGAAAAAAAAATAGTAAATTTCGCGTAATTTGTGTCTGAAGTTAATTCAGTTTCTAAGAAACATTCTGATAACATCAAATTTTTTAATTAAATTTTCTTTTCGTATAGAACAATGGGGTCTGGCGACTTATTATCTTTGTCAGCGTACTCGCTTTCCATGACGCGATCTCAGGTTCGATTCCTGGTCAGGCAAGATGATCTTTTGCATTTTCCTTGCAATTTACTATGTAACGATGAGAAAATTCATTTCTCACCATGAGAAGACCAGAATACGACGTGGGGATGTCTTCGTTCCAATCACACGTACTTCCTTAGCCCCTGGCCGCAAGGCCTGGACGCCACTGGGAGGCCATGGCCCGTACACCGGCCGACGCGTCAAGTACAAAAAAACAATGCAAGTACGGACAAATGGCGCTAATGTAATTTATAGCGTACCCTCCGTATTTTTAAAAATTGCAAAAATCGCTTGTTGTAAAAATTTTGGGTTGATATAATTACAGTCTCGATGCAGAAAATAATTTTCTCTTATTGAAAACACAGTTGCATGTTAAATGTGCCGTTATAGCACCACTAATTCATTTTGTGTCACTTGTGAATTATACGATGCCACAATCTTTATATTTTGAGCTTAATGTTGAATGAACTATTACTCTATTTATTGTATCCATCAACCCTTTATACTTAGTTTTCAGTCTCCAAGTATCGTATTTCCTCATGTTTGTGAGGTTTGATATTATATATAATGCGTGATCTATTATAACTTTATAAAGTGAAATGGGGAAAACAGTGAAAGAGAAGATATGCGATTTTCAGCTAGCGGAAATGCAATACTACTGAAACTCGGTGTAAATGTAAAGATTTTATCGATCTTTCGAAAATGAACTGGACTAACTCTGATTCGTTTTGCTCCGGGCGTTCGTTTATTTCGTCCGTTATTTTCCGAGATTTGGTTATTTTTATTCGAAATATTTGTCAATTACGTCGCCGCATTCACTGATTTAACCACTTTCATTTCATGAACTCGTGTTTTGGCTTCGTGACACTACCAACACTTTGGTGGAAATTGGTTTTTTATTGTTTGTAATGATCAGATTCGTGTGTATGTAACGAATAATTGCTTCCAGGTCTTTGGAATGATTTGTCATTCCGGCACTAAAAAAAATTGAACTGCATCGCTTCCTATCCCTTTTTACTTCCTTCCCGACATATAAAGAAGGAAAAATTTCTAGAATTCTGAAAGCATAGTAATAGCGAATACTTTCTTCGGAAGGTATTAACTGCTTTGCAAATTGATTCTCGGCGAACGGGAGAGAATAGACGCTAAAAAATTGATTGTGGTTTAGCACCGACACTTGTAATGCAGTCGTTTGACAGTTGTGTTCCTCTTTGAGAGTATAGTGTTTCTCTATACCGTTCTCAATATTTATTTCAGTTCCCTATATTTATTCATCTTCTTTTTCTTTCTTCTTCTTCTTCTTCTTCTTCTTCACTCCACTAAATAGCGCTGTAGAACAAAATTAAATCTTCGTGTCAAATGCACCCCGCAACACTCGGTAGCATTTTTGAATCTGTATGGTTAAATAACTCCTAAACAAACCGTTCTACGGTATAAAAAAGTAAAATTTTGAGTCCAAACGAAATATATCATTCAAGGAAAACTACTTTGGGCGGTAAACAAAAGCGTTGTTTACTGCTATTGATCAATCAATTTTTTACTTTCACGCCCTTATGAACGTAAAAATCGAGCGCCGAAAACAGCGACTTTTCGACAGAAAACCTCTTACCGTCGGATTCTGGTGACTAAAAAAGGGAAAAATCATGTTGCCTTATATAGTAAATTACTTCCTCTAACACGTGAGGTGTACCGAATCCGTGTTTTCTTTGTTTTCGGTCCTTGGTACCAAAAATCGATTGGCGGCAAAATGTTCGTGTGTGGTAAACGCTAGAGCTCAAACCGTTCTTGTCGATTGTCTGCAAAATTGATATACCCCTGTAGATTTGAACAAACGTGAGGGCTTGGGAGTTTCAAACGCATTTTTTTTTATTTTTGAGGGCACTTTACATTCACCCACAAAAACCATTTCAAAATTTGCTCCAATAATTCTCCAAAATGTTTAATATAACTTTTTTCTCTGATAAAAATAACAATTCCCTTTGGGGAATTGTGCAGGACTGCTGTTCGTTGAAATCTCAGAGGTTTCAAAAGTTGGTAGAGTGCAATTTGTTTGGGGCGTCTTCCTACAACTACAATATTAAAGACTGAGAGTTTTTCTGAATGAATTTTGTTCTAGAAAGTCGGATCTGGAAATGAGGTCACGTTCAGTTTTTCGGAACTATGAATAATTTGAGAGTAATTTTGATTGAAATATAGGCAATTTTTATTTTTTTAAATATTTTTTCTCAAAAATGGCTCTGAATGTCCTTAAACTTGCTCCTTGTGTATATCAGATAACGGTAAAAAATAAGGTGCTAGTCACATTTTTGGCAAACCATGTGTATTTTTGAAATTTACAAGTCAGCAAAATAAACGACAAAATTGAAGATAGCGATTTTTAGTAAAGTTTATTCCAAAAATGTAGCTTTAAAAAATAATATACACAATTTTTTTGGCAAAATAAGTAGATGTCTAGAAATCTGGATCAAAAATTTAAGCAATTAAAAAAATATTTTCTCAAAACTGCTCCATATTTTTTCTTTAATTTTTTCTAATGATAGACGAATGGACGTTTAAAAGAATGGCGTGGGTCTCAATTTCGTTTAACTCTCTGAATTTTCGAAAATTAGAAATTTAGAAATAATGCGACAATGTATGTGCTGTTATAACACCACTAGTTATTAAAAGGTGTGGTCAAACTCTGCCTTCAAATCAAGCTACACGCTAATTGGAAAACGTGTATTGGGCTTTTTAGTGACTTATATGTAGTTTTAGTTTTAATTTTAATTTTAAAAGTAAAGATGCATACACAAAGAGTGTATGGACTGAAACGTTGGTAAAAAGTAGATTATAAATTAAATTAATATATTGTATAAATTGTAATAATAATTTTATTAATATATTGTATATAACAGTTTGTTGTAACAATCTCTAGAGAATATTTCGCCTGAAATCATAATTCATCGAATCATACAATAATAATTTATTATATTGCAGAATTTGTTAACGTTAGACAACTACTAAAGTTAATTTATAAACGTAATTTCCGCTTAATGCTTATTCTTCACGAATTGCATGGCCAATATTCTCAAACGTTCTCCTCTCTTTTTCTATTTCTCTTTTTGCTTTGGACGTTGCAATCTCTTCAATTTCCAATGAAGTCCTACCTGCAAGATCGCGAGGACGCTTCCTACGTAATCTAATTTCCAGAATAATCTCTTTTCTTTCTCGCCTTTTAATTATCTCCACCCTCATTTTCAAAACGCTGACATTCCACGATTCAAAAATCAATACTTAAGTCTTTCGCGCCCAAGCCCGTTGTAAGTAGGCCAGAGAATTTAAGAAACGTCAGCACTACTTTACGCTAATTCATTATTAGCCAACCTCATTATTTAAATGTTATCATGTGTGATGTAAATTACTAGTTGTGGATACTGAAATTAAAATAACTGCCAGAAGTACGCGTAACCTATCTAGGTAAGACTGGTCACGCTGAACACAAATATTCGTTTGTGAGATCCTTATTTTCAGAAAATAAGTATAATTAAATCTAATGAAATAAGAGATTTGATAATAGGTCTAGGAAATATGCGTGAAAATGTTACAAAATCTGAAAATCTTATATTCAGAATTCCATAATGTACGGAGTTAGTTTTAATTCCTCCTAAATCTATCTCTTCAAGAAATATTGCACCATAATTATAAAAGTAAGTATTGGCCAATTCGGGAAAATATCATCTCTATTTAGATTAATTTGCACTAGAATGTCAACATCTATCACATACATTATTCATTCTACCTTCCTCATTGCACCGTTTGGCCGATCTCACTCAGACAACTTGTCATTATCGAATCTAGTATTAATCACATCAATTATTTTGGGAGCCAGCAAGTGCCATATATATTTTAATTATTCCATTGCATTAAAAACATATTTAGCTCAGTTCTTGTTTACAGCAGGAAAATATTATTCCAAGTATTATTTCAGAAAACACTTTATATTTGGCTGTACTTGTTTTCTCAACAGTGAAGATCACGTTGCGCCGATCGCACATGGCTGCAGAATTGTTCGAGGTGTAATGCTGATGAGTGAACTTGGTGTGGCCTCTTCTGTATCTCATTAATACTACTTTATCCGCTCTGCAAAAGAGAATTGACAGTTGGATTGATATTGTGAAGCTCTTTAAAGCGTCCTAATTTACAGTTTCTTAAATCATTCTATTCATTGCTGTCTATATTTTCTAGCTTGATTTTAATTCTCTAGTGATATTCGTGGTAACTTAAATAATAATACTTATTTCTTTACTTTGAGCTGCCTCCTTCTCTTTGCTTTCATCCATTTAATTGTAACTGACATGTGATGCCACCATCGCAAAGATATTTTTTTGCCATCATTCTTCAATTTGTAAAATCTGGTAACTACATCATGGATGATTTCTTTGTCGCTAGCTACGTTCTTTAAGGCAACAATGGCACTTTTATTGTCAGTTACCATAGTTGTTTTACTATGTTTTTCTATGTAGGGATTCAATAATAGCGTACATTTCACTGGACATCACTGAAAAATCATGTTGGTGATTACTTTGGTTGGAGAAATGACTCCCAAGCCCACCCTCTTTGGATTCTTTGAGTCGTCAATATACATTTTACAGTAATCATGGTATTTTTCTAGTTCATATCTTACGAGGCTACAAATTTCTTGTAATTTTGCATTCTGTTTGCTAGAAATGTTCGGAATTTCAACCGCTCTAATATCTTGCTTGTACAATGTGCATATTCGGATAGAAATGCATTCTTAAGAGGTGGATTTTTCTTGTATTTTCTCTAGAATTTGCATTGTTTTTACAGTGCATCTGGGGAGTTTCTTCTTGTAATTAAAGTTCTGTTAAACTTATGTGTATTATAGAGATATTTGGAAACTGGATTAAATTTATTTGATGCTAATTTGATTTTATATACGATGATTCAATTTCTTTTGTTTTTCTAACGATGATAACTCAGTTTCGCGAAGTGTACTAACTTTTAGACTGGTCTTGAAGACTCTGCATTATGGCCTCGCACCCATAGTGTAGATAGGTTAGAATATTCTTTTGATACTCTTATTGGCTGCATCTTATAATATGCTCTCATTCTCCAATTTAGCACAAACTATTGCTTGATAATGACCGAAAAGTCAGCTTCACAAGATGTGTGACTAATGAAATTGACTAGATTTATTCTTTTGGCACACTTTATGCGTCCAATCCACATTAACTTCTCATCAAAAAATATTGCCAAGTCTTTACTGTCTTTGATCTTCTCCCTCTTATGCTCAGGTACTTTCAATTTAATTTCTTTTCTATAAAAGTATTTCCTAGAAAAAATTATGAATGTGAATTTGTCTTAAAACGTTTTAAGCCCAATGTTCTTTGAAAACTCCATGACGTATCCAAAGTAACGATATCAAACCCAAAAAAGAAAAATGGCGAAAACTCAATTGCCAACAAATGCTAATACACAACAAAAATAGTATAAAATGGTTTTGTGAAATTATTTTTGCAATAAATAAATATCTCCAAATATTTAATATGTCTTCCGAGAACAGTGGGATAGACGTATACAAAATTCTCTTTCAGAATAAGTTAAATAGCATTCACAGAATTCGAAGTTTATTTTCAAATGGTTAAAAATTATTTAGAGTACAACATATTGCGACCACAACGCATATACGAGAAACGTGGAATCGTACCGTTTTATTTCGCAATTCAGTCTGGAAAAAGCAGTCTTCCTTCACATATACACATTTAAATAAATGAATACAAGACAAGCGACGGAACTAGCATAAAAGCGAGGGCACGCGTTGTCAAAGGGCCGCGCGCACGGCGCGCGGTCTGCCCGCACGAGACCCACGCGAGCGACGCCACGCGACGCCACGCGACGCCACGCGACGCCACGCGACGCCACGCGACGCCACGCGACGCCACGCGACGCGACGGGGCGCGCGGTGCTGCGTGCGACCTCGCACAAGACTTTTTACTCGCGTAACGCCCTCGGGTACTCAACCTAAGGAAAGACATGATTGAGTCCAGTGGCGGAGCTACAGAGAAAATTCCAGATATTTGCAGTTTTCACGAAAATAATAGTTTTAAAAGTAAACATCAAATACATTCAGTGAATTGTTTATTAATGTCTGCATTAAAACAACCATTAATTAATTAAATAAATTTAATCAAAATATTAATTAAGGTTAATTATTACTAGGGGAGGATTGTTATGTCCTAAAAAATCTTGATATATGCTTTTAAAAACATGCATTATTTATAACCTACAAATTTATCACTCTAATATGCAATTAAAATTTTAACAATATATATTTTTCGTATAAATATTTTTGATAAAATTTCAGGAAAAACTTGCTTGGGATGAAAATAAGTAATTTTTGTGCAAATACAATATAATATAATTTACCTTATTTTTCGGGAGAAATAATTGAAGCAAATATTAAGCTTAGTGAAGTTCATTGAATGTCTTGTTGCATTTCTTCTGCGTTATTTGAGAATTAAGATATCAAGAAATATCCTACCTTGCACAAGTATTTTACCAACAATAGAAAACAAAAAATAAACGCAAATTGTGGCAAGCTCTTCTTAATCACGCTCAAAAATTAATAAATTCTATGAAAAGTTTAAACGTTTTAATAATAAAACTATTTAAGAAAATATGCAAAATATGCACCAATATGCATTTGTACCTGAAGGAACAAATCGGCCAAATATCCACTAACATAATTCTAACTAAATGACAAGACATTTTAATTTGCCCTGAAACAACGGAAAAAATGCAAAATCATAAAAATGAGAAATCATAAAAATCTTATTACATTCCGTTCTAGTTTGTTTTAAAAGTTAACTCTCTGGTTTCAAGATACGTTTCTGGATCGATGCAACGCTGTGTAGTTAACCCGCTTATTGCAACGATTCAGACACTGGCCTTTTGTTCTTAAAATGTTAGTTTTTCGTATGGCTCCAGCTGCTCAGATCTATGGTTCCTCGTATATTATCTATCCTGCTTGATTTTCTGAATCATTGTTTGCAAAATCGCAACTTAAAATATTGGCGTTAGATCGGCATTTTAGTCACTTATATCGTAAAGTAGATTGTTATCGTTGAACTCTTGTAGTGGTCCACCTGGATAGTTAAATAGAATTCTATATTTTTGAAAATTATATGAAGATGTTGTTTTATCAAATATGTTTCGAGTATATCTCCTCATCTTAGATAGACAGGTAGATAAATAAAAATATTTGATCTATTTATGGTGTTACACCCGAAGATAGATTTCTAAAAAGTATTACAAAGAACGTTAAGCAACGCATGACGGTTACAACGCATTACAGTTACAAATTAACCTAATGAAAACAAAATATTTTCAATACTCCCCAAGTAATGTCGTGAACATGGCTGTTAAGCATGTCAGCACAAAGTAACTCCGGTAACGGAGCCATTGCACTTCTGCAACAATATAATTTTTATTTATACTACCTTAGTTATAAATTTAATCAATGTTACATGTAATTTTGTTTGCGTATTTCTTGTAATGATGCAGGTGTCCTGTTGAACTTGCTCGCGTGTGTTCGGACCAGAACTCCGAAGAGTGGTTAGCCAATATTTGGAACATCCTGGTATTCTACAATACCACCACAGAATTCGATTCTAATTCTACTACAGGGCGGTTAAAATGAAATAATTGCCCGTAGAGAACCGTTTCGGTAATTCCATGTCAGACGCCTTTCACTAGACTAGAGCCGATCGCGACTCCCCACCTCTCCCGAGCAGTGTGGCTGACTCAAAATGCGGGCCACATTGGTTGACCGCAGAGAGGCACTGGGCCAAGTGGGCCGACCACTTGAGCAGACCAATCTAGGCTAAATGTTTCATTCTGTACGCGGATCACTCGGGCGCTGAAGCAGCCGACATCGATACGTTGCACCAAACAACTAGCCTTCGTTGCTTTAGAACTTTCTCAAATTATTTTATTTCGTTCAACTAAAAGTATTTTCGATGATTGTCAAGTGTACATTCTTATATTTTAGGGCTTGACCATTCCTTGGCAAACCGATATTCAGCTAATATTTTTATTTAATTTTACTAAAGATATTTAATTTTAACTAAGTCTATTGCATGCGTTGTTTTTAGGACAGTTATTCTTTGCAACTGGTTAAGTAAATTAAGGTTTTAAAGTGATATTTACTGAAGATATCCAAAATAATTTTCCTGGCAGCAAATTACTTTATTGATCGATCTCATCGAAAAATAACTTAGCAAGACGGATATTCCTGTCAGGATTTCCTACATTCTTCCAACCTCATCAGTTCAATATTCAAGCAGTATTATAAAAATTAATCCCTTTATATAATGGAGCCATTCATAAATCTTAATCTTATTGTATTTCAAGTTTTTTATGACATGCAACACTCCGTGGGTAATGTATCATAATTAACGCAAGAGAATCAATTGTTTGAGAAGGCAGCAGGTTCGGATTTACTCTCAAAACCAGACTCATAGATTTGTAATTCATACATTTTTCTGTTGACCCATTTACGCAGCAATTGTACATTTTTTAAACGCACAGATAAGTCGCTTTAGAGCGATGTACTAGGTGGTTTTGTATAATAATGTTGAACTAATAATGTGCCATTATAATGAACCAATTTAATGTCAGTATTTTGTGTTCTGTCCTGAGTATGTTTAGAGTCCAAATCCCGTTGTGGATATGACGACCTGTAATTTACGCGGGAATGAAGTAGCGCGACTTTCGTCGAAATAGGCGTGTGGGTGATAGGAAAAGGGCCGACCGTCACAATATTAGTTAACTGGTGAATGGAATACTGGTTAATGTATGTGTACTAACACGATGAATAATTTTAAGAATTCAGTTCAGAGACGTGCTTACGTTTGATGTTCATTTTATATGTTGCAAAAATGCGACATGCCGACCTGGATGGCCGAGGTGGCTAAGAGCATGAACGGACTCAGCGCTTCGGTGGCGGGTTTGTGTCCCGGCACGGTTGTTTGTCTCTTGTCTTACACGTACGTGTTGTCGCGGAGAGCGTCGTGTTTTGCTGACCCTGGATCAGAGGATCCTGAAAGTGAGTTGGTGTCTTGTATACTGTCTATTATGCGTCCTTCGGGATGAAAAGGGTAACTGGCTGTCAGCTGTAAAAAATCCCGCGCGCGATTGTCCCTTCCTCTTCCTTGTCCTATCCTCTCCCCTTACACACACACACACACTAACATGCACTACACTACCACACATGCCGAGAGACCTAAGAGCTTGTCCCGGCTGGGGAGGGGGTGCCCCGCTGCTGGGAGATACCTGGTTGGGGAAAACCCACCTAGCCGACGGTAGGTCGGCGGTGGATCTTACGACATAGCGGAGGTAAGATCACCGCCACCCCCGAGCAAAAAACATGCATTACACTAACGGGACTAATGACCCTGGTAGTTGACGTGCCCGGAATCACTACAACAATCAATCAATAAATCAATCGAAGCGCGACACAGATTTCTCGCATATCTAAACAAATTAAACAACTAATAATAAACGAGAGGTAACAAACGATTGAAGGACATCATTGAATTTGACCCACAAACCTTGTAACCAACGTTCCCAGCCGGTGAGTGGGGAGGAATTCCGGGGTTGGGTTGCGCTGATGTCGGTCAGCGTGTCCAAACAAATTCTAAGCCTCTCAGCACTCCCCGAGCGGTTCCCGCCGCCGCGCCGCACGCGTCCGAGCCGCACAGACGGAACGAGCCGCGCCACACAAAGCAGAGCCCCGCAGCGGCTGCCGCGGAGGAAAGCGGCGAGGTTTTTATTTCGACTCGCTCTTTCCGATCTTTAGCCTACTGCGTCGAAGCAGCGGGGCCCGCATTTCGAGAGCGGGCGCGCCAGAGAGCGTTACGAGCCGCCGAAAGAGAGAGAAAGAGAGAGGGCCTTTGGCTGGAGCCGGGTCTTTTGAGCGCCGCGCCGTGCCGCGCCGCGCCGTGCAGCGTGGCGCGAGGACGCCAGCAGCGCTGAGAACGGACGAGTGAGGACGCGGTGAGGACTGAGGGCGGTGGAACGTGTGAGCGGACTGCCACCGCGCGGGCCGAGCGGCCACACCGTCCCCGCGCCGTCGATAATCAGGCCGCAAAGGGCAGAAAGGCCAAACCGTTCCCTCCTCTTCCCCTGGTTCTCCGGCTTCGGTTCCCTTGACGGTGGCCTGAGACGAGGACGAGAAAAAGAGAGCGTTTGAGCCTCCATTTTCGGCGAATCGCGCCGAGCCGGACTCTTTGGCCCCTCTTGTCCGCTTTCGCTTTAATGTCGTTTCATCTTTAACATAAAAAAGAGCCTTTTCTTGCATCTCTGTTTTATGCAGAGTGTGCCGGATCGAACGATTTGGGTGTCGCTTGTTTCGTAACGCGCCGCTCCCGTTCCGCTTGTTGTCTGCTTGGGACGATTCAACAGCAGTTCGCAAGAAATTAACTGCAGTTAACTTTATTGGCGCCGGGGCGGAGGTGCGCCGGGGTGGGGTGGGGGGTGGGGGTGCGTCGAGACGCTTCGGGGCGTTTCGCTACGGTGGGCGTGCCCCCCGACGCGATTGAGTCCGCTACACCGCCATTCCACGTTACGCTACGGGCTGGTAGCTTGGGTTTCATCGCGATGCAACGCGAGTGGTAGGCGAAGAGTCAACAGTCGGGGAAATGGTGAACTTGGGGTGACCTACTTCGCCAGACCAGGCGAAAAAAGGAAGTTGGTAGAAAGAGAAATTGCGATTTTATTTAGTTGCGTTGTTATAGCGTGCTTATCACAGACCTCGACGTGGAAGGCGAGCTGGATCCTTGAGTGGCTTTCCATACATTCGCGTTTTCAAAGGAATGTCAAACAGCCACTTGAAAGGGAGGAGTTGTAAGGAATCTATTCAGTTGAATGGTTTGAATTTTCAGTATATTATACCCCCTTTCCTAGAACAGCGTTTTTTCAAATAGGAAAAAAGCTCTTAAAAAGGCAAACAAGGAAGTGCCTTTAAAAGCCCGTGAGAAATTTGTCAGTTGAAACACGCCCGAAAATTCAGTGGTTTCGTGTTTCGGAGCAGAGCACTTTTTTTAGAAGGGAAGTCGTTCTAATAAAATTGCTTACCTGGCAAGATAAATGAGATTGTTATTCTCACAAGAATTAGTACAGACCCCTAAAATAAATTCCATATCTCACGAAAGAAATTAACAATGACATGAACATAATGCTCCATAGGTAATAACTAAATTAAAAATTGTATAAACACTGCTCAGAAAGTAGACAATACTGTTAACAAATCGATGTTTTCATTCCGTTGTTTGAACAAATATTTTAAAAGTCAAGACAGTTCATAAAATACATACACATAAAACTTGTAACCCCCAAAAATGTGAGAAGCTTATAATTATTATAACTTTGATTGTGAACGGTTATTTCTTTTCTCATATTATGAATTACCACTACAAATATGTGACCTCCACGGAATTATGAATCCCAGTTAGTGCGTTTATTGATAAATAAACTACAATAACCTACATTTTATTTATGCTCAATGGAGGTTTGATTTTCTACTGGATTTAGGTATTATTGACCATTAAAAACTTTTGGGAAGTGACATGAAACGTCTTACTTTGGGGGGAGGTGATTAACATTTCCATACTGAATCCATTTTTAAACTCCAAGGTTATTAGCCCTCGAGGGATGGACCAAAGCTATAGGAGTAATATTACGCAATTTATATTTCAAATGTACCTGAGGTACAAATGTACTCGCCTGTACTTGGTGCATTTCTACGTACACATTCTATTCCTCACTATGAATAATATGTGTTAATAGTTCTTCATTTATTTATTTTTGTATAGTCTAGTGAAATATATTATTCCTGCATTTATATATTTTAACGCGATGGATTTACAATGCCATCGTTTTAACCTTGTTAATGAGACCAAATCTTTGACCCCGGTGAAAAAGGTGTTAAGTCAACATTTTGCTGAAAATGAGATAAATATACTGCTGAATTCTCTAAAAGATTCGCTACATTTGTGAATACTCAGATGAGTTTAATTCCTCCTGGTTGATGAGTAATAGACATGTCTATTTTCGAACATCACGTAAATTGCTTAAAATCAGACACCCCGACAAGATAAGTCACGTTGTCTGGTTATTGACGACTTTTAAATGCTTTGAGATCACTTACCAAAATCAAAGAAGTCGAGTTGTCTCTTTTTTCACGCTGGAAGATTAGTTGAAATAATCGCATGAGAGAAATACGAATATATTAATATAGTTATCTGCTTATTCACATAAATATTTTTGCTGAAGAGCTGAATTTACCAGAATATTCTTAACATGACCAAATCTTGCTTGAATGCAAGCGGAGCGTGTTTATATCTGTGGATATATAAACTTTTTGACATAAAGGTGGGTTTATATTACAACCAAGAGAAAGGATATTGCTGAGAGATCCAATTATGCAAATTGATTAGTCAAGGATGAAAATGCTGATCATGACACCGGAAAACGAAAATAACCTCCTGTGCGACACTTCAGACACTCGGGGAGCACTTAAGAAAAGATGCCATTAAAGATTCAAATTGACACACTTCCCTGGAGAGACCCATAACGCTTTTGATATTGAACTTTTGCCATTAATACTTGTAGTTCCAGTTTGTCAATACTTTTACTAAAGCCAGACCAACAACATTCAACAACATTCAATGTGTAGATCCAGATTTTGAGGAAATTGATCGTGATGAACAATATCAGCGTTCTAAGTGATGCACTCCCATGTAACAGAATTACTTTGACGTTCATTTGTGTGTTGTTCATGATTTATTAGTCAAAAATTGTGATTATTGTTAAACAATAATTAACGTGTCTCATATTCAGTTTTTTCCTTATTTATGAAACAATTTATGTCTTAATTATTAATTATTTTTTACGGAATGTTGAAAACAGCATTAAAGTTAAAGGAAACATGTGTCATACTTCACGTTCTGTCCTATGTTAATAACGGGAAATCTAAATTGAATTTACATTTGATTCTACATTTGAAAATAAACCCAATGAAAGAGCAGTAAAAACACTGTAATTGTGTATAGATTCCATTTGAATATAATTTATTCCTAATTTTCGGCATCGGTTGATAGTTGTTTTTTGCTTTCCTGTAAAATTAAGTTTTCATGATTTACCAGCTTACTCACCGGGGTCAAAGAAATAAGGCCTCGAAACTTAAGCAGAGATAGATTTACATTAATAAATCTGTGAAGAAAAATAACTGACTGTCCTTAAGAAGTCCTGAACCATCTAAATTCTAAATTAATTTAATTTATTTACATATTAATAGAGTAATATTGGAGTAGAAAAGAGTCTAGCAAATGGTTGAATAGGATTCCTAAAATAAGTTATACGCAGCATGAAAATTGCGAAGAAGAATCTTGTTTGTACGATCCGAGTCGCCTACAAAACATATGTTAGTTGAAGATAGTTAATAGATGAGAATTTGAAGAGACAATTTTACACAAAGTTCAATTAGAACTTTCAATGCGTGGCAACTTTGAAAAGTCAAACACGTAATATATTTGGAACAGTTATTGAAAATTTTTGATTTGGGAAGTTTCAGAAACAAGTGTGGAGGAATGGTTGCTGAGGAAGAACGAAGTATACGGTAAACGCGTGTCAAATGATGCTGGGGATGAGAATTTCACATGGTCTAAGAAAGTAATATTTCGACTAACAGAAAAAAATTCAAAAACTTTGCAAAAAAATTCAAAATCTTTTTAAATAGTAAGCAAGTGCCATGATTGCTATATATTTAAATACGGAAGTAACATAAATAATGATACGCATTTATTTTCTGGTGTAGGAAAATAATATTTCTGAATCCTTGAAGTATGAATGTATGTTATTTCGTAGGTGTGAATGTATTTTTATTATATTTATCATAAATAGTAGTTTTTAAGGAAGAGTATTGTTTGTCATCTGTTTCTTTTTTGGTCCTATTGATTGGAACAACCCTGAAATTAATTGCAACAAGTAAAAGAATATTACGCAGAGTAGGCAAATGTGACCAGTGAATTAATATCCGGGCATCTCAAAGCGCAAAATGTGTGTTTTTAATGAAAGGTTTTGTGAAGATAATTAAATAAGTAAAATAAGGGAAAGTCAGGTAGTACCGCAATGCGTCCTTAAGCAATTACTTTGAAAACATATTTTTCTACTAAAAGTATATTGTGAAAGTTCTTCATATATTTTTTCTTTAAAATAAGTATTTTTTATTATTTCCAATATGATAATGAATCACAACAAAATGTATGGATTTGCAAAGGACAGGTTAGTTCACTTTTTGAATAAACTTTCTCCGAACTTTTTAAATAAATATGTCATTCAGTAAGTTATTTCCATCCTAATCTATGTTCTACAAATACAATAGTGATTGAAAAATATTGCGGACTATAATGTACATATTAAAATTGTTAATTATAAGATAAAAGTGTAGCGATTACTCACCAAAATATATGATTGTGAAACAAATTATTATCAAACAAAATAGTTCCTTTGGAACTATCAATGATGCAAATTTCTGATAAATCTGCTTCCCAGCCATCGAGTAAACGCGCAGGAAAACCAGCGGTAGGGGGATTCCGGAGTTCGACGCCTAACTCCGCGGCCGAGGGGGCGGCCGCCGGGAATCCCCGAGCGGCGCCAGTGATTTGTTTCTTGCGCCGGTCTAAAATAGTTGTTTCATCGCTCGGTAAAGATGGCTATCGCACAATCGCATTTGCATACCTTTTGTTTTCGCAGCTCGGGGCAGGAAAGAAGGATGGAGGGAGGGGGGCGGAAGAAGGTCGGGGAGGGAGAAGGACGGGGAGTGGCGAGGAGGGGAGGCGCCGCGTTCGCTCAGTATCGATGAAATTAAAAAGAAACCGCCCCCGAAGTTCAGAAGCTCTCCCCAGAGGTGGGGTGCTACGTTCTGCCCCACCAGCGCGCCGGTTGGGGCTGTGTGCGGAGTGGGGGCCGGTGAGGGAGGGGAAGGGAACTGCTAGGTGTTCTCGTGTCGGGGCGGTCTAACTCGGCGGAGAAGGCGGTGAGAGGGAGGGGAAGGGAGGGGAAGTGAGGGTGGGGGCGGTCGGAAGCTCCGACTTCGATGAAGACCTCGCGAGGCGCCGAGGTGGCAAAGGGGAAGAGCGAGAGCAAGCGAAGAGGCGAGGGCCTCCGCCGCGTACGGAGCAGTGGTTGCTAGTTGCAGATGCCCTTTTGTAAGGGTGGGGCGGGACGTAATGAGGCTGCTCCTAGTTTGCTTCCCGAAGTTGCGAGGAACATGCGGCGACGGCGGTGCTCGATGTTATGAATAATTTAATCTCTGACGCTGTTTTCTTTTTGGTGCTTCCGACGAGGAAACGACGTAATTATGGAAATTTTTTATCGACGAAGAATCTGCTCCTGGTTGGCGAAGTATCTCCTAAAGAGTGTACTCGACTTTGTTGCGTAGTGATACACTTAGCGACACGGCCTCTTATATTTACTTCAAGCGCAAATAGTTTATTCCTTGCGAAATAAACTTTTACAGAAGAAATGCAAATTCTCTGGAATTATTACTTACTTGCAGTGGTGCACCCAAGGAGTGATTCATGAAACTTCAGCCCCCGCCAGAAGTCAATGAAACATATTCAAAAACATAGCTTTTAATTATTTGCTGTAGTAACGATAGTCATTCAATAAATCAATCGTTTACTCTTACAAAGTTCGCAGAAGCAAAAAAAACATGAATAGTGTGCAAAAATAATACCGCAATAAATAATAATGCGTATCATACACTACGATACCTACGGATTAAATGAATACATTTATTTAAGGGTAAAATAATACAGTATTCAAATGCACTTGTTTTACTTTATTTTATATTATGCCCCTCAATATTTTCCTTCTGAACTATTTACATTTCTTCCGAACTATTTACATTTTTTACCTACAAAGAAAAGAAACAAAAATTGTATCTCTATCAGCAAACGTCCGATCAGGAACATTGAAATTAAATACAAACAGTAATTCTTGATCACACAGCGCAGACGCGCTCGGACTGTATGGAATCTATGAGGAAAGGAGTGTGTATAATAAAACAGATTGTTAGTGAATTCCATTTCAATTTTTCATAACCTATTCAACACGTAAAGAACGAGGTGACTATACGAGAGAATCGTAAAACCAGAGGTGCCACTCAATTTAGCTATACAAATATTTATTTATTTAAAGGTGCCTGGCAGTAAAAGTTTATTGCTCATGTAAAGCGTTTTCGATCACGTCATTGGCGAGGCAGGGGCGTCGAAGACTGTACGTTTATTGGGATGAACCCACGCCAAGGTGCAAACTCTATTTTTACCTCCTTATGGTATATTGCAGAGTATCACATTTAGAGACAAGGGAGATACTACAGTAATATATTGAAGTGTCACATTATAATTTCATTTTAGTTTATTTTTCCTAATAATTATGATACATTATTAATTTTTAACTAAAGCCTTCTTTCATCTAACTGATCATACAATTAAAAACTTCAATTGAAATTCCTACCTTCAAAACGTGTGGTAGTGTAGTTTACGTGTAGAATAGTATACGTATAGTAAGTGTAAGCATGAGAGGACGAGGATCAGGAAGGAAATATCGCGCACGTTCCGTGGTCGGTTATATACAATTCTGTTGCTGTGATGCTGCTGCAAAAATATATTGCCCAGAGAATCCAATTGAGAATCACATTTTATTATGCCAATATATATCTATATTTAGTAATACAAGTCATACTTTCGCAATTAATATCGTCTCATATTACCTGATGTTAAAAACCGCTAGCTTGCACGTACTTCGTCCCGTACTCTGACGAAGCTCAACTCTTAATGCCACTGGTGCAACTGCAGCCATTTCACAATGCTCGAAATTTCTTTCCAGACCGTAAAGGAAAAGAATACGAGGTTACCAACTCCGCAAAAAACTCTCGTACGGGTTCCGCTGTAATTTCTCTTTGCTCGGGGAGTTTTTCACTTGTACTATTTACTTCAAAACTTGCAAACTCTCCTTCTATTCCTTCTAAAACGACTGCTTGTGATTCAGAATGATCTGAAAGCGTCAGATTGCTACAGAAATAGTGTACTGAATATACGTACGTGAGATAGCACTGACATATAGGGCCAAACAAGAAAAATGAGTTCCGTACAAACTACTGAAAACAAGACAACGTTTTGGTATTTCTACTTCTGGATAGCTCAGTAATAATTCTGAATTTTGAAATTCTGAAATTGAATTCTGAAATAAATTGCTCAAGTTGGGAGATCGGACTGAATATATCTCTGGTCTCCAGTACTATAAATAAGACAGTTTAGAATCAGCTTCCTTAAAAAATCACCCATCTTTAACTGAAGGTGTGTAGACTGT
Organism: Gryllus bimaculatus; assembly: GCA_017312745.1. Lineage (NCBI taxonomy): Eukaryota > Metazoa > Arthropoda > Insecta > Orthoptera > Gryllidae > Gryllus > Gryllus bimaculatus. Next base: position 3,634,588 of record BOPP01000113.1, read on the forward strand.
AAGAGTGAGTCGCTTTGAAGAACTATTACTCTGAAAAACGCGCAGGTAGCCTGGGAAAAGGTTTTATAATGTAGATTAGTACAAAAAATGTTTCATTGAATTATTTTCCATGGTAGAGTGCGTTTTTGTCGAAACCCCAAAATAACTGCTCACAGAATTTGTATAACTCGAATTGTGTTTGTTAGATATTGTGAGTACATGGGTGTATGAATTGTAATGATAATAAATCAGAAAATAATTATACACATTGATTTTCTTATCTTTTTCAAAACTGAAGGTGTGTTACTGAAGAAGTTAATAATTCATACAGGTTCTGATAATACTTCTTTCGAAATTGTTTTCATTTTCGTAAAGTTGAACTCAAGATAAAAGAAATGTAAATAAATCATGTAATATAAAAAGGAGATAAAACGTTAACAACGTTCGCTTGTCATATTTGTTATGTTCAGAGAAAGTATTTTCGAAGGTGACAAAACAATTGAAAAAGTATGAAAGCGAATATCCAAGTCGTTATATTCCAATTTATCATTTAAATGTGCGCAGATTTATTTGTTCTTAATTTCCCTTACGAATGGAGATTTACAAAAAAATGGTGCATATAAGTGATATGTACGAATACATCTCCAATGTTCTGGATACTTTTAAGAACCCAAGACGTCTCTACACGTGCGCCATAACCTTATTACAAATAAGGTTAATAATAATAACTGTAAAAAATACAATATAAAACAAAAATCATTTTTGTTAACACCAACAATAATTGTGAGTCAACAATAATAGTTGTCCATTCACCGTAGATTCCTTTCTTCCATTCTTCATTTTCATTCTAGTGACGCAGGAACTCGAGGCATATGTGCACCTGATTTGATCCGTAAAGTACATTACTTTTGTAGAAAACCTCGCCTCATCTTTTGGTTGTTTGAGCAAAAGTAGTTTCACAATTTTCTACTTAGAAATATGATTTTGGTATCATATTCCTAAAGAGTCTTTGAAGTGCTTCAAACGAAACAAAGTATTGAGAGATTCTGTGCAATCAATTTGTGTTTCCTCAGAAAAAATACACTGGAAGATATTGAAAGATCTGAGTCAGTTTCAGCAATTGCGCTTCCACCTTAATCCAATGATTCATGCCAGAGGAATTCATCTGTATTTCAGAGATTCCCTTTCAAACTTTACGGATCATACGACAAAAATTGCACACACGCTCTACTGATGTGCAGAATAAGAAAAATAGTGCATTTCGATATTTGATTTTTCATGGCAACGCAGTGAACTTGTGAATACGACGTTCCGATAGCCTCTATGATTTTGTCTCCCTTCCCTCGTTCTCCCGTACTTTCCTCTTACGATTTCAAATTACCTTTCTCAGATTGACTCCGCTGTCCACCTCTGAGACGCAACTAACCTTCGACTCCCATCTCGTGTAAGCCTGGCGCTCTCGGAGCTTGCCTCTATAACGCCGCACCTCTCCCGTCTTTCTCCACCTTTGTCTCTGTCTCTCTCAAATGCGCCGCATCCCCAGGCGATATTCTGCGCTTCCTCCAGTCATTCAGCTAGCTCGTTGTGTCGCCGCCCCCAACCCCCACCCCCGGCGGATCACAGTGGGTCGGAAAGAAGTGTGTGTGTATGAACTTCTTTTGTAATTTTGGGACTGGTTACTGTATGAGTGAAAAAAATAATTTTGATCGTTTAAATTTACCTAGTGGGATTACTAATGGCATACTTGTAAGAACGTTTGATTTCCACACTCAGAGGATTCAAATCGCCATCGCTACAACAATATTGGAATATTATTATAATTGTTCAGAATTTCATTCAAATACGCATCCACCCATCCCCTTCAGACTTTTTCGGGGTTCATTTTTGCTGACTATCATCAATTCCATCATTCCGCCATCATTATTTAAAATATGTCAGCATCATCAGCACTCATTCAGCAAACCATTCACCAATCAACATACGCCAAAGACATATGTTCTCATATTCGTAATAGAGATTAAATATATTTCAGTTATAAATAAATCAAAATAAATAATTTGCAATTTTTTGTCAACTTATTTAAAGAATATTTTGTCTACTAAACACATTTGTGTTCACAAAAACCTCTAAAAGCAACTCGTATTCATGTTCACCTTCAACACAGAATAACTCATCAAAGTGTAGATTTTTTATTTCCCTCGCATTGATTCATGGAGTTCCCTTTATTTACGTTATCGGAGGACAGAAAGCTTTGTGGTTCACACAATCACAGATACAATTTTCATAGTAGGCATAAATGTTTGTCTGCAATATTTCTTGTGTGTGTGTGTGTGTGTGTAGTTGGATGTGGAATGGTGTGTGGAGTGTTGTCTGGTCGTCGCTGTTTTAAGGTTAAAAAGAATATTAGACTAAAGTCGCTCTTATCACTCCTGAATAATCGTTTTTATTCGATAACCGACTCTGGACCCTTTAACGCTGGGACCCAGGTATCTTATTCTCAGCATGAAAATTCGAGGAGAAACTACTGCCAGAGCAAATTTTGCGATTAATTCTACGCTGTAAGCCGAATACGCGAACCACTGGCTTATTGAGGAAGCGTTAACTCCCATATTTTAGGTTGAACTTGAACCCAAAAACTCTGAACCGAAGTAGTTTAGACGCTTCCGGCCCGACAACCTCGACCACACATGTTGAAAATTACCATGTCCCCGTTCTGTTTTTCTTTCTTTTCTATTCTATCGTTTATTTGCAACGCACGTCTTCCAGCCCACCTCGGAGCGGTGTACGTCGCCTGGGCATAGCGTCGACATCCCACCTTTTTTCCACTCTGCGACTTCATCGTCTGAGCGTCGCCTGCCCTCTCCTGCTCGCCCACTCTGCTCGCCCTCGCAGCCTCAGCGGATTCGCCGACGGAGGGAATTTTCCGGAGTGCGAGCTCGGTAAAAGACGCAGCGTCGAGGCGCCTCTGGCTTCACTCTCCACGCCGTCGCAACGCCAAGCCACGGCGACGCCGGCGGCGGCGACGGAGGAGACGAGGGCGGAGACGACGGAGGCGGCCACGGAGAAAACGAGGAGGGTGACGAAGACGGTGGCGAGGGAGGGGGCTGCGGTAACGGATGCGAAAGGCAGCGGCCGGCGGGGCGGCGGGCGGCGGGGCGGCGGGGCGGCGGGCGGCGGGGCCGGCGGGGCGGCGGGCGGCGGGGCGGCCGGGGCGGGCGGGGCGGCCGGGGCGGCGGGGCGGCGGGGCGGCGGGGCGGCGGGGCGGCGGGGCGGCGGGGCGGCCGGGGCGCGGGGCGGCCGGGCGGCGGTGGCGGCGGGGCCGGCGGGGCGGCGGGGCGGCGGGGCGCGGGGCGGCGGGGGCGGCGGGGCGGGCGGGGCGGCGGGGCGGCGGGGCGGGCGGGAGGCGGGGGGCGGGGCGGCGGGGCGGCGGGGCGGCGGGCGGCGGGGCGGCGGGGCGGCGGGCGGCGGGGGCGGCGCGGGGGGCCGGGCGGACGGGCGGCGGGGCGCGGGGCGGCGGGCGGCGGGGCGGCGGGGCGGCGGGGCGGCGCGAGGCGGGGCGGGCGGGGCGGCGGGGCGGCGGGCCGGCGGGGCGGCGGGCGGCGGGGCGGCGGGCGGCGGGGCGGCGGGGGCGGCGGGCGGGCGGGGCGGCGGGCGGCGGGGCTGGCGGGGGCGGCGGGGGCGGCGGGGGGGCGGGGCGGGCGGGGCGGCGGGGCGGCGGGGCGGCGGGGCGGCGGGCGCGGGCGGCGGGCGGCGGGGCGGCGGGGCGGCGGGGCGGCGGGGCGGCGGGGCGGCGGGGCGGCGGGGCGGCGGGGCGGCGGGGCGGCGGGCGCGGCGGGCGGCCGGGGCGGCGGGGCGGCGGGCGGCGGGCGGCGGGGCGGCGGGGCGGCGGGGCGGCGGGCCGGCGGGCGGCGGGGCCGGCGGGGCGGCGGGGCGGCGGGCGGCGGGGCGGCGGGGCGGCGGGGCGGCGGGGCGGCGGGCGGCCGGCGGCGGACGGCGGGCGGCGGGCGACGGGGCGGCGGGGCGGCGGGGGCGGCGGGCGGCGGGGGCGGCGGGCGCGGGCGGCGGGGCGGCGGGTTGGCGGCGGACGGGGCGGAGGGTGCGCGGGGCGGCGGGGGCCGCGGGGGCGGCGGGGCGGGGGCGGGGCGGAGGGGCCGGCGGGCGGGCGGGGCGCGGGGCGGAGGGGCCGGAGGGGCGGCGGGGCGGCGGGGCGGCCGGGGCGGCGGGCGGCGGGCGGCGGGGCGGCGGGCGGCGGGGCGGCCGGGGCGGCGGGGCGACGGGGCGGCGGGGCGGCGGGCGGCGGGGCGGCGGGGGGGCGGGGTGGCGGGGCGGAGGGGCGGAAAAAGGGTCGGCGGGGCGGCGGGGCGGCGGGGCGGCGCGGAGGGGCGGCGGGCGGCGGGCGGAGGGCGGAGGGGCGGCGGGCGGCGGGGCGGCGGGCGGCGGGGCGACGGGGCGGCGGGGCGGCGGGGCGGCGGGCCGGCGGGGCGGCGGGCGGCGGGCGGCGGGGCGGCGCCCGCCGTCCCCGCCGTCCCCGCCGTCCCCCCGTCCCCCGCCGTCGCCCGCCGTCCCCTGCGCGTCCCGCCGTCCCGCCGTCCCCGCCGTCCCGCCGCCCCCGCCGTCCGCCGCCGTCCCCGCCGTCCCCTCCGTCCCCCGCCGTCCCCGCAGTCCCGCCGTCCCCGCCGTCCCCGCCGTCCCCGCCGTCCCCGCCGTCCCCGCCGTCCCAGTCCGCCCCGTGGCCCGGCCGCCCCGCCACGCCGCGCGCCCCGCCGCTGTTGAGGGAAGCACAGCGAGAAGGCAAGTCCTGGTGCGCGGTGCGACGCTGTAATCAAGGCTTCATTCAGGCCTCCGCTCCCCCGCCCACGCACCCCTACCTCTGACGACACGCATTGCCAGCCATTCCCAATCCAGGAGGACATGTCACCCTATGTCCGACTCGGAACAGAACAATAGATTAGTCAATGTTTTCGAGCACATCAACTGCTATGGTCAATAGTCGCGTAAGTGTTTGGGCCCATTATACCTCGAGAAATGGCAGTGTTTCTTCCCGATGAAACGTGGAATTCAAAGCCGACCTACACATCGACGTGAGAGGTTTCTCCCAAGTATTTCTCACAGTGGCGGAGCCCCAGCCGGGACCACATCTATGCTCCTCAGTGGTCTCCCGCCATGTGTGACAGATAAATGGGGGGATAAAGATGAAAGAAAAATATATATCGCATGGTTCATGTCCCCGTATCATAAGAAACTGTTCCGGCAGCCACCTGGAATAGGGAGCACCACAAATCCTGCACAAGTTAGCCAACGTACGCGAAATTAACACGAACCGTTTCTACGTGTTAATCACCGACCATTATCCTCCAGTTTAGTTTTGTACGTAAGCTTCCGCGGCTCGAATCCATGAATTCTGGCACCCCAGCCAACGACGTGGCGTCTCCCGGATAGCCGAGAATTCCAGTTTAGTTTGATACACACGAGTGCCACAAACTGAATCAACTGAAACTGTAAGTCTACCGACATCGAACGACTGCAAGGTGGAAAAACTACGTCCGTTTTCAACGACAGTCTGTTTCCTATTGGGCTAACTTCGCTGGCTCATTTTCCAAAAGTACGTCAGCTCAGTAATCATTCCACAAGAGTCAGTTTGCCGGTCCGGATGGCCCAGATAGCTAAGACAGCAGTGCTGTAGCGATCTCGGACCGAAGGACCGCGGGTGAAATATGGGTGAACGAAGTCTTAAATGTACAGATATCACGAAAAGGAAAACATGTTTGGTGGAACGTCAGATGCTTGAGTTGGTTACCGGAACTCACAATATGATGTTAAGTTAAAAATACAAACCTCAAATTCAGTCCGAGTTGTAAAACCTTCCGATACTTGTAAAATACAAAATCACCTTTATCGAAACGTTCTACAAAGTAGAGTAAAACTGAAGACTGTGATAATGAATTATTAATTTTTTAAATAAAAATAACTGTCTTTTATTTCGTGGGATCAAAATAGTAATATAAATAACAATTCCATTTCTTTAACACGAAATTTAAGGTCTTTTCCATTTCAAACTTTTCTCTTTCATCAGAATAGTATCCAACATCGGGCTCCTTAGGGAGACGCTGCATGGGTGACCAGGTAAAATTCAGTGCTTTGTGCGATTGTTGCTACTGGTTGTCAAGCCCTACGAAGGAAATTAACTTAGGTCCTCTTGTATATTATATTGTTTAAACACACTACTTTCTGGGAATCCAATAATGCGTATATCGAAAATTAGGTTCATAGTGTTCCCGAAAATCCCGCGTATGTAGTGCGTGGCGCAGTCTGCCCTATAGACATCTTCCAGTCCTCTACAATGGGATTTTTAACAGGCTCGGACTTGTTTCTGCACGATTCCATTTATATGGTGTATATTTTCGTCATATATTTGTTTTCATAAACATTTTTCTATGACATATGAGCTTCGCAATAAAACAACATTTTTGGTTAATTTTAATAATTGAAGGTAGATTTAGTTGACCCTGAGTGAGCCTTTAGAATTGAGCTCCTGTAGCTTTTTCGTAATCACAAATGTTACTCATCCCTAGCGTGCTTCCCGGCCAGGGATTTTAATATCTCTCCGCAGGTCTCGAATTCCAGAGCGGGTGATTGCCTGGGCGGGAGCGCGCCTTTGACTTCCTGCACAAACGCGCAAGAACGATTGACGCCCGTCCAGTTACTCAATCTGGGAGGCCGAATTCCGCATCGCGAAATCTACCGAATTGTACCGCCAGATGTCGTTCCAATATCATCACATTTTGTAGCGACCCGATGTTTTTAATTGTTTATTGCTTCAACATTCTATATGAAAAATCTCTTTGGCAGAATATCTTTAAAATATAAGTAATATTTTCTCTAAGGTGATCTTGACCAAACTTCACCATAAAATCTCGGGGAAGCAGGGCTTTATGTTATAGATCATTAGTATTGATGCGATTGTATTATCTCAATGTTTTTTAAGAAACTTAAATAATGTTATTTTATTGTTTTAATATTAAATACAACACCGTGGAAAATTACGACATGAGGGAAGTTATAAATATACTTGACATTCTATTTTTCGCTACCCCATAGAGTTGTTAATTCCCACCCTTGTTGCCTGTGCCCCGCAAATCGCGATCAAATGTTAACTTGTTTTCATTCATTTCATTAATCATTCAGCGCTTTACTGTATTTTTGTAATTTATGATCTCACTACTTTTTTCGCTATCGAAGTATACAATTTCTACTCACATATCCTTCTGCAGTTCGGAATGGGTTTGAACTATTATTCAAAGGGTAAGACATTAGTTCCTTCTAAAGGTTTGATTTAAATACATTCCAACGACATTTCTACCGCCTTATTGCCTATTGCTTTACAATAATTAAATACTTCATTATATTGTCTTCCATCCTTTTAGAATGATAATTGTTCCGTAAATTATTCCAGTGGCTTTGATGCAGAGTAATCTGTTGAACAATACTTAAAGCTCAAAACGTTAACCTTTATCTTTTAGAGAATATACTGTCTGCCTGCATAATATCTTTTTTTGTATTTATTTATGCATCTTCGACTTTGCAGGGTTTCCAATCATTCACATAATATTCATCTTAAAAAATTGGAAAAAAAATGTAAAAGTATATTTTTGCCAAATACAGTTTCAATATAATTGTCGAAGGAATGATCCACGTTGCATGCAAACATGTCTTCGCCCACTGTGCCTGCTGCTGCCATGGCCCCCGCGGCCCGCAGCGATCACTCGACGCTGAAGTGAGTAGACGACGGGAGGAGGCGAGGTCAGCGGCCAAGGAGGGACACCAAATCGAAGATGAAGTGGGCGTTTGAGTCGTGGCTTAGAAGATGTCACGAAGCATACGCACAATCAGGAACAAACTGTTGCCACAGTACGTATTATTTTAAAGGACCATGTGATACACTTCATTAAAGATTTGTTTTGGGATTAAAAATAAACTGATCATTTAGCCCCGGTCTCTCTCAATACCACATTTCTTCTAGTTTAAACGTAATAATTTGAATCGTTCAGTAGACAGTAAAATTTTAGACGTCGGTGCCCAAGGAGTGTCACATCTCAAAAATAAGCCTCTTTTCATAACGTAAAATACTAAGATCAGAAAATATAACATTTTAATTAGTAAAAAATGTATAAATTAGCTCACCCGTGGATATTTACAGGAAAAAATAGTTTGTCTTTTGGAACGTAACAAACGTTCTACAAAATGAGTTTTTTTATACATATTTCTCTTATCGCACACCGACAAAGATATTGTATATTACATAACATTAAACCTTCAAAATTGAACGTCACTGATGATATGAAATATATCTACTTTGAAATAAGCTAATGGAACAAAAACCAAGCTTCGTGTTGATGTTTTTGTCGAGTAAGCGATATGATGAGGATTAAAAAGGAATAATTGTATGTAGATCAAAAGACCATTAATATACCCACGCGGAAATTAAGACTCAAAACATTCCAAATCTGGTCAAACTGGATTCAAATACAAACATTGCTGGGGTATCATCGACAATCAATAAAAGATACGCCAGCGATATAGCCTTTAAATGATATAAGCAAACAACTTGTGTATAAAGTTTCAAACTTCTAACTTCCTAAATCAATAACACATAGCGAGAATGCTTTCACGCCAAGCGCGATTCAAAGAAGAAAACGAGGTGTTTGAAGGTCAACCATTAATATTTCTCATAGTCATCCGTAATATCAACAGTTTTTTCATGTACAATTATTGCCGTTATATCTTCATTTCCGATCCTGCCACTTATGAATGTTCTCACCATCATTACTTAAAAATGCGTGCAAAACAATGTTCAGATGATTCCCCTGAAAATATTACATGCTCTACCACGCGTTTCTACGTTACATCTTAGATTAATAAAATAAAATAAACTAAATATGAAACATAATATAAAAATCAATTGCTTCGGAGGTTTGTAATTATTAAAAATTAACAGATACATTTCAGTCTACTTTTGACATTTGTGAGAATTTCTTGGTTGAATTTTTAATAGGCATTTTGCGCTGAGTATAAACGATTTTTTAAAATAATTTTTATTTTACAATTTTTATAATACGAACATTTGGTGAAATGTTTAATATATATATATATAAAGTCATGAGGAAGATGCACCCCGTGTATCTTCTGAATTCAAACATTAATTTGAGTATTACATTAGAAAATATATTGTATGTGACAAATCTGTGTGTTAAATCTAACGGTTTATATATTTTAAATCTACACGTTTCTTCACTAAAGGATGTTGTGATTCGAGTGATTCGAGTGATCTTGGAGTCTGTCTTTGTATGTTCTGCTATAGTTAGTTACATTTTCGTACACCGTTCGAATCTGTAGGTCTTTACGTGGAGTTTTATTAGAAATGTACCATGGTGCATTACGTACAATTCTGAGGAATTTGAACAGAAATCTTTGGATAATCTCAATATTGGATTGACTGACAGAGCCCCATACTTGGATGCCATAAGTCCATATTGGCTTAAGGATGACTTTGTATACAAGTATTTCATTTCGGAGGGTGAGAAGGGAAATTCTACCTATTATCCAGCAAAGTTAATGTTATTTGAAATTTTATTCTTTTCTCTTGGTTTAGATATTTTTTTCCATGTGTGTCTCCGATCTAGAAGCATGTCCAAGTATTTAACGGATTTTGCTTGTGGCAGGTACGTATAATTCATTTTGATAGAAGAGAGAAGTTATTATTTCTTAGAGTGAAAGTTTCTTGAACAGATTTGGATTCGTTTGGTTTTAAACACCAGGTATTGAACCAGGATAATATTTTATTGATGTAGTTTTCCAGAGTTACTAATGCTTCTTTTGGATCGTCGTTGGATACCATGATTACAGTATCGTCTGCACACGTTGCAGTCATGTTGTCATCTGCTTGCGGTAGATCAGCTGTAAATTGGAGATACAGTATGAGTCCCAGAACGCTTCCTTGAGAACTCGGGATTTAATTGGATAAAGAAGGGTGATATTGTTAAGTTGCACTTGGTTGCACCGGTAGGAGTAGAAGCAGGAGTTGAATAATACATAAGTTACAAATTTCTTGATTTTGTACAGATGCCTTGGATGTCATACTTTGTCGAAAGCTTGGCTGACGTCTATAAGCAGCAGAACAATATTGCTTTTCTTCTAATGCTTTATTGAACATGTCGACTACCCCGTGTGTTCCGTTGTGCAATGCTTTTTGCGGAAGCCAAATTGATGACAAGGAATTAGTTCATGTTCATCTAGAATTGGTCTTAGTCTCTACAGCATTAGTTTTCCCAATTTTTTTGACAGGGAGAATTAGGCTGATAGGTCTGTATGACAGATTCATGTGGAGGCTTTCCAGGTTTAAGAATGAGGATTTGGGGGAAACTTTCCTCTCTGAGGGAAAATGACCTTTTCTGATCTGAACTGCATTTAGAATCGAGGTAGGCAAGGCAATAGCTTTCTTGGGCTGGATCTGAAGGACGTCACCTGTCATCAGACCATAAACGGGGTCTTTCTTCAAGGGAAGAGATAGCGTATTATTTCTTTTGTTGACAAATGATCGATTGATGGGGATAACTGATACGGTGTTTCTAGATAATTAGTGATTTCTTTGTCATATGCCATCCGGTACAGGATTGAGGATATTGGTTGAATTGTTTTTTCAATGTGCTTGCAGGCTTGCCAGAGAGAAGATTCGGTGCTTTCAGTAGAGGAAAGTGTTTCGAGATACGTACGTACTGTATTTTTTAAGAACTATATTTTTTTTTTGAGTTGCCAACCTGCTCTATTTAGATTTCTTTTATTTCCTAGAGTTCTATTTTGCTGCGATTATTGCAATTTCCATTAGATAGTCATGATTCTTTTTTTACGTTACAACAGAAGGTGTCGATCGCCATGCCACTTGTAGAATATTGGTAGTTATATAACCCACAGCTTCATCTATATCATCTGCCGTTTTTAAGGGTAGATTACATGACAAGTTTTCGATTAGATACTCTTTGAAGAGATTCCAGTTTGTACATCTCGTAGTTAGGAATCCCTTTTTGTCTTTGTCAGTAACTGCGGAACCAGTAGTGAGAATGATTGGGAAACGGTCGACGTTAAGGTTGAGGGAAGATTTAATGGTTATGAAATTTTTGTGTCATTTCATTACGAAAATGTCTATGACATTGGGTTTTTTATTTACATCTGAGGGCCAATATGGTGGCCATTTGATACTGTAGTACGACAATAAAAATGTTTGAAAATATGTAATAAATCATAATAGATATTTTCTTGCTCAGCCTGACGCATACGGTAGCGGATTTTTCACGTTGAGAATTTTAATTTGTGCAGTGCAAGTTCGTGTGAAAACATTTTTAAAAACGATATAGTTGTTTGACCCGTCTACCCTCTGAAACAGAATTACATGAAAAAGTATTGATAGAAGTTCTTTAAAATTGTGAGTTTCATGACATGAGTAGGTTTAATGCAATGAAAAGTCAATGCAAGGAAAAGTTTTTGTCAAAGTAATGAATCACACATTAAGTATTCACGATTGGTAACCTGGAAAGTGTCTAACCGTGAGGGCCGGCCAGATGGACAAACGAACGGACGGGCTGACGGACGGACCGACGGCTGAACCGATAGACGGACGGACAATTGGATGAACGAAATCAAGTTTCTCTATCACTGTTTAACGGCGTTACGAGCGGTAAACGTGACATCTTACTCAACCTATGTTTTATGCAAATATACACAAAAATTACTCATACTTTCAAAAAATTGTACTCGATCTTATTTCAAGACTTCTTTTTGGACAACAGATTTCATTAACTGTCACAGCCACCAGTCCAAAATGTGGAGGAATGTTATCACCATCTCACATTATCCTGAAAGTTTAAGCCACTAACATGTAAGAAACAGTTTTGGCGTCAAAAACGATGTGTATGAAATATTTAATTCGATTTAAGGTTTCAAGTCAATGTTAAATCATCTTATATTGCTAATCTTGATCAAATGATCTGAATTATTGTAAAATATATTGTACTTAATATTTGTTTGTTATAATTTAAAAAAAATTATCGTTGGTGTAAATCAATAGTGGTAGCTAATTATCTTAGATGTTTATAAAGGGACCTAAAATAAATAATTTGAAAAAAGAAACCAATTTTCATTGTTTTAAAATGTCTATCTTAAATTTTGTTGTAAGAAGACGTTGTAAAATTTGAACTTTTGCAATTTTCAGAAATTGAGAGGGTGTGACCAAAATGCGACTTACGCTATTTGTTTAAGCGTATTTTGCTCTATCCCAGAAACAATTATTAAAGAAAAATTTGGAGCCTTTTTTTAGAACATATTGAAATTGTTGAAGCTTAGTGTAAGTAGGTACCCCACAAAATCAAAATATTCTTTTCATATTCAATGGCCACGACACCAATCACATCTCCGTGGAACTACAATTTTGGTGAAAATTCTGTTCACTGATTAGCTGCTAATTTTGTATACAGACTGAAGGACAGACGTTTTTCCGTAAACCAATTTTTCGGTATTCAAGACCCACAAAACATGAATTTGGGCTACACAACCTGGAAAAGCAAGCAATGTACTACATACGGAAACAAGTTTAGTCCATTTTTCATTATCAAGCCGTAGAAGTTGTTCTGTCCAAAAAATCGCATTATTACAGTAATTTTTCTATACTGCGTAAGCGGTAAGCAAGGAAGTAAACATACGATCTTTAAAAAAGGCTCATGTACAAGTTTTTGAAAACGAATAGTGTTAGAGTAATTTTCGATGGAAGTTAATGCAACTTATGAAAAAAATATAAACAATAACTCCAAATATCTTCTTCAATTTTCCACGAATAGAGCAAAAGTTACTTATAAGTGGTGTATGTTTCATTTTCGCTGAACACCATGAATTTTCAAAAATTGCAAGTATTAGAAATAATATGAGAAAGTATGCGTTATTGTAGCATCACTTCTATTTATTTGCGACAATGTTTCATTAGAAGAAGGATTGGAGTGTAAATGCTGCGGCAAAAACAATCAAATAGCAGAATCTGCACGGAGGAACAAGGGGAAATGAAATTCCCACTTGAGGAACAATGACTCGTAGCCTAGTGTGGTCGATCAGGGAAGAGCAGCAAGCCGAACAGACCCTGGAGATGCAATTTGTGTATATAGGCTACATTTTACACCATATTATTTCAATTTTGGAGATGTTGTAGTCTACTGTCGTGTATTAGATTTTGTTTGTTGATTCGCAGAAAGTGGTATTATTTTTCTGCCTTAAATACGGATTATAATATGATTAATTTGTTGTCTTCGCTTAGAATATTTTTTATCCATCAATAGTGGAATATTACATGTCAGTTTTTTTTAGTTTCGGCAATAATTGGAAGATGTTCTCGTTTAAATTGCAAGATTGTAAACCTCTTACTAAATCGAGGAAATATTTTAGAAAATTAAATTCGTCATCTTATCATCCCTCTCTCAAATGTACGTGTACAAGAAAGTTAAAACCAACTCGGAATATTTTTTTTGCGACCGTGATTGATTACAATAACTTGAGGACGAACTTTCATATCCTAAGATATTATAAAAATTCATCACAATTTCATTGCTTTTATGAAGTTATACGTACAATATTAATATCTTCCTTCGTTCCTCATTTTTATTTCTATGACATTTCATAAAACAGGTCACCCACCAAATGCTTTTCTTATTACTTGTCCTGTTTCATTATTCATCCGTTGAGCAAGGTAATGCGTTCATACTTCATCTCCATGTATGCCATTGTCCATGATCTCGAATCTAATAACGTTGCAAAACATATCAGAGATGTAAAGTCGCATGGGTACGTCAGGGCATGGCCAGATAAGAGCTGTAACCCATCGGATAAAAAGAAAACATCATTTCTCGAAAGATATTGCGAGGCAGTTCCAGTCGGTTAACACTATCGGGTCAAAAACCTGTAGAAAGAGCGTCCCTGCGGGTATCTCCGCCTACATCAATTGATCTCCGCAGTTCAATTGCGGCGCGCCCTTCTAAGCAGCGCCCTGGGTGGCCAAATTGGGATGTCTGCGCCAGGCGTCCTCGCCCCTTCCGCCCTCGCCCCTTTCACCTCCATGTCCCTCCCACCCTCAACGCTCCACCCAGCCTCGTCGCTCCTTTCACCTCGTTAGATCTTCCACCCTCAACGCCGCTTCCACTCTCGTCGCCCCTCCCACCCATGTGTCTCCTTTCCCTTCGTCATCTCTTTCACCCACGTCGCCCCTGTCACCTCGTGGTCACTTCCACCCTCAACGTCCCTTCCACTCTCATCGTCTCGCCCGGCCTCATTGCCCGTCTCTTTCGTCGCCATTCCTCCTCGTCAAGATTCGCCGCTTCACGCCCTGGACTTCCCTCCCACTGTCGACCCCCTTCCCTCTCCTTCCGCCTCTCCCACCCTCGTCACTCATCTCAATCGGCTGACCAGTACAGGTGGCTCAGGGCATCAACTGTCATTTCAGTGCTAAGACCGAGACGTCCTAGAATTCATATCCCGACGTTGGCAGGAAATCGACACTACCTAGACAGCTAGGTCGAATTCAGTCGCTGTCTGGAGGAGAACTTTAGCAGCCGGCTGCTCTGATCGGGCATTTTCCTTGGTTAATCTGTTCAATACTAGGCCGGAGCAGAACGCTAACAAATGGGCTGCAAACCATGCATGATATTTTGCCTCTCTCCCTCTTCCTATCCTATCTATTCATCTTACTCTCACACTCTTGCACTTTAAAGCAGTGGACTACCACACATCTCAGGAGACCAGTAGAGAGCTTAGTGCTTTCCCGGCTGAGGGCCCGATGGGGGCGATGCTTGGAGGGGGAAATTCCCCACAAGCCGACATGTTGGTCGGTGCGAATTTTCACCATCCAGCGGAGAAGGAACACCGCCATTTCCTGGTATAAATTATCTTCTCTAACGATACTAATGATCACAACCGTTAACATCCCCGTAAACATCAATAAGTCAATCAATGAAACGTCCTTCCTAACTCCACCGCTTCTCCTGCCTCCACCACCGCGCCCATCCCCATTGCCTCTCTGCCCTTCGTCGCCCCTCTCAGCCGCGTCACCCCTCCCTCTCCATCGCCCTTCCCGCCACTGCTGTTCTGTCCTACGTCGGCTTTTCCAACTCTACTACTCCGTCTCCTCCTTGGACCGTCCCATCGCCGTCGTCACCTCCGACCCTCCGCTAATCCGTTTCCATTGGGAGCTCCTGCGCGGGCTCCTCGCAGCGCCCGCGGCGTCGGCCTTTGCCGCCCGCAGCCCTCTCTTCCGCGCGCTGCCCGCCGCCGCCCGCCGCCTGCCCCGGGGCGGCAGCTGCCTCTGCGCCGTGCGGGGGCGGCTCGCCCCGAGGCACGCGCCCGTTTGTCGCCGCCCACCCCCACGGAAATCGCCTTCCGCCCCCGCCCCGCCCCGGCCGCCCCCCGGCGGAACAGCTTGTGCCCAAGGGGTTAGCGAGCGCTTCATCCGCGGAAGGCAGTGCGGGCTGGAAATGAGTCGAGTTGATTAACTTCGCGTTGGATTCTGGGGATTGATGTGCAATTGTTCCACGAACTTTTAACCCAGGGTGCAGTGGGTGAATGTAGCTTTTGCCCACAATGCTTGAAAGGTAATGGCGCAGAAAGGCTAAAACTGAGGAAAAAGAACTAAGGAAATGAGAATGAAGATGGATCATGTGCAGTGAAAATGAGAGCACATAATTACTTTACTACTGCACAGTTACTATTAAAAATCCTCACCAACGCTAAGTGGAGAGAGTGAAATTGGATCTTGAGATACCACATTTGGAAGCGGAGTTGAGACGACTGAAATCAAATGCAGAAATGGATAGCCGGTGGCGAGAAATGTTTTTCGTCAGACCGAAATGTGATTGTCTTCAAATCAGACTACTTGGAAGGCTAGGAAAGGAGACACGGTCCAGATAGGGCAATTTTCCAACACACATAATATCTTGCATCACAGACCCTCAGAACCATGAAATGTTAACTTGAATAATAATTCCCTATATCATAAAAGAGTACACAAGATAGACTAATTATTTAGTTATGTTGTAATTTCAACGAAAATTTCTCTTCTGAAATCCTTGAGAGAAACGGTGAGAATATTTACCGTTAATTTAAAGAAATTTAAAAAGTCGAAAATGCGTATATTTCGAAGTAATTTTGTACAACTTTGAAAGATCTTATTAGCAATATTTAATTTCAAGAGTCTGAAGAAACATGGCGAGTTTCCTCTAATAGCAAATATACTTTGAAATTATGTCAAATATATTCACGTAAATATACTTTGAAATTATGTCAAATATATTCAGGCAAATATACTTTGAAATTATATCAAATATATTCAGGCAAATATACTTTGAAAAAACGTCGCCTAAAAATGTATTAAATATGTCTCTATTGCAAAGCGACGTTTGCTAATAAATAGTCACCATTCAAACTAATTGATACCTTTTAGAAAATGTAGTTTAATTGTTATCAAACAATTTTATAATACAACATTTAATTCTTCTTGAAGTGACATTTCTATAGTTCTTCTTAAGAGAGACAATTGTATTTACAAATTATGCTAGTAATGAGCGGAGAGATAGCAGTATGGAAATAAATAGGGCAAAAACGAAAAGAGAGACTCAACTCGAAACATATGGCAACTAAAAAGTCTATTGTATTGTAGCACCACTAATTGCAGTATTACATCACTTTCTCTTTAATACACCCACAATAAAGTAAAATAATACAGAAATGGTCAAATTACAAACCTGGTAAAGATATTTAACCTCCTGATTTCTGAAAAAATGTTTACGATTGAAAAACAAGATATTAACGAAAGATCAAATGAATTAATCGATAAAAAGAAGAATACTTTTTGTCTAATTCAGCTTTCACGATGCTCACATGAATGCCATTTTTATCTCCTAGCGCTCTACTCGTGTAATATCTTTCGAGCTGCAAGTAGAACCCTGGAGAATGTAGTTTGTGCAATTTCCCTTCTGCAGACACTGCAATTGTATTTACAGCGTGTAGGAGGATTTGCTTCGCTCGCATTTAGCTAGCTTGTTGCGCGAATTAGTGAGTCGGCTGTGGGGCTTGCGCATGTCATTAATCGTTTGCCGTCGCTTGCGAGGAAACCGTGCGCTTCTAATGCGAAGCGTCGTTGCAAGCAGCGGAGGAGAGCCAAGGGGCTGGAATGAGCTCCCAGTCGCCAGGAGGGATGACATCGGCAAAAATTCAATACGTCAACTAGTTTGTTTCGTGTTTTGTGTTCGTAATGTAGAGCGTGGCAGAATAGTTCAGTTCCCTATCTTCCTCCTCCATCCAGATACCTTTCTCCATCTCCTAATTCTCCTTTTATTCCCTCCATCTCCTTTTATTTTATTATCATCATCGTTAAATTGATCTTATTTTTCTTCTCAGTCCTCTGTAGCACTGAGAGAAAAGGATTTGAATGTCTTATCAAAATTGTTGTTATTAAGTTAGTTTGGATGCAGTACACAACATAAGAGTTTGAGCAGAATATAGCACATCGGCAAACCATTAACCAATATTTCAACCAACAACGCTGGCATTCACCAATGTATTGAATATGCCCTCGCTCAGCTCTACCGGACCGAGGGCGAAATGGAGGTGACCTACCAAGAAGGCGACGCCCGTGAAACATCATTACTACGAATTCCAGAGTATCTACTAGCACAACATCAACCAGATCAGCGGTTACCTCTGCCCCATCGCATCAACCTCACTTGTTAAGTGGAATAATGCCGCATGACAATGTTAATGGTCAACTAAATAAGGTCAGAAACTATCTGCCGGCTAACGGCACTGCGAGTTCTTCAAAGTGCAGTGGTAATACAAGCGCAAGTGCAGAATCAATTTCCCAAGAGCCCAGTGGTAAGCGAGGGCATAGTGACCCAAATCTAAACATGCAACCAAACAAAAAAATCATGTTTAGCCATTTTCAAAATTATGTTTTTTCTCTTAAAAATAGATTTGACCCTTTAAGGGACCTACAAGAAAGTGAATCAAGTTCCAAAGCCCGAAACTTCCCCGTACTTAAAAACTCAGAAAATATTAGAATCCCTCCCATCCATATTAAAAATATTGAAAACATTATGGAACTGAACAAAGAAATTAAAACCCACATAACTAATCAGTTTACATCAACCTTCAATAAGAGCAAAACAAAAATTAACGTTATCCAAATAGAAGATTTCAAAAAAGCTATTAAATACTTTTCAAGCACAAATAAACAGTTCCCCACTTATGTGGACCAAACCAACAAAACGTTCTCTGTGGTCTACAAAAATATTCATCCGTCTATTTCTCAAGAGGAAATATACGAAGATCTAAAAGCTAAACATTCTTCTTTCATTAATGTTACCCGTTTACACAACAACAACCTCAGCGGTAGCCGCTGAATATTCAGGAGAGCAGAATATTGAAATAATTCTCAAAACAAACAATATATAATCTAAAAGTAAAAACTGAAAGAATACGTAAAGTTAAGGAACCAATACAAAGTCTCCAATGTTTGGATTTCGGGCATTCTAAAAACAACTGTAACAATCTAATTTCTTGTATATATTGTTCCGAGAATCTTTATTCGGCCTCATGCCCTCGAAAGGACGACCCTCCGAAATATAAAAACTGCGACGGGGTGCAAGGAGCTGATATCCGAAAAATAGAATGCTCATATTTTAAAACAATTTTGGAAAACAAATCAAAAAATTCCCACCAAGCACCACAAATTTCGAGAACTTACCATCAATCCCCTCTCCCTAATACCACTCATTTTCCCCAACTTACGTAACACGACCCGCATACCAAACTTCACCTATGTATCAGCAACTAGCCAGGAATCAAACAACAATACCCGAAACCAATCAACTAACAACTTCCAAAACTATTTCTCTCAAAATAACTCATCTCAACACAGTTTCTTAAATTCTCTATCCGTACAATATCGTGAACTCCATATCTACAAACGTAATATCATTAATTCTGTTATACCAGTCATTGTCCAAAAAAACGAACAAGCCATAGCCTCAATTATAAGTACTGCCCATGGCGCACCGTGAATTCAACCATTCATTAACTTTAATGAATTGGAATGCATCTAGCATCAGCGATAAAAAACAGAACTCCAGTATTTTGTACAAGCCAACAACATAGACATTGTTTGCATCAGTGAATCACATCTAAAACCTTCTTCTCCATTTTATTGTCCAGGATATAACGTAGTTAGACAAGATAGAATACACTCACCAGGCGGCGGCGCTCTCATTTTAATCAAAACTACTATCCCATATCACCAAATAAATCAAATGCCTATCACTGGGTTTGAGCTAACTGCAATTTCTCTCCCCTGCATTAATCTAACTATAATTGCAGTTCATAAACCACCGAATTTAAATAAGTAACGTAATCACACCTCACTCACTCACTATACTCATAGGTGACCTCAATGCTAAACACACCTCCTGGGGGTGCAAAGTCACCAATGCCGCTGAGTCCCAACTATACAAACACATACGTACTAACAGATTAGGATTAATATCTCTCCCTGAACCCACATACTATCCTCGTGACCTAAACAAGCCTCCCGATATTATATATATTGGAATAACCAACTTAAAAGCCCAGTTTTACTCAACTCCTAGCATCGACCTCGACTCGTCGGACCACATTCTGGTCATTATTGCCACAGATGACACCCTCCCCGTAACGTCACCTAAGCCAGTTCTAAACACGTATAACTTAAATTGGGTGAAATTTAAGAAAATAATTCAATTCCAAACACCAAAATTTAAAATCCTCAACACCTCGTCTGAAATAGATCAAGCAATAATAAACTTAAACAATCTAATAACAAAAACTGAATACACACTAAAACCCGAAAAATACACCACACTACGTAAAAGCGCACCCATTAAACTGCACAAACGCTTCATCAAAAAAATTAGAACCAAAAATAAAACGAGAAGACTCTGGCTAGCTCTTAGAGCACTCAGTTTAATATGAGAACTAAATCTATTAACAAATATCTTCTGAAAAGCTATAGCAGGTTTTAAACAGACCAAAATATAACTATTTAATACAATCCGATTTGGAATTTTACTAAAAGTATACTAAGAAATAAACCATAATCCCTCTTTAATTACCGCCAATGGTAAAAAATATTCTACAAGGGAGAAAACTGAAGTTTTAGCCGATCATTTTGCCGAGGCATTCACCCCCAACATCTCCTCTCCTCATACAGATCATTCCCAAATCCAAAACTATGCCCACTCCCCTAATTACAATATACCCAAAAAATAAATACATATCTCTTCAGGTAATTACAAACATCATTATAACTCTCCCAAATAAAAAAAGCACCTGGTCATGAAAATGTTAATATCATTTGAAAATAATTACCCCAAACCATTATCGCCTGTATCATCAATATGTTCAACTCATCCCTAAGAATTGGATATTATCCTTCAACCTGAAAACATGACTTAATTCTTCCAATCCCCAAACCGAACGAAAGCTACAACAACCCAAATAACTATCCCCCATCATAACTATCCTCCCATCTTTAGCAATAATATTCGAAAACTCATCCTTAAATGATTAAATAAGTACTTGAACAAAATAAATCTCATACCTCCTTTTCAGTTTGACTTCCCCAATAAAGTATCCACCGTGCACCAGCTGTTACGCATTACTGAGTACCTTCATACATCATTCCAAAAAAAACATAATTAATAGCAGTTTTCATCGACAGCACCACATTCATTAAATTCATTAAATGCATCCTCACAAACCGAACTTTTTCAGTTGTAATAGAAAACCACACCTCAAGCCCACGCCTCATGAATGCAGGAGTCCCACAAGGATCCCCCCTCTCCCAACTGCTACTCAACCCCTACCCAGCGGATATCCCTACCTCCAGATTAACCCAAATAGCCCAATTTGCAGACGACACTGCAATCTATATGTCTCATCCATCATTAAACTTTATAGCAAATGAAATCCAAACACATCTTCAAGCATTAGAAAGCTGGTCCTCAAAATGGAAGATAAAAATCAATCCCACCAAATCAGCCGCTAAAATATTCACATTCAAATCTTTTCCTCCCATACAATTAAAAACAAATACTAATAATAATATTAATATTAATAATAATCATAATAATAATAATAATAATAATAATAATAATAATAAATTCCAAGGACTCCAAATAATAAGGCAGTTAAATACTTAGGGCTATATCTGGACACCTCCCTTAACTGGAAAACTCACATAGACAACAAAGTTCAGCAAGCAAAAATTAAAATTCTTCAACTGAAACCTCTCTTAAATAAAACTATTAAACTGTCTTTAAATAATGCCACAACCTTATATAAATGAATTATCAGACCTCTCTTACTGTACGTCTGATCAATATGGACAAATGATGCCAAATATAACATTCAAAAATTGCAAGTCATCCAAAACAAATTCTTAAGATCCATCACCCAATCTCCCTGGTTCATCTCCAACATGCAGCTTCACACCGAATTAAACATCAAATCAATTTCCCACCATATTGCCAATCTTTCCAACAACTTTTACTCGAACCTGCAATTAATCAACTTAAGAAGACATCTCAAAATAGGAAAATATACAGAACGTCAAACTCGAATTAAAAACAGATATCCGTTACATGCATTGTTGGACATATTCAGCTATATAGAATGAGGTGCTCTGTGAGTCTCCTCGTCAGATGTAGCTTAGTGTTAATTGTAAAATAGATTAAGTTCGATTGTAAGCCAGAAAACAAATGTAAAGTTGACATAAACTGAACTTTGTAATCTCATTCAGAACATAAATATTTTTTAAAAAAAGGCCTTCATTGATTTCTCAAAGGCATTAGACTGCGTAAAACATGCCGCTGTGTTTGACGCACTATCATCTCAAGGCATTCAGGGAAGAATTCTATACAAACAAAGATATACAAACAAAGAAAAGCATAAATCTGTACAGAACAAGAGGGAGAAGCTTTTAACCTGAACCGTGGAATCAGACAAGGTGAGCCGTTATCACCTAAAGTATTTACATGTAATTAGAAGATGTATTCCGCAATCTACATTGGAAGAAAAGAGGTGGAATTAACACAGATGTCAGAAGAATACCAAATCTCCGCTTTGCTGACGTCATCGTACTATTCGCCACCTCACTGAAAACACTGAATGAGATGCTTCTAGCACTTAACAAAAATCCATATCGGTAGGACTTCAATTGAACATCTCAAAAACTAAAATTATGACAAACGACCTATCACAACTAATTACATTAGAAGAAAGGAAAGTAGAACATGTAGATGAATAAAAATTCAGTTTATACTATTTAAAAGCATAACGCAATAGGAAATAAAACACAGTATAAGGGTGACATGGACGATATTTTGGAATCTCTTATCTTTTATTTTAATTAACAAAAAGATAAGTCTATCATTAAAAAACAAGATCATGGAAATCTGCGTACTCCTCTCTCTAATTTACGGGTCACAAACATGGTCGCTAACTGAAATCCAAAAAATGTCACTAAGGAGATGCCAACGGAAAATGGAACGCAAGATTCTGAACATCACACCTAGAGGCAAAGTAAAAAGCTGTATCATAGGGGACAAAAAAAGTCCTCCTACAAACAGAAGTACAAAAATGGCGCTGGGGAGGGCAAGTAGCCCGACTGAAGTAAGAAAGATGGCCGCAACAATGTGGTCCCCAAGATAGAGAGGGATAGAGGAATCAAGGCAGACAAAGACTGAGGAGCAGACGAACCCAAGGAAGAAGCTGGCAACACCTGGTCACGTGCAGCTCGCGATAGACCCACCTGGAAGTACCTCGAATCGCGGAGGGCCCCTATCCCTACTGTAAACGACCCCTAGGTAAGAAGACGTGATCCAGGCAGGCAACAAGAAAAGGTGATACTTTCAAGTAAGAACTTAGAAACGCGCGGTCAGGGAATCAAGTGTGGAAAGAACTTATACGTAACACTATAGATCAGAAAAGTGTAGATTAAGACTAAATCAAAATGATAAGAAAGAACTATAACGTACAGAGTGATGAAAACATCGAGAACTAATACTGAGGAAAAGACAGTCCAAGTGCGTTTATCGAAGGTGTTAAGAAAGTGTTAGGAATTGTTAAATGCATTAAATGAGTTTGGATGAGGAAGAAATGAAAAGTGACAGGAAGTGTACAGTGTTAAGAAGTGTTAGCTTAGTGTTAGCTTAGAAAAGAAAGATACAGAATAACTGGAAGTGACTAGTGAATAGTGTATACCAAACTACAATCATTGCATGAATTAATAATAAGTCTACCTCCCACCCTGCATACAGGAGACCTTTGTCCTTAAAAAGATATAAACCTGGCTAATAATAATAATAATAATAATAATAATAATAATAATAATAATAATAATAATAATAATAATAAAACTTAGTATTTGTGGCATAATTACATTTGTGTTTACTTATTGCTACATATTTATGAGATATTTCGTTACATTTTGATATATTTATACGTCGAAACGGATCATTTCAGATGCGAGTTTGCAACATATTTAGTGGTATCACCTTCCTTAGTAAGGAATATAATGTTTCTGGGCTTCTTTGACCATCGGATCTCCGCCATGATATGAAGACGTACCACTCCCGCCCCCCGCACTTCTTAGAATCTGCGTACTCGGAATCAAAGACGAGAGGATATCTGTGAGACGCGAGTAATTTCAACCACGTGCTCGCTCATGTTTCAAACAGCCCATTAAACTTGATCGGAAACTAACAAATGATTTTTACATATTGTTCATCGCTATTTGGAGGAAGGTATGTTTCCTTGTACCTTTCTAGCCGGGATACATAACTGGGTAAGTGGTATTAATATTCACTTGAGCACCAACATGTGGTAAAAAGCATTGTATATACTGCAAACTATTAGGAGACTTTATTTTATTTTGGGATATGTTTCAACATTTTACATAAATGTTTGCTCTTTAGAATAATAAATGTCAATAGAAGTAGTAGTAATGACAAATAGGATCATCACCTGAAACGCTCAACACAACACGAAATAAGATCATAGAGAAAATTGTTTCACCTTTAAGCAAAAAATCGATTAGATTTGCATTCTGAGTAAAATCCCGAAGGGAGCCAAAACAAAAGGAAAATAGAAGTGTTGTGAAGAAAGGAGAAACGAAGTACTTAAATTTACATAAATAGATTACGAGATGATAATAATTCACTTATAAAAGTACCTGTTCCACTTCAGCAGTTCTGCCTTTAGCTTGACAATTAAGAATTCGAATGAAATTTTCTCGAACAATGTGACTCACTTTCCAGATAAATTAAGAGGTATAATTAATTGCATTCCATCAAGGTAGGATTCACAGACTGCAAATGCGGAATTGTATTCAGCTGAGGAGGCATAAATGAAGTTTTGTTGAGCTGGAGTTCGTAATGTCAAAAATCGACAAAGTCACTGCCTAGATGACAATTCTAGATACCATCAGACACTCTACTCGTTTCTGTGTTTTTCTTTACCAATTTCAGACGTAAGTAGTTTCTTATAACAATCTAAGTCATGTTGGAGTAACAAGTTACATACAGATTGGGTCGTCCTTCCCCATCATGTCCCCACACTTTATTTTTCCGAATAGGACACGGCCTATCAACTAGAAAGAGACCTATTCTCTAGAGTAGCCAACGGGACGCGCAGGAGAGAGAAAGAGAGAGAGGGATATATATATATATATATATATATATATATATATATATATATATATATATATATATATAGAGAGAGAGAGAGAGAGAGAGAGAGAGAGAGAGAGAGAGAGAGAAAGAAAGAAAGAGGGAGGAAGGGAGGCAGATAGATTCTGAGCGATGAACAGATAAATATCTCTCTTTCATCATATATATATGTGTGTGTGTCTGTGTGTGTGGAGAGAGAGAAAGAGAGAGAGAGAGAGAGAGAGAGAACGAGGAAGCAGCAGGGCAGTCAAACGAGCGAGTGAGCGAGAATAGAGAACGTAAAGGAGCAAGAGTGGAAGGAGGAAGAACGAGAACAAATCAGTGACTGTGATGGGAAGAGTGGGAATACGATCAAAAGAGAGAGAAATCGATTGCAAGAGAACACTAATTGCTCTCTAGAGGGCTAGACAACGAGAGAGAGAGAGAGAAAGGGAGAGAGAGGGAGAGAGGGGGAGAGAGGGGGAGAGACGGGGAGAGAGGAGGAGAGAGAGGGAGAGAGGGGGAGAGAAGGGGGAGAGGGAGAGAGAGGGAGAGAAGGGGGAGAGGGAGAGAGAGGGGGAGAGAGGGGAAGAGAGGGAGGGAGAGGGAGGGAGAGGGAGAGGAGAGGGAGCGTCGGGGAATGCGAGCGCGGGAAGGAGTCGCAGGGCCGCGAGGCAATAGCCCTGGCGCGTTGCGAGGGGCGACGGAGACACCGGTGTATGTGCAACGAAGCAGCGCAGGGAGGGGGCGTGGCCCGCGGCTACGTTTGATATGATGTGGTTTCCACACCGAGGTGCGGTCTCGGAACGATAATGGAGGCTTAACTCAGCATCGCCGCAGCTACGCAAACTTGCTTACCGGAAGGCAGGCCGCCTCCACGACAAACAGAAGCGCGCGAAACTGCTTGGCGATGCCTCCAGAACTTCCGTCGAATGCAGTGCGCGCGCGCTGCGGCAGGCGACGCTACGCGGGCGGGGCCTCAGCCCTCGTCGGAGAACGCAGGTCAGCGAAATGGGGGAGACGAACCTGTTTCCCTGCACTTGACTTGGCAATGCAGCTTGCTACGTCATCACGGAGAAGCGTGGATTACGCTGATACAACATCAACTACCTGACATCGTTTTCATGGTTATGAATTTCCAAGTCAGAAGTTTGGTGAATGCAATCGAAGTAATGTCTAAATATGCTTATAAAATGCATACATTAAGTTACGTGTATACACATATTATTTGGTGTGTGAAACAGTCTTTGAGTACCACTAAACGTATATCAATGACTTGAACTTAAAGAGCGAAAATGATTCCTATTAAAATGAATGATTGCGCTGCAAATTCTGAACAACAATTAACTTCTTTAGACAAAATATTTGATACATTTGTACAATAGATTTCATTTTTAATGCAAATAAAAAATATAGTTTAAAACCTACACCTATTACTTGTCCGAGTCAAAAATGAAGAATGAAATATTGTTAAAGTAATGAACTTCACACACAGTGGTTGTATCAAACTGCTCTGTAAAATCTTCTTTAATGTAACTTCAACGCTGAAATGCTAGTGCTTACGTACATTCTCGTATGTATCGCCTCATCAGACGTTGCAGTCGTTTTTGCCCTTTGCCGACGACGTTGCACATAAGCATTCGGAGCCGGTGCTTGAAGACGATTTCTCCGCCGATGGCCCGGCCGGACATAATCAAACACCGGGAACAAATGCGTGCGCGTCGGCTGACAAACAGCGCTGTATTCCCGCGAGCGCCACCCATTTGAAGGCGAGACGGGTCTCGGGGTCTAATCCATAAACGCACACGTCCACATAAATGGACGAGCGAGCGGGGGCCAATGAACGTATGCCTACGACCGGCAGCCCGCGCCCGCATAAATCGATCTCCGCGTGCATCGACGGCTGTCCGGGCGGCAGGACGCCTTCCGCCCCGCCCCTCTCGCCGCGCACACCACACAGCCTCTCCTCTTGCCCACGCCCCGTCCCGCCATGACCCATCCCGCCACGCTCCGTCCAGCCTCACATTTTCTTCTCATCCCGCGCCGTCACTCTTTTGTACTTGGCTTCGTCCCGCATCCACCAGTCATCGCTCCGTCGACGCTCCGTCGAACGATCCTCTTGCCCCGCCACGCCTCGTCTCTCTTCCTCGTCGTTTTCATGAGTCCCTCCGTCCGTTCGACCTCATTCCGCTCCGCCCCCCACTCAGACGACACGCCCCACTTCGCCTTGCCTCTTCACCGCGCGCTTTACCCTGCCCTACTCTGCTCGGCCGATGCGCCGTCTAGCGGGGAACACCACACCAACTCCCTTGACAAAAATATGTACGTCACTTACGGGACATTGCAGTTGACGCACCCAAAACCCGAATAGTTCAGAGCAGCCATTTGAGAGAGAGAGTGGGAGAGAGTGGGAGAGAGTGGGAGAGAGAGGGAGAGAGTGCGACTTTATCCCGCACTTTACCAGCTCCCGGTCAATCTTTCTCCCTACGTGATTTAGCTCCGTGGGTTATACAAGACTGAAGTTAAGTGGAAGGCTGTCGTGACTTCATAAATGGTACTAAGACGCTAGGACATGTAATATTTTGCCTGCCACTTAAATTATAGATAGTTCTCATTGCATATATGTATCTCCATTTTCCTTCTGTTTTTGCCGAACACTATCTAGATGACCTCCTCTCGATCCGTCATTTTAATCCATTCTTTTTGCAGCCGTTTAACTTATCTCCTTTACTTGCTTTTTACATTACGGCAGTACTCAACTTTCTCTTCTCTCCACCCATTGGTTGTAGAACGCTGGTAATGGAATGACACTACGTCGTGTCTTCTGCAATGGAATCTATTTTTTTCTGAACCTAAAAATTTTGATAACATCTATTTACAGCGCTTCACATCTCTTTTTCTTTCAGGATCTATTCTTGTCACTAATCTTTCTTGGATCTCTTGGTTCATTTTTCGACGTTTGATCATGACCTTCCCTCGCCTTGCCTCCCCTCTAGACTCTCTCTGAATATCCATTTCATATGAAATTTCATACTCATTATCAAACGTTGTATTTCTTTATGTCCTTTTCAACTGGATTCCCGTCGTCTCAAATCTCGCTCCTTCTGACTCAGACTCTTGTGGCACTGCCTTCATTTTTGCAGATAGTAGCAGCCGGGTACTTTCCCTTCTTCACCAACATCTTCCTGCCGCCACCGGTCCCGCACCCACTCCGGCCCCGCCCCGCCCACGCCCTGCCCATGC
>BOPP01000113.1:3662687-3702238 GCA_017312745.1 Gryllus bimaculatus
CACCCCGCCCAACCCCGGCTCACGCCCCGCCCATGTCCCGTTCACGCCGCGCCCACCCTTACGCTCGCTCCCTCAACCGCCCCTTCCCTCCCACTCACACCTCCACCCCCGTCACCATCCCCGCTGCCACCGCCTGCGCCGTCGCTACCACTTCGCCCGGCCGCTGCCATCCATCCCCGCTGCCGCCGCCCCCGTCGAGATCGCCCGCACTACCACCAGTGCTTCTGCCGTCACGGGCGTCGGTCCTACCGCCGCCGCCGCCGCCGCCTGCCGTAACCGGAAACGCCGTCGCTTCGCTGATCAGGGCGCTCAGGTTGAGCCGGGGACTTTCTGGGGATCGCGCTATCTCCCTCCGAGAGCCTCTTTCGGGGAAGCTCCAACCTCTCCTTGTCTCTCCCGCTCTCGAACGCTCTTGTCTCTCGAGTCCTGGCTCTGCCTGTCGTCAAAACGGGTCCCTCCCCTTACTTTCGCTTTCTAGCTATCCTCTCCCGATCTGCTTTTAAACTACATTTACTGGAGAGATGCTGTTTGCACGGTATAAATAATTCAATTTGATGTTTTTTATACTTTTTAAAAATTTGTTACCTCTTGATGGCTTAACGATTATCATCATTATTAACGATTATCTTTATCATATCTGTCCAGTGAAAATAATATTTGTTAAAAAGTGCCATGTTGAAAATGTTTTTGAAAATTATTAATTAATATACATACATATTGTTACGGGAATTTTGCAGATCGAAACACACACTTTGCACCTATTCTTGGAACATGGATAATTGTCAGAAAATTTGATATGCACGTCGGGATGCTTCGGGACACGCTCATTCCACTTCGTTTAACGCATTTGCTTATTAACGCTTAGAACCTGCAAGCAAGCAACCCTTCGTACACGACTGATATCTTCATATTCATCAGCCTGCTCTCTCCATAATTCATGTTCTACCATCGACTAGCTCAACTAGCTCTATCCTTACGATGAAACCATCGGAGCACCTCTTAGTAGTCTGACCCATTTCACTTTACATAATTACACATTCACTCACTTCTCACTCTGTTCACGTAACATCGTCTCTACCAGAGTCTCTGGTACCAGTGTCTCTCGTAAATTATGCTTTTTTTCATCGTGTGCGAGTTCACCTACCTTTTACCTCAAAGCCAGTATTGTATTTTTGTAATACTGTAATGTTATATCGACTTAACAAAGCTAAGCTACTCTTAACAGCTGACATACGTTAAGGATTTAACATTATATCGTTAAAATAATCGAAACAAATAAGTTCTATCTAAACATGCGAACATATATGTACACTTATTCCAAGGAATTACATTCTTTGTTTGTACATTTTTCATATAGAAAGATGGTGTACACAAAATATTGAATTCCACAGACCAATAATACAAATAACAAACTTGATTGAGTATAAACGTAAAACCATCGCCCTGGTTTTCAATATTTATCAGTCTAATAACGTTAATAACTATTGCTTGCTTTAGGTCGCTCTTCGACAATTAGATCATGTAACGACCACTTTGATTTTTAACTGTGTGGGGAACTGTAAGGGGGAACTGTACGGGGAACTGTAGAGAAAAAGAAAAGAAAAAGAACGTAGAGAAAAAACAAACGCACCCAAACACCCATGCGTGAGGCGTAATTTGGACCCGTGTCTCTTTCAACCGAGTCAGCTATGACCTTCCAGCCTTAGAGACCTCGGCTACGGAGGGCGGCAATAACTATTGTTGCCTTGGTATCAACCTGTGTGTTTTGTGTGCTTTCACGCGGCCTGTTCTTTCCGTTTCTCAAAACGGTTTTCCTCGCCCAACATTTCACTGCATAATCCAAAGCCCATAACCAGTCACCGGCGCGTTGTCATCCGCGTGTTGCACCTCGCGCGCCATTCGCACGATCGCGCACGCGCGGTCTCCGGCGTTACCTGTGCGCGGCGCGTGGGAGGCGGAGGCAAAAGATAGATTCGAGACGCGATCTTTTATGCAAGGTCGGCCATCGCGCCTTCAGGAGCGCGGCTTAAGCGCCGACGGTAGGCGCCGGAGGAAGGCGTGCGGAGGGCAAGCAGGCGGGTGGTGCGCGTGGGGCGCGTGGCATAGAACGCAGGGCACCGCAGGCGAAAACAGTGGAATTGCGTCGGGGCAGGGGAGAGCGGCGAAGGTGACTGGGGCGGCGGAGAGTGGAGCGCGGGGCGAACGGGGAAAAGTCGGAGTTCAGAAGTGGTGAGCTGCGCAGGAGAGAAATGCGGTGAAAGCAGTGGAGGAGGTTGCGCAGTCGGTGGAAGGTGGAGAGTCGGATTGACAGGGCAGTTAGTGGTGCGGGCACGGAAACCGCTATTCGTGGAAGAATGAAGAGAGAGGGCGGCAGAGCAGACTAAAGAGGAGCGCCCGGGGTGAGGCGGTACGGCCGGGGGATGACCGGTGGCGGAAGTGAAGTGGAGCAGGATGGCGCCAGCGTATCGGACCGCCCTGAGTGGGCGAGGGGGTGAGCCGGTGAGGGCATGGCGCGGGGGGAATGGAGACGGCGGCGGCGCGATGCGAGCGCACACGGATTACGGCGACGCAGCCGGGGCGAGGCCGCGCGCTAGAGCATCGGCCAGGCGGCGCCTCAGGTATGCATGAGCGGCTCATCGGCATGCGGGCTTGAGGCGCCGGTGATGGAAGTCTGCCCGCTGATGGAGGTGCGTCGGGTGGAGGTTTTCGCCCCCTGCTTCACCCCCCACCTCGTGATGCATTCGCTTTACCCACGTCCCCGCCTCTTCGGCGGTCTCGCCTTCCGGATTTCGGGCGGTAACTCCTCCACGGCCCCGCCTTCCCCTCTTAGCTCTCATTACGTCTTCTAATGTGCGGTTCGGTTATTCGGTAGAACAACCGAACCGCTTTGCGCTGTTGTATATTGGGGAACAAAACCCTGTTACGACATGTTGAGAAAGTGATCGTGCCCTACTGGGAAGAGCTGATGAGTACAGGAGTATTTTCTTTCTTTTTTTAAATTTATTTCTTTATGTTCGAAAGGTTTTGTCCTTCGAGGAGGTTAATTATATAGTACGTAATTTATTAATCTTTTTGGGAATGGCCATCCATAAGCAGAGGTTGTTATTACTCGGAAGAAAGTAAAGATTCTGTTAAGGTAACTGAAGCGAGGTTGAAGACTGTTTCAGTTTTTAGATCAATTGACAGTTATAGGGAGATTAGGGTGGGTCTTTACGATACCTGGATTTCATACGTATGAATTATGAAGCATTGCGACCTAGACTGAAGATTAAGGAGCTACGGAAGATTGAAAATGTTGAGAAATGTGGTCGCTTAATTAAGGCCTTTTTAATTCTCTCTAATTCTTAATCTGGATGTTTGAAATGAGTACAGAAGCAAGAATCCGTGCGATACATAAAGCATTATTTTTCTTCGAGGCGACTCGTGGCGAAAGCTATAAATTCTGACCTCTCAGCACTGGGGTTCAAATCCCGGTCACTTCATGTGTAATTTGCGGTGGACAACAGCATGACAAAGTGATTTCTCAGATTTTCCATGTTCATCCTCAATATTCAGCCGTAGCTGCATCATTCGCATCAATATTAGTATTACATGTCAATGGAATAATTTATTAACTTCACAAAGAAGCAGCATCAAGCAGAGGACACACGAACGAGTTTAAACTGTGCAATATTTCACGAAGCCACGATCCTACAACGTGCGATATTGCTTCATCTTTCTCTTCTCGAATCAAGCTCCTTTACCTTTCCTTGATCTCTGGGTCTCGAATCAAGCTCCTTTCCTTGATCTCTGGGTCTCTGCTGATACACATTCGGACTCCGGCTCCTCCTCGTGCGTGTCACCAACTATACTTCGATTTTCTTAAAGTGGCTGAAGTCATTAGGTCGTTATTACACTTCCTGCTTTATAAAATAAATCTTTTCAATTAATTCGAGATCGTCCTTTTTGGGGCTCGTGGCCTCAGAAATGCACTTACCACTGTTAAAAATATTTCATAAGGTAGGAGATGTAACAATGAACTAATATCAACGGCTTCTTTAAAAAAAATATCGAATATAGAGAGGTGTTTTTGACTGAATTACTATCATTACTGACGTCTGCTCTCAGATCTTCTTTCTTCGCCCTCCACCAGCTGCCGGTCGCCGATCTCCATCGTAAAACTCTCCTCTTACCTTCTTCGCATACAACCACATGCTCATCACGAACTCTTCCACGCTCTCTGGCATCACCGTTCCCACCGACCCCCCAGCGCCCGCAGCCGTCAAATTCTAATTGCAGCGTAAATATTGAAGCGCCCTCCCCCGCCGCACCCTGACTTCTGCTGCTGCTGGTTGGCACTCCACTCCCCCCACCGGCTCCGTTCCTGAAGCCGCGCCCGCGCCAGAGAACGCGTGTAAGAGGTGCGTCTCACCTAGGGTTTCTTAACCGTTTCAACGAATGCAATGGCTCAGTGAGAACAACCCATCGCCACTCCAGTGTCTCTGCCGCAGGTTCGAATCTCGACGGTGGCGAATTTTCTATACTAGCTGAATAGCTAGGTGGCATTCAGTCGCTGCCCGGAGGAGAATTCTAGAGGGGGCTGCTCTGATCGGGAGATTTTCGTGATTCCTCCGATCAACACCAGGCGAATGCCGGAGCAGAACCCTACCAAACGGGCCACGGACCGCGCGTGATGAGGAGCGTGATGAGGTGAGACACGTTGCACTTCCAGGAAAGACAAAGGAGGGGACAAATTCTAATGCCAAAACAGTTTCCTATCAAACGGGCCACGGACCGCGCGTGATCTTTCCTACCTCTTCCTTGTCCTACCCTCCCCCTTTGCACATACACACATTTGCACTAGCACGCACACATGCCGAGAGACCGGTCGGGAGCTAAGAGCGTGTCCCGGCTGAGTGGTTGCTCCGCTGGTGGAGATGCCTTAAGGGTCTTACCACCACAACGCGCCATCAAGGCCGGCGCCTGATCTCAGTTTTAGTGGGGAAGGAACATTCCCCCCCTCTGTGATAACATCCGCTACACTAACGGGACGAAAAGCAGGCGTTGACGCACCCGGAAATACGAAATAACAACACTTAGGAGCTCTGCTCGTAAGAGGTTAATTGTTTTTCTATCTTATTTCATAGTCTCTAGCCTTTTCGTTTATAATTGATATGGATCGTTTAGTTCAATGGTTGGTTGATCGTTTAGTTAAATGATTGTGACTATAGGGTTTGAATTATGTAGCAAGGGTGAAACGAGAGGCAGGGAAAACGGGAAAATCTTCTTGGTTTCCCCCATTCCTCCTGGGGTTTTAACCCCGGAATCCAGAATTGGAAACTAAGCTGTTTGACTCGCAGAAAGCAGGACAGAGTTTTAGGGACATTACATAATGTCCCTAATCGAGGCGTGAAGAGACGCGTCCTTTAAAGTAGGAGAGCGGATTCACGAATATGGCTGCACATTATCGAGATGAAGCATAGAGGTAAGCGCCAAAAATGTAATACGATTCAAATATTCAAGCCTGTAATGATTCCGAGGGTCCAAAGTTTAGAGTGGGTTTAAAACATGGTTCAAATATTATTGCTGTATAAAAGTGTATTTTAGAGAAAAATACGAACTGACTCGATTTTTTTATATATAATTATTTTCCGTAGTTTTGTGTTCTTCTAGTAAAGAGTTGGAATGCATTACAACAACAACAAATACATGTACATACTTGTGCACAACAGCTCTTTACTAGCTGCAGCCTACGAGCAGCTTCTTGGCCTTGCGGCCGAAGGTTTTGGACTATGTACTAATCACACGAACGTGTGGTTATCACAGAGCTCTCCTTACGCTGTATTTCTGGTACTCTCAACCAGATGAGTGAGCTTTCTCATCGTCACGACAATAGATACTGTGACACTGCAAGGAATGCACACAATTAATTTTTGTCCCGATCGGGAATCGAACCCGGGGTTGGGCCGTTGAAGGCGAGCACGTTAACCAACTAGCCAACGAGCCACCGAGGACCACAAAAACAACAAATACAGATTATTATTTACGAGAGATTGTTATTTTCTAAAGTCATGGATGTATTAATATAAAAAAAACAGCACTTCATTTAATAGTATATTTATATGCACGATATGTTGTCGAGTATTAAAATGATAGTATTTTTGTTTCATTAGCCTTTCTTCGTTGCGCTAGATCATGTAATTTGCACATAGAGTGACGAGAAGGGAAGTTGCTAGCGGCCTCCAAGGCCTAACTCCAAACAACAGTAAACAAGGAAAGCCTATTTCCTTGTTCTTGTTTCAAACTACTTGGATCGCATTGATTACAATAATGCGTTTAACTAACCTACTTAAAGGGAATAATTTATCAACTTCATGCTGTAATAGCGAGAAACAAGATGAAGGACTTCCTTTAGCTCAAACAGTAACTCGTAAATAGATTGGTTTTTTGATTTTCAATTTTTTTTACGTTTGCATCAAACATTTTTTCGCCAAAATAGAGAGAAAATATACAACGATAGGACAGAAATGGAAAAAATAAAATGTAGGGAGTAATGAAGAAGAAATGTTGGAAAAAGCGAAAGTGAGAGAAAGAGGAGATGGGCCAGATATGTAGAGATCGTTTCACGCAGAGTTCTGTTTTATTCATAAAGCTGATATATTATTGAAGTTTTATATTCATGCAATGAAAATTAATTTTCCGACCTTTCTGTGTTGAGATCTACCTGACCTCTCGTAAGTACTTTATCCATGTATGCAAACGTGCTCAGCAGGTAAATTTTGACGTGAACTACGCCGAGTTTTAATCATTTAACAAACAAGGTATTAGGGCATTATGCAAAAAATTGATATTTTATACACCAACATAGTGCGATTAATAAAGCGTGTTTTATTTGCCAGATTTAAAAGCTTCTGGTGAGTGATTTCTGCAAGGATATGAAAGGGAAATCAAATTAGAGGTGCTGGACAATTTCTAGAAATTATTTCGTGGAATTTTTTCGCAATGAATCGCATTGAATAGGTGGATACTTCATTGTTTTCAAAAAATTGCCCAAAATGCAGTAATTCTTTATTAGGAAGGAAATTCATGACAGTTTTTTATATTGCGTAGTTTGCCGTGTGTACATTAATAATCGATAAATAGCAAACAAAAATAAAATATACAGTGCATTATCGTGCCCAAGAAGCTTCAGTAAAGAACTATAGACTTATTTAAATGAATATAAATCAAAAATTGAAATAATTTTTAAAATCATTAATTCATGAAAATGTTTTTTAAGAAAACTCGACTAGTGACTACACTTTTAGGTCCCACCTGTAATTCTGATCTTCAGGACTACATCCTACGCAAATATGCAAAACCTAAGTTTGGAAAGAAATCATTTTATAATTTAAAACAAGTTCATTCACTCATTTATTCATTCATTACATAACCTCTTCAAAGTTCCAAAACTGAAATTTGAAGAGGTTATGTAATGTGTAGTTAATTTCAGTAAGTCGTTTATTTCAAATAGTATTTCCATTTCCACGTTCATGTATTTTATTCATTATCTTTACTCAGTGAATCTCCGCAGCAGAACAAAGACATAGATGTTGTAGTGAGTTCAGATCGATTATAACGACCACCCACACGCAAAGGCAATATTTGGAAGCTCATTATAGGCGTTCACACTCTCTGACCTGCGCTTTCCTGATTAAACATTGTCTCCGCATATCGACACACAATTTCGTCCAATCTCACGTTCTTGCACCTAATCTCGCTCCGCAATCGTTTCGATATTTTTTTCTTTTCCATCTTATTCGTTTCATCGATCTCGTTTTTGCATCTCTAGACGATTTTCGTCCAGAACGTAGCAAGTCATTTTTAGGGACAGGTTCGCTCAAGTTCTTTTCTGTTTTCTTGTTTTAGGAAGAAAAGTCTGATTGTTACACCGGATGTACCAACAGTCTCTTTATGATCCTCTTACGTGAATTCACTGCACAGCCACCCCATCATGTCTGGCGCTGCCATCCGTTTGCATTGTAGTAAGAGGATATTTCGAATTTTCGGGGGCAAGGCAGAAAATGTACACGAGTTAAGGTAGAAAAGGTACCTGAAAATAAGAAAATAAACAATATGGTCTCTATTTTTCCTCCTTGTATATGTACTCTCCAGGTGCTTTTAGAGATATTTTTTAACATCTCTGTTTAAACATAATTGGCCAAAACGCAGCATTTTACTTCAGAAATCCTATCTCCGCAACAAATCGATGTATTTTGATAGTTTTTTTGTAAATTAATGACAAAGTATGTTGTAGGGAATGAACTAGAATGGAAAACATACTGTGCAAAAAAGAGTCAGAATTTGATTATTTAAGAAAAAATAATTGTTTAAAATTTTATTCATTTAACACAAACGTATAGTGACAACAAAATACTCGACAGAGCACTAGAGCAAAACATGCAAGATGCAAAATTATTATACCTTTATCATTTATACGTATGATGTTTAACATGCTTGAATGTGGTGAAAATTCTCAATTTGGGAAAATGCATCTAAACTTCACTCACTGAGGGCTTGTTAGTTGACACTCAAAAACGTTAACTCTTCGACTCGCTTCGAAAAAAAATATTTCCTCAAAAACTAATAAACGTATAAATAAATGGTTTGAAGACTTTAAAATAAAATAAAACAGCATGCGACTCAATAAAAACTGAAAAAGAAATTTCAGATTTTTCGTCATTTTAAGATAGATAACTACCCTAAGGGAGGCAAAAGTCAGACGTGCAAATATTTTTGAAATTTCCTACTAGAAGTTCATTGGTAAAACGTGGTCATCTTTGAACCTTTTCTATATGCCGTAAAAGTTTGGAACAATAATGTGAGAGTAAAATATTTCAACCAGTGGAGTACGAATTACAGAACACCGTGTGGGGAGAGAAGGTAGAAGGAATGAAAAAAATTGAAATTACTGCTTATCAATTAATATGGGGAGCGAAAAGTTCGAGATATATAGAAATTCGAGTTGAAAGTTCTAGTTATCAAGGTTGAACTTTATTACGGAAACATATCTCCATCATTTTAGTCTGGAATGTT
This sequence comes from Gryllus bimaculatus, assembly GCA_017312745.1. NCBI lineage: Eukaryota > Metazoa > Arthropoda > Insecta > Orthoptera > Gryllidae > Gryllus > Gryllus bimaculatus. Next base: position 3,671,742 of record BOPP01000113.1, read on the forward strand.
GTGCTATCGACCGGCCACTTGTCGAGCTCCCCCAGAAAGAAACGTCTGGCTACGGCATAACACACACCACCCGACCCCCCTCCCCCAGCGCTGCACGTCCGTTCACTTCCCGGCCACGCCCCCGCCGTATATCCGCGTTACATGCGGCGCACTGCCACGCACCGGGGGCGACGCCCATATTGGTCCATAATTCCCACTTAGACCCATCAAGCTCCCCCGCCCCCTTCGCCGTCCCTCCGCCCCCTGCGGTCGCGGCCGCCGAATTCTAACTGCAACGCAAACACCGCCCCTCTCCCTTGCCCGGCCCGGCCGCCGCCCCCGCCTCGTCTTTCCAGCCCGATCCTCCGGTCAACAGACCGCGCGGCGACCCGCTGACCTCAAGTCAGATACGCCATTCTCTGGCCTCTTCCAGACTCTCTTTCGGGACCTCTACCAAAGGATATAATGTGACAGATGATTCAATTTGGTAAAGAAAGCTTTTCCTTCACCAACAACCAATCACCTCCAATACTTAAGTTTTTTACTTTCTCGCCCTTGCGAAGGAACTCCATAAGAAGAGAACGTTCTGATAAATCCTGTTGCGAAATGAAGGGGAAAATTCTCTAACACATCGTCATTGAAACCGAAAAATCGATTGACCGCAAAATGTCTGTCTGTCCGTCTATGGTCTACGCTAGCACCTAAATCGTTCAGCCAACTTTCTTGAAATTTGATATTTTCCAATCGATCTGAACGAACTCGTAAAATTGGGAGTTTTATAGGGATATTTTAATTTTTGAGCGTATTTTACATGAAGCCTCAAAATTATTTTCAACATTCTCTCAAAAACTGCACCAAATTTTCAATCAAAGTTAAGAGGAACTTAACAGAATTGTGCCTGTTTTATGTTCGGTGAAATTCTCGATTTTTAAAAAATTGAAGAAGTGCAAGTTTTTTGGGAGGCGTATCTTCCTACAACTATAATACGGAAGAACGAAATTGTTTCCTTAATGAAATGTGTTCCTTAAAGATGGATCTTTAAATTAGTTCAAGTTCAATTTTTAGAAAAGATGAGTCGTTTTCATCTAATTGGACGCGACGTAAAGGCAAAAAATAATACAAAACATTAATTTTTCTCAAAAACCGCTGCACATTTTTTTCTTTGAATTGCTTTCATGGACAGATAAAGGGATTTTCGAAAATTGCAAATTTAGAAATAATGCGAGAAAGTATGTGCTGTAGTAGAACCATTAGATTTACTTAATCCTTCAACTATTGAGATAATATGTTTCTGCACATGTAAGTTTTTGGCACATATTTGAGAGAAGTAATTTGTACTTGTAAGTCAGCCTGAAAGAATTCTCCCCCAGGAAGTCGTCAAATTTGACCAAGCGTTAGTGTAAAAAATTTGCCACTGTCGGGAATGGAACGCTTCGACTTCAAGTCGGAGACGCCTCAGTGACATAAAATTATCACTAAGCTATCTCAACCAGTCGTGTATACAGTCCTTAACTCCTTAATTACATAGTTATTTGTTACCATACCTGTAATTTTTGTATGTCCTACATTTTCGAGTAAAGAGACATGTAACCGACAAGCCCAGCTCGATTCCCAATGAAGGAGATTCGCATTTGATGCAAACTCTTGGATATCTAGCGTCTGCTCAGGTGTGAACTACAATCATGGTATCTTCTCGGACATTTTTGTTTCAATTTCGGTTTTGATGTTATCACTCAGGGAGACAACGTAGCCCCTAAAAATAGAAGAATAGGAGAATTTTGTTTTGTAATGTTCTTCAATATTCAACCATACTAAGGTGAGTTTCATGACAGAGTCTATCAGAAATAATTTACATTTTGTATTTACGGTACTTCTTTTTCATGTACAATAATTTCGTATATCATTTTTGTTTATTTTTATGTATTCTATACAATTTTGTAACTTACATATGCAACAATAGTGTATTTGCGTGCCCTATCACTCTGTGGAAGGAATAATAAAGTGCCAAACGTAGGGAAAATAGGATTTTAATTACGTGACCAACACTCATTAACTATTCCTAGAATTAATAATGTGGTTCTGAATTCAAACAGTATATCAGGAATAATTATCCAGAAATACAGTAAAATATTGGAAGTCTTGAGGGGAATTTATATATTATATTTGTGATTATTGTCCCCATAAGTAAAACGTTATTTCAAAAATGTAATAATAACTACATTATCATTTATGTTATTACTAACAATAACGAAAAATCAACTTCTTTCTATTTCAGTAAATTCTTTTAACACTCAAGAATTTCAATGTAGCAAATTCAATATCGACCCTTTTTTGTAAGATAATACTTGCCACACAAATTCTGAAACAATTGGTTCCGCCTCTCGCTTCACTCTAACAAGCCGTCAGTCAAATCACAGTTCAACCTTCCGACGAAAAAGATCGACAGCTTTCCATCAGATGTCCACGGCACATGTTACTTTCGAAAGCGCGAACCCAGCCATTTCCTGATTGAAAAGTGAGACACGTTCCACGTTCTGTGATAATGATACAGCTCTGAAGGTCAGAGAGGAAATATATTTGATCATATTGTTTCTAAAAGCACTTTTTATTTAATAATGGTACATGTGTCACTGAAATTCGTTCGTGTGTTAGCATAACGAAGAAGGCTTTTGTTCAAGACTTTTATTTTTTAAATTTATTTATTTAACGTAACTATAAAACAGCTCGGGTCATTTTTATTGTTCAAGGCGGGAATTCCTGTTTCCTTTCATTGTACATATTTTAAAATCATTTTAAAAATAATCAGGAAGCAAATATATTCCATCAATTCTAACGTTTCTTCCTTTCTTGCTATTAACATTTTCAGTAAATATACATTTTTCACGTTCCCTGTATATCATCAGACTATAATTATTATAAGTTAAATTTTATGCTCGTATAACTTCTTTTATAGTACCTCTTTTCATTGCCGAAGAAGTAAACACGAAAATTTTAAAAGATAAATTCCAGCGATGATAAATTTAATATCCTTTACATAAACCCTAACTTTCAATGTGACAGATATAAAGTAACATATTACACATTAATATCTGTTTGCCGTGGAATGTCGTGATAGGAAAGCAAATTACTAAGTATTTTGCTCTTCACTGGTAAACAAACATTGCCATGTTTCATGTGTGCTGATTATATTCTATCTGATGGAAAAATATAGTTCGTGCACAATTAAATAAAGAGCGACATATTTGTATCCTTTCACAACGTTCAAACTATTACAAAATTCTTTCCGTTGACGTTTATTGAAGAAATTTTAATTTGTGATGGGGTTTTGTAAAATCAATAAACTTTCATTAAACGTTATATTTAGCATCTAACAAGCATATAACACCAATATTTTGCATCCCATTATTAAGCTAATTGTACACTGGACTACCAGAAAGGTAATAATCATTTATTACTGCAAATGAGCATACTATCGGTGGCCATTAATCAAACGAGTTGTGCTACAACAAGACATACGTTCTAACATTATTTCTAAATTTGAAATTTTCAAAAATTCAGAGAGTTTAATGAAACTGAGACCCGCACTATTCTTTTAAGTGTTTCTCTTTCTATCCGTAAATATTCGAGCAGTTTTTGAGAAAAAACCTATTTTTAGAAAATATACGAACTTCAAGCGCACAAAAAGAAATACGCGAAAATACTCTTTTGAAAAAAAACATTACCTTTTTTAAAAAGTTGATTTTTACAACACGCATTGAGGCAAAATCCTCTCTCTTTCATTATGTAGTTTTAAAATGTTAACTTTTTGCCATTTTCATAAAAACGTAATGTTTGCCGAAATGGGACTTCTACTATACGTTTTATCATCCCTTGGTACATACGATGAGAAAATTGAAATCTACCTAGAGGCAAAATTTAATACAAACATTTATGCCATTTTTGAGAAAATATTGACAATGTTTTCGAGACTTCATATAAAATAACTTCAAAAATCAAAATATCTGTTCTCCAAAGCCAAGATTTCGTTCCGCTTGTCATTAGAATATGAATTTTGGATAACATCGGCTGAACGGTTTAGGCGCTACAGACGGGCAGACGGGCAGACGGACGGACAGACAGACGGACGTAAGGCGAACAGACAGGGAGGGAGGGAGGCGGGCAGACAGACGAACAGACCGATGTTTAGACGTCAATCGATTTTTCGGTGTTGAAGGCCCACAAAACAGTGTTTCTCGCTTACTTTCGTAAAACAAAAGACTTAAATAGAAATACAAAATTAAAAATTAGAACTAACAATACATATAAATGTTGACATGATAAATAATACAAACAGAAGTAAACAAACAAGAAATAAATAAAATAAAAACACAAATAGACAATTACAAAAAATAGATAAAATGCGCTCATCTCTACTCCGTATCTATCTCATCGGTGAAGTCCACACTTGCGCTCTTCAAAAACATCGAACGCGTAAGTCGCATGGTCCTGAAAAGTATCGCTGGCGCCTTCGTAGGTAAATTTTTTCTGTCAACAATGGTCCTCTTCAGAAAGTTGGATTTTCCTACATCTGTTCTTTGCTTTCTGATTTTTATTTTATGAATTTTGTCGCCCCTACTTTGTGTAAATGGTATCATGTCATTTCAAGTATTTCACTGATAGGTTTCCATGCCGATTGCTTTGTGTGCGCCTTGAAGTGGGCAAATAGTCTTGCTGCCTTTCTACGTGTAACTAATGATTCACTGTTGATACCCCGTTGTGTCTGTTCGCGAATTGGGCCGTTTTTTCATCACTTGGTGTAAAGCTTCAATCTGACCCTCTCTAGGAGGATACGAATAAGCTACTCTGTATTCCATTAAGGGACAAACCAAACATGTTAACATGCATTTTCGTGTTTCAGTTAGCTTTCCGTAATATAATCAACAAAATGAAGGGGTTTCCAAGGCTTCAATGTAGTAAATCTTATATGATCAGCCCAGCTGAGGTCTCTTCAAATTATTACGTCCAGATATATAGACGTTTACTGAATTGTTAATATACATTTTTTAGTTTAGTTATTACCATAAATTTCTAGAACTTCTGGTAGAGTGACAAAGAGCGAGCCAAATTTGCGAGCCAAATTTGAACAAGGTTGAAACAACATATGCGATTTGTTGCAATTCAATGTGCATTTCAATGCAATTAATTTTACTATTTGGAATTGCATGATGAATTTGAATTTGCAATCTAAGAACATTTGAATATTTTTAGTGATAAAAATCTATCATTAACAAGAGAAAATATGTTAAAAAATCTGAATGTATATTTTCAATTTTGAAGCAGAAATTGTATGCGTTAAAACTATTAACAGTGAAAACCATCAAACTCACCTAAACAGAGCTTGAAAACACAAGTAGGTTCACAGAAGTCTTTTCTCCACAACCTCGACATCTCTTCATCCAATCTCTTCCTCCTGTTAATTACCAGAAACTCTGATAACGGCAGCAGTTGGAGGCAACAGCCGGCGCCGCACGTTGCAAAAGTCGGGCGTAATCGGATGGACAGCGTTGTCCGCAGCGCAGTAAGTGCCTGGCTGAAACGGGTTATGTCGCAGCCGGACTCGGAATGAACAAGGGCTTTCCCGGCGACTATAAACGCCGGCCCTTGGAATTGCGATCGCCTGCACAGACCGCCGGGCCTTTTCGTGCGCCGTCGTAAAATTGGCGTTTCGCTGAGATTGGCGACCGATGGGCTCGCTTCTGCGTTGCGCATACGCGTCCCGCTCAACGGAGATGGCGCGGCCGGGTTGAGACGCTTCGCTGATAGGGGCGCAGTGAACTTGGCAAACATTTTCGGAATTCCGGTTGCACTCACTGCGACTATTCAACTCCTGAAATAAACGCCAGTAGAGTTGAACTTTTCTTCTGGTATGCAACAATCAAGACGGTGAATCGAATTTTTTTTTTTTTTCTCCTCCCTGCTTGCCAATCACAAAATCCGAAACATCAATCATATGAAGCGCTGTCGAGTGCACGTGAAGTACGAACACAATATAATTAATATTTGGCGCATTCTGAATCTTTTCTGGAGGAAATTTTATTCGTGGAAAAGTATTATTAAATACTTCTCAATCATTGTAAATTTCCACATAAATTCCATTGCAATCGCAGTAGTAACTCTGACTTATCCACACGTGAAATTAAAACAGAGAAGGTTTAACTATACAAAATTCGCCAATTAGGGCGGTTTATCTCAAAAAGTTTCTTGCTTTTTCTATCCGATTTTTTCACTGCTTCTTCCTACTGTGCAATCATAAACTGTGACTTATCTATCTTATAAAGCGGAATACATTGATTTCTACGTCGATGTCCAATAAAAATGTGGGGTCCAATAAAAAGGTGTTTAAAATATAACATAACCTCTTCGAATTTAATAACTTACAGTTATATTCACTATTTGGAGCACTTCGAAACTCTGTTGAACATAATTACATTTGTCGAATAGTCTTATTCACTCGTACTTTGGAAATTCTGATTTATTGACAATTTCCAAAGCACGTGTACTTGTAGGTACTCGCATGTACTCGTAAGCACTCGTGGTATTACCTTTGATACATATGAGCTGTTAGTAAGCTGATTGGGATTATGCACAGTGTCTTGAGATTGGCTAAACGTAGAATGGTTTGATTTGACTACAAATCGAAATTTGTGTATGTGGATACGCATACTGCCGTGTTATAACGTTGTATTATACTGGAAAGTAAGGAAGGTAAGGTCATGTTCAGAAATATACTTTCATTAATATTTAATTTTTGCCAAATATTTAAATAAATCATTAACATTATGTACCCCACATTAATATAAAAATTAAAATTATTTATATCGTGCCACCAAGTAGCTTAGTGACATGACACACAACGACAGATTTAAAAATTGGTATCAATGTTAGTTCGGTAAGATTTTTTATCTTCTGAGTATCTTCATTGTATTGGTATTAATACACTATTTAGTCAGATGCTCTACATCAATTGGCTAATACCAGAAACGTGTTACATCCCTGACATTGTTATCATGACCGCTGTAGATCTGCAGGATTGTCCAATTATAGGATATACTTAGAAAAATGAATTAAGTTAACTTCTTATAGTAATTATTGATTTTACACGAGCGCCAACCGAGTGTACTATATCCCCCAAAGAAGCCCTGTTGAGGGAAGTCAATTCAATTCTATAATCAAATCATTGATCCCAGTGTTGGGCAAAGCCTCTCACAGTAGTGGGGTGGCTCAAAATTGGATTTGTTTTCAGGTAAGCTAACCCTGGAGAGCGTTAATTTAATTCCACTCTTTTACAATTCAGTACTATCCTGAATGTCAGTATGCCTGTCGGCCTTTTCGACTCTGAGAATATTCAGACACAATGATGACTGGAGATCAGATTGAGAAATAAATTTATATTTTTACATGTTCAAAATTCCAGCATTTCACATTTTTTATACTTTATAAGGCACAGAATGAATTTTTAGATTTATTTTTATAGTTACAAGGCATTCTATTTTTTGTTATTTAAAATCACATCAATATCTAGGTCATTAGCGACCACTAGAGCATTTAACGTTATGCTAACTGTGAACATGACATGATATGGTGATGTTAGGGGGTGAAAGGACGATCACAAATATAATTCCCGAAGCAGGACTCAAATACGCGATCCTTCGGTTCGAGATCGCTACGGCACTACTGCCTCAACGATCTCGGGCATCCGAACTGGCGCACTCTATTTTTATTGTTCAATTTTTTACTTATTTTGGTATAATTACATACAACCATATATATCTTACATATTTCGTTACATTTCAATATTTTGGAATTGGAAATCGAAGTGGAACATTCGAAGGTTTCGAATTGATTCCATTTCATCTATAATGCAGTACCTTGTTTGGCTTTTATGAGGCATTGATACATGCTTCTCACTTCCAAACCCTTTTTTTCAAATTACTTTGAAATTAATTTAATTGACTGCCCGTCGAGATAAAATACATCAGTATATGCAAGCGCTATGACGTTCGTAAGCACTGTTGTGTTCATTCTTCTCAGGAAAATTATTTGAGGACTCTCAGTCCGCGGCGCATGCACTAGAGGTTTAAATATGATTTACCAGGAATCATTTCGAAGTTTTAGTAATGTTACTTTCCATAACATCAACGTGTCATCGATATGAAGCGAGCGTGCCAGAGAATATAGAAAATATAAACAATTCCGTTCGGAAGATCAGAGCTAAAAATATGTTATGATTTCCCATCAATTGATCCAATGAACGTTTGAGAGATGACTTTTTAAAATTACTTCTACACTACTTTGAAGTTAAAAACATTATGAGACGAAGGAGGTAAGAGTGTTTAATATGTTGAACTTATGTTTTTGTGATTTCTGAAAATTACTAGTGATGTGTTTTGAATGTTTTCGTATTTAATCGAGTTAAGTTTTGACGCAAACTCGAAGGATCATGGCAAAGAAAACTATTTATTAATACCCTCGATTAAAACACAATCTTATTTACTTAAATATAAATCAGAAATGCCGCATCGGATCGACTGACGAAAAAACATTTAAATAATTTTTCAGTATCAAAATACGTCACATTGGTGAAATGCGTATTTTAATATATACAAATTTTTTTTCTTCATTTTCAAGACTATTTTATCGTAAGTTACAACCTACAGATTTTCAATCAATAATATTCACTACTAGTAGATATATTCTGGAAACTTCCTTTAAGAAACAACCCAAAGTGGACTTCTCGAAAAGACAGTGGAGGGAACAAGATGTACTTCCAGAAAAACAAAGGAGGAGACAAGTTGCACTTCCAGGAAAGACAAAGGAGGAGACACGTTGCACTTCCAGAAAAGACAAAGTAGGAGACAAGTTTCACTTCCAGAAAAGACAAAGGAGGGGACAAGTTGCACTTCCAGAAAAACAAAGGAGGAGACAAGTTGCACTTCCAGAGAAGACAAAGGAGGAGATAAGTTGAACTTCCAGAAAAGACAAAAGAGGGGACACGATGCACTTCCAGAAATAAAATGCAACTCCAGACCAACTTCAAGAAAGAAACGCTCATTTACGAGTTGCTGGTTACATTCGCAAAACTCACCTGTTCAACTGCGGAGGAACACAAATTTCACCTCCACTGCTCCTCCTCCTCTCCCTTCTCCAAATCTACAATTTCCCACGCCTTCGTAGGAGCCACCGCGCCGGGCGGGCGGGTTCAGCAAACTATGACCTACCCAAGCGATCGACAGATCCCACCTCCGACACGGGAAGTGCATTTGCCAGCCGGTTCAGTAGCTCTCCGCCTTTTCCCTGCGCCTCCCTTCCCTTACCACCCCTTCCCCACCCTACCCCACCCCTTCCCTCCCCTCCCCGCCACGGCGCAGCCAGCGCGTCGACCCGCCGTCTCCGCCACCCAACGCCTCACCTCCCGCCGCAGTGCTCGGAACCCAACGCTGCAGCCTCATCGCTGCGTTGAATAAGGCACTTCTCTCATATAATTTATTTTACCGTGTTTATATAAGCAAATTAGTACTGATTTACTATAAGTTTGCGGCAGATCTACTACTGATTTCATCAGGTCACGCTCACTCAGTCGGAAGCAACTGCTTTTGAAGTACAGTTTTCAAAGCACACCTTCGAGTACGAAATCCGTAACTCCCAGAGAGTCGATAATAATAATATTATTATTATAAAAAATTTAAAAAAATATAATACATAATGTTTGACTCTAAAGAATTGTCTTTCCCATCCGGGAATCGAAAACGAATCTCCTGATATGCGCTCAGTTACTTCACTCCTCGAGTTACAGAGACGGTCAACTCTTCGAAAACCCTTTAGGAGGTAGAAACCTTGTTAAATTCACCGCCTAATCGCAGTGGAAAGTTAAAATAAAATTTATTTAATTTTTTTAAGTTATATATTTTTAAAGTCATCTAATTTTAAATGCCTTTAACTGCTTTGATTTGTTAAAAGTTTTGATATTTTTAATTGTTTTATCGTTCTAATCAATCAAAAGATGTCATGATTTTGAATGATTGGCACTTTATGCGGAATTGGGAATGAACTTGGATTATTGATTATATTTTTGTTTTTGTTTGCCTTCAGCAAAGAACTTTATTGTAATGCTATTTGGAATGCATGATGACGGGTCCAAATCACGAGCGTCGAAACATTGCACGTTGCAAATAAAAGAATAAAAAATAATGACAAATAATATCCGTGATTGTCTCAAATAAATGAACCATTGAAGTTGATAATTCATAAAGATACTTGTGAAAACGATTTATCAAAATTCACGAATATAATGGGACTGGTCATTTGTGTTTAAAATTTTATTTCATTACAAATTTCATCTCAATTCTGCTCTGACTAATTTTAATTCTTGCAAACATATATCTCCTCGTTATTAATTAACATAACATTAGATACATTTACACAGACGTAATTATTGTGATATAATCAAGTGTTTCATTATTTAAGTATGATTAAAATATCTTCACGCTATACACTAATATTTTGCATTAGCAAGCGAGAAACTTTTGTTTGCTTGGAAAGATGGAACTTAATGATAACGTAAACGTTTTTTTATAACTTTCCTCAAACTAGCATTGATACATTAATTTCAGATAGATTTCAAGTGTGTGAGAGTCTCAAAATTCTACTAGTTCAACATTACCATTATCTACGAATTCAGCTGTTATCTGAAAAAAATTATACATTAAATTAAGGCTTCTCGGGAGGCTCATGGATAGCAAGATAGTTTCCCGTTGTGTGATTCCGGGTTCGATTTCCGATCAAAGCAAAATTATTTTTATTGCTATGTCTCAGTTGCTGTATCTGTGTGACGAAAGGAAAGCTCGGGCAGGCTAAGAATGCGAAGTCCTGTGAAGTGAAGATGTCATGTTCGGCCCAGACTTCCATATTCCCAGGAGTGGTTAATAAATATCTAGAGGTGCTACAGAATGGCACAGACTTTCCAATACTTTTCTATTTCCTTTGGTCTGGGCTAGCTCTTCGGACTTGCCATTTACTCTTCCAGCTGAATCCTATCGGCACCCTAAGTACTTTTTTTAATATCTTAATTTTTTGGTTGTTATAGTAGGTCCGAAATATTACTTTAAAAATATTAAAAAACAGTAAAACCACGTCCAAAATGGCAATTTTCTTTGAAAACTGTGGAGCCACTTTCAAGAAAATGGCGTTTAAACACTTTCTGTTACAAATGCAATAGTGTTTACAAATTGCTTGAAATATCCATGTAAAAGGCGTGAGAGATATTTCAAAACAATAATATTTGTGTAAATTTTGAAAAAACAAAATTATATAGCAAAATGAACTTTACGTCATATTAAAGAGAGCAACTAGCACAATGTTGGAAAAGTTTAAAGAACAAAATTTGGAGACTTTTTGAGAAAATGGCGATTGAGCGTTTATGAAAATGCCAGAATTTTGAGCCCATTTTTACAGAAAACGGTTGAGTTTTCGAGCATCTTTATGTGACATTGTTTAAAGCACATGTACTCATAAATGTATTAATGTGAAAAAATTGCTGCTAATGTAAATATTAACAAGGTGAGAGAAAAGTCAAGAAAATTCATTTTTGTAAAAAATTATATTTTTGTGTTTTAAATTTTTTTATAAATTCCTAGTTAACCGTGAAAATTAGAACTACGCCACTTCTATAAGGTATTTTATTCTATCCTTACAAGAAAATTAAAGAAAAATATTTTAGCCGTATTTGAGAAAATTTTGAAAATGCTACTCAGATTTCATGTAAAGTACGTAAAGTACCCCCAAATTTTAAGGAAAGTTTTTTCAAACTCACAGGGCTTCGGCTCGAGCCAGATGTACAGGGGTTTCTTCAGTTTTGAAAAAATCCTTCGTATTGCGTTGGCACTAGTAGGATAAATCCTAAAATTTCAAAGATATGTATAATACAATAATTCCTTTAATGAGAAAAGACCCAATGTAGCTTCGATCAAATTAAAGCACAGTTAAGTGGTTCTTATTTTTTATTTCATTGTTTTTATGAGTGAAGTATAAATGAAACGAGAAATAATAAATCTCTGTTATACAAAAGTTTAAATTAAGTTGTTTGTATACTTGCACAGTCTCGTTGCCTCTAATCATTCAAAACAATTAATCAAGTGAATGTATTTAATGTAACGTTTGTTTGTGACGAAACAATAGTTTTTGAAAACATTGCTGACACGTTTCTGCTAAAATAATAATGAAAATGTTTGAAGTACACAAGAAATCCAATGTTACTGCTGGTAGTGATATCGAAACGCCGAATTCTCTTTATCAGCAACGAATAATGTTCTTTAAGTAGTAAAATAAATGTTATTGTAGTAACTTATCCCTTAACAGAAAAAATTAATTGAATTGCGTAAACAACAAACCTATTAAATTATATTCTTGAAAGTTTGTTTGCACCTGAACAATAGAATCTATAATTTTGCATAATAATGTAACTTTCACTTATAATATTTAAGTGGAATAATATATAACATAAGTGAAATATTATATAATGTGTAACTTCTACTTATTATATTTTGTTCAAAATTCTTTTCTCAAATGGAAATACAACATCAATGTCATGTGATATCCATGGTAAGATATGAAGACCACCTGATATGCAGATATGAGGCAAATTCAAAATCGGTGCTAGATAATTTAAAATAATGTAAATATAATGTAATGTTTTATAATATTTGAAAATTTAATAATATAAAATAGATAATTATAATAATAAATATTATTCAAAAAGAAATATTCAATTAAGAATCAGATTTACGTTAAGTGTCTTCCTAGTAAAATAAGATTCTAGCTCACAAAACGACAAATGGAAATCCCTTAGTAGCCAACCGATTCATTGCACTTTTCCTTCCTTAGAAATACATTTTATCTCGAAACGCTTGCGAAAGAAAATAAAGAAGAAATAGTGGCATGTACGGTCCAATAGATGTGCAAATGTGGGTATTCGAACACTGTCCTCTGTCAGCCTCCACCGACGATTGCCGCGGCCACCGCAGCCGCCTTCTCCTCCCACGCGCACTTCCTCGTGCAGCCCCCTCGCTCGGCAACTTCAGCAGCAAACTTCGGAAATCATGCTTAAGCCCTTTTTTTCCTCGTCGTCCCCGCAGACTATTCACATTCGTGGGTGGCTTCTCTCGGGGGCTGAATCGAGAAGCCACGGAGCGGAGCGGGGTGGCAGCGTGTGTCCAAGAATGGAAGACGATGTCAGGGATTCAGAGCAGAGGAACAGTAGCGGAAAATAGGTTCGAAAACAAACTGAAAGTGGAAGTTGAAAGAAAAGACAACTTTTCCAGAAATTGTAATGGGTAGGTGACGAACTGAAAGAATATTACGTGTGAAAAGCCGTGAGAATGGTCGTGTGAATGAAGTCACATGCTTATTCTCAGAAGAATCCATGTTCTTCCTCTTCTGAAAGTTGAGACACAGCGCCTACCTACACGTCGTCTTGCAGGTTTTCTCTCTTCATGTCTCTCCTCCAGTGGGGCTCTACCCAACCGGGTCAAGTTCTAAGATCCCGTTTGGTCTCCCTACATGCGCAGTAGTACTCGTATAGCGCATATGCAAAATGGGTGGGTGTGCAAAATAAAAGGGTGGGGACAAGGGTAAGAAATGAAAAATATTGCGTAGGGAGTATCACATTTGTTAGAGTATTTCTCCAGGATTCCTCTGATACTGATCGGAGGAACCACGGAATCACATCGATCGCAGCAGCAGCCGACCTCTAGAGGTCTCCTGCATACAGTGGTTGAATTGGTCCTCGAATGTAGAAAGTGTTGCAAATCAGCCATTGTTGGGACTCAAATCCTACAAAATCACGGTAAAAGACGCTTCATAGCATCTGTTGTTGTCACTGAACTGACTCAGTCGGTTCGTGATTACGTTGATAACAGTCTCGGAACATCGAGCCAGAAGAACAGAAGGGGGTAGAAGTGATGTGTGTGCCCTCAAATTTGACGAATGCGTTGAAGGGGAGAGGGTCGGTGACGGGAGTATCAGCAGATGTTATGGGAAGTTATAGTTATTTGGGGGAGTGGCAGTGACAAGCCTCCGGCGCCGCTAAGTATCCGTATCCATTAACACTGACGGCGGAGCAGCGCGCCCGATGCGAGTCGCGGGACGGGCTGAGACGAGGCGCGGGCGGGGAACGGACGGGGGGAATTGGGGCCTGCGAGAAAAATGAGAGCCCTCGGGTCGGGTTTGGTTGGAGGCAACAGCGAGGCGAAGAGGGTGGAAAGGGTAGGAAGCGCGCTGAACCATTGCAATAGTGGAGGCAGGCAGGTAGGCAAAGCAGCGGAGCGCCGTTCAGAGCACGGGGGAGGGAAAGCAGGCTGGATGCAAAAGAAGGGAACTGAAATGTGGGAGCAAAGGCAGGTGGGAAGGGCGCGGTAGGGAAAAGCTTCTGGAAAAGCGGAGCGACCGACGGGATTAGAAAACGGAGACTATTGGTTTAGATAACTGATGTTTCCGAGCACGTCAACTGCTGAGGTCGTTTGCCCCGTTTGAATACAGGAGGTGGCGATGTTCCTCCACTGGTGATGATGATAGTAGGCGCCGACTTCACTCGCCTTACGAGAAACTCCTTCCCCGGGTATCCCCCCAATGGAACACCGCGCCAGCTCTAAGCTCCCGACCGGTCTCCCAGTTATGTGGTGGTGTTGTGCATGTTAGTATTTGTGTGTGTAAGGGGTGAGGATAGGACATGGAAGAGGAAGGGAAGATCGCGCGCGGCCGGTGTCCCATTTGCTAGGGTACTGCTCTGGCATTCGCCTGGTGTTGATCGGAGAAAAACGGCAAACTAGTGATTATAGTAGCCGGTCTATAGAATTCTCCTCCAGACAGCGACTGAATTCGACCTGGCTGATAAGCTAGAGTCGAAAATCCTGCCACCGTGAGGACTCCAACGCCAGGACCTCTCTGTCTTAGGGACTGCAGTGACATCAGTTGATACCCCTGAGCCATCTCTCCCGGTAGGAAGGTGGCAGTGGAATAGTAATGTGAAAACGGGAGGGGACAACGGGAGCGCGATGTTAGAAAGTGGGAGAGCGGTGTGGACTGGGCAACATCGCGCGGAGGCGGAAGACGAGAGCAAGAAACGCGAAGGTTAGTCGCAGGCGAGCGAACGGAAACGCGGCGATGAGGACGCATCCTGGCGGGCGGAACGGGAAGCGGAGACGGGACGCGTAGCGGCGGCCGATTCGTATTCGGGAAGTGCTGGCGCCAAATCCGATCCCCTTCCGGTGTCGCTGAGGTTCCCCGCTCCGTCCCCTCCGCCCCCGCCCCGCCCCGCCCCGCCGCGCCCCGCTCCAGAAAACGTGCCCCGCCGCGCTCTCGTCGCCGAGGACGCGCGGTTCCTCTGATTTCTTGCACCTTCAGGAACTGCCGTCCTAGTTTCTCTGCTCTTATTTTCGAAGATTCTCGCTTCACGAGAGTTCAAACTGCGGTTGCACCCCGAAGTCGGGAACTTTACACGTCTATTGGAGGCTGCTTCGCGACGAATTGAGCCTCGTCCTTTCGAGGGAAGGCGAAGGTATTTTTCATAGACACGTACGCATTTTCATTACCATCCTCATAAAATATCTAAAGAACACGAAACATGTGCCCCAGTATTAAACTGACGTTGTTTCAGTTTTCAACCTTTAGGCTGATTATGACTTCATTTCATCGAGAAGTAGTAAGCCAATGTATGATTATATGAATTATATTTTACCATATGTGATGATTTACCTTCCATTCCTCGCCATATGCTTTCCATCTATTGCACAGAACAAGCATTTATGCCTTACGGAAGTTTCTAACCTTTCCCTTTTCGTTCTATAGAATTGACTCCCCGTCAGAAACCTAAACTGCAAACTTCACCGTGTGTTTTGTATTATATTGCAATTTTGTTTGTTTATTTTCTCAATTTTAATTGTTACATTATGCCGCTTTTATCCTTCAGTCTCTGGAGAGATAAAAAATGGCTACGCCAGTTTGTGGCATTTTGTTTGATATTTAAGCATCGAAAACACTGATTCGGATATGATGCTATAGCTTCTCCAATTACTTTGTTTCAAAAGATAGTTTAACTCTATGCGAAGAAGGAGGAGGGTCCTTACCACATGAACATTTAAATCCGTTTTAAAGAATCAAGCGTGGTAACTGCCATTTCGTGTAATTGTTGTTGCACTTTTGCCAAATAGTGATTCAGGTAAACACGCTCCTGAGCTGCGAGTACATGTGGTGGCACACAGATCATGTTTATCATGTTCTCCTGTTTCAGAAGGAAGTCGAAGTGCTGAGTAGGATTATTTCGCAACAATGTTTTTACTCGCGTCTAGATTTCTATTTCGTTGCCTCAATTGCTGTGATATTTTATGATTCACATGATAACCGTTCCCGGCATTCTTATTTTTTCTATGAACATGAACATAAAAAATAAATTTTAAGAAGCGTATAATTTTATATATTTCACGATTTTCTAACTAAACAGGTATTTTTTAATGATTAATGTTTTTTTTATTTCTGAAATTCAAAAGTTGAATGAAAATTGTTTCACCTTTACTTTATAAGTTTCCAATATTTGCGGTTATAATTGTAACTCTACATTCCTTTCATAAGTTCACATCCATATTGATAATAAACAGTGTATTAAAGTAATACATTTATGTATTTTTATTAACTATCAGATTATAGTGTTGAATTAAGGCATGTTTAAAATATCTTTCGGACTATTTCTTTATTTTCTTCTTGCAAGTAAGTTGTGAAAAGAGGGTTGTAGACAGTGGGTTTCCCAAATATTACAAAAGAAACTTTCAAACTTTTGGTTTCATAATTTTTAACATCAGATTACGTACAGTTTTTGATTAAATTTTTTTATTGGATCAACCCGTGTATTATTCTACTTAATGTTTTGCCTGTGGTGTTATGTCCTAAGAGATATCTTGCTTTGAACGGATTTATCTACAAGTACGCCTTTTGATATTACATTTTGCTAAGAAAATATTTATAAGCCATATCATTAAATGGACCGAAACCTATCTATATTATTAATTTGCGTTGCACGCAAAAAACGAAAGAAAAATACGCTCCAGAAGAGAAAATTGAAAAATAATGAAATAGTATCAATTGTGACCGAAATATGTAAATATTTGATTCTTTTATTCCACGTATTCCATTACTATGCAAACCAAATGAAATCTCATACTCTGTGCGCCACTGCTTAGCACACAACTAACGTCATGTGACAACAAGTGTTCAAGGAAGAGGGCGGCGGCAATTAAATATTTTCTATTCACAAGTTGCGTTATATAACAGCTACTTTTTTCCTGGTGTGTAAAAAAACTATTGTACTGTATGTACGTAATACTACATGCTACAATTCGATATAATTCCAGTATTCATGAAGGCTAGTGTTGTAAAAAAGATAATTTTGATATACGAGAGTATTTTATTTATTGTTCTTGAACAGTGCATATGTTAATTTATTAGAAGCCATTTTGTGTGCTGTAGTTCAACAGCACTTTTGCTGTTGGAGGTCAGTAGTACTAATTATTTTCAGATAAGTGTGATCCTTCACGATTTATTAAACAAGCATAGTATATTCTTAAATCATTACAACACTTGCCTTCATTATTGGTGATTACAGAGTCAATAAATAATTATTTCAAGAAGGAATCAGTAACCGATACATGCATAACGTCAGCTGTCTATTTGTATCTCATTCACTCAATACAATACATGCAACATCACTTTCCGATTCGACTCCTCCAATACCTGGGCGACTTGACCTCTCAAGAGACAAATGGCTCTCCAAATAAGAACGTAAAATGTTCAAATATCTCTTTCTCCATCTTCTCCCGCCGGCGAAACACAGGGACGAATTGCACGGCTAAAATTTACAGCGTCGGGGCCGCGCTCGAACGTCGGCGTTTATCAACCCGACAGACTTCGCAGCGGCGCGAAAGGCCCCAGTCAGCGCAGGAGGACCACTCGTGGAAAACGACGAAATCTCTCTCCGCCTGATGGACAGTGCGTTCACAAAGGTCTCTCGCCCCGAAGTACCCTCCGTCCAGAAGACAAAGAGGAGGAAAATGGGCCCCTGAGAAGGTTGTTTCCTTGCCTTCAGTTCCCGCCGCCGCCGCCGCCGGCGCCGCTGCTGCTACCTGACGTCACGCCCCCTCCCCTCCACCGAGCTTCTCCTGGAAGCGATTTTTCTTGAGCGAAGGGAAACGCTGGTTGATTTCGATCCGGATGACTTCCATGCAGTTGGGATTAGATTTCCATCATGGGCGTTCGCTGACGAGGGAGTAAAAATTGAATCAAAAGTGATCGACAAGAATGACCGATCTAAGATAAGAAATGATTAGAAGGCATTTAAAGCTAAATTATTTGTTAAGTAATATATGGAAATATAACAACACTACTTGGGATATAATAAATTCTTTGTCTGTTGAATACACCTGAATCGATTGTAAATCCAACCGTATAAATCTGTCCGTGCCGATCTGTATATAAGTATTTTCACTGATCATTCAAAAAATTCATACTACTATTCTTCCAGAACAAGCCAACATATAACATGATGGATTATTTGTCTTCGGGTGGTGTTTGTCGTTCCTTGCCCTGTGTAAGCAATCAGTTGTCCTTTGGCGGAGGCGACGCGCTGAAACCTTTCTAAGCGATGGCGACCAGATTTGGAACACGGATGTTTGCCAACGAGGTAGTGAAAGTTGAATCAAATTTTTTCTTAAAAGTATCGTCAAGAATGTATTGATAGACACTACAATAGGAAAGAATCGAAGGCATCAAATCAAAATTATTATTTGAAAATATTTAATATGTTTATAAAAAGTGAATGTAACTCTATCGCTGAATTCAAGCGAATCGATTGTTAGCGCAATTCAATAAATGTAGTCTGGCTACCATATAAGTATTCTGCAGATCATTCTGAAACATAATCTACTATTTCATCAGAACAAAAGCAACAACTGCTATTTTTTTATTTATTATAGTGTCCTTTGTTTCTCGACGATTCAATTTCCCTTCAGAGGATTGGAATAAAATATAGATAGTTAAATAGATAGAGAGATAGATACTACATAGATACGATCTGTACACATCCATTATCACATTACTTTCTTTAATACATAAAACTAAGCATTGAATTCATTTAATTACTCTGTATTACTAAATCATTCTAGAATACCTGAATAGTGTTTTTCAGGACATAAACGATGGTGCACACGTTCTGTTGTACTCATACTACATGAGATTAAAATACAATCCTGAAGCTTTGCCTTTTACTTAAAAGGTCTCCTCTGTCTGCGAGAACTACATCATGAAAGCATTCGAACAGCTCTGAAATGTCCCGGGAGCGGTATCGCGGTTTCTGGGAATCAACAAACGATCTGAGGTCGCGCACGGCATTTGCGTGTGAAACAGTTTCTCAGAGAGTAAAACGCTTTTTGATTGAATACTGAAACGAAATTCTGGGTGGTTTTGCTTTGCTTACTTTTTCCGTGTTTATTTGTGGTTCACTCAGTCGCTCCAACGAAACCTGTGTGTATCTCCCGGTTCTTCATTTTTGAGTTCATAATTATCCATGCCCACATTACAGTGTCAATTACGTATTTGTGGATTTTGTGTGTGTGTTTTTTTTGTGGTTGATAGAATCAAATGAGTTGTACAGTTCACTTGACTCAATTTAATTTCTCTCTAAATCCACTGACTCAGAGAAATAAATTAAAAAGGAATTAATATCTTACTTTCGGTATAACTACTCGTTGAATAAAGGCCCCCATAGGCCGGCGCGGCAAATCCGCGTACGGCTGCGTTACAAACTCCGCAGGTAATGAAACGCTACCAACTGCTGCTGCGACGCTCACCTGCCACGCAGGTCTGAACTTGCTTATAAGGCAACACGTGACGCGAAATTTTCACAGCGGCCATTCCGCGTTGGCTGCGGATCTTCCGCGCCGCTCTGTCAGAGTATTTATTTTTTAATCAGTAAATCTCTCGTCGTCAGAAGAAAATAGTGCACATAGGTTCTCGCAATTTTGGAACGGTTACGTAATATTATAATATTGCAATTTCTACTCTATTAACACTTGAACCATTAGTTGAGAAAAAGACCAAACCAATTCAAACGAAACATCTGAGGTGCATATCTGCAATTATTTCGATAGTAAGAAACAATGCTCATTTCTTACTTCTACAACAGAAACAACCATGAATACATTTTAAAATTATACTATATGCAGAGCATTATACAAACAAGGATAATTGCTCACAAGTTTGCCTTCGTTATTCCAATTCGTGAACTTCCAATTTTTGAATGTAATTTATACCACAATCAGTTATCAAAACTTTTTTAAAATAAAAGAAGTGTGTAGATTAAATATTTAGATCTCAAGGGCATCTAATATATCGTTTCATGAATGCATAAAAATAAGGTTATAAATCTAACATATTTCATCATTTATAGATTTTATCTGGAACACAATAGAAATGTTTCTACGAAATTAATTATTTTAATGCAAATACTTCGCAAATTCAACATTTGAGCATCGTCTCACTGTGTGCGGTGTGTGAAATATTCAAACTTCCTATATAAGTATGGTATCATTACCATCTTAAGAACCATATCTTACTCTACACATTGCTGAATATTCTTTTCGTGAGCGAGCAAATATGATCTTTCTGCATGGCCACGGGAATTTTGATGGACGCGAGGACAGCCGCATCAGAGAGCGTTTCCAGAACGAAGACAGCAGGATAAATGGTACCTTCCAACGATTGGTGCCATCCATCGTCGTGCTGCTGGACAGGAACCGTTGCACCACAGACAAGTGATCGAGAAGGACCTTGCACATACGCCTGACCAGGAAGTACAAAGTCTACAATGTGACGAAGACGATCCAGGTATCAGCACAAAACAAGTGACCGTAGTATATAGTACATCTCAAAGTACAGCGTGAAAGATTCTGCACCATCAGCACCTGTATTCGTATCGTTTACAACTGTCTTTTGCCTGTCGATCACAAACTACGAGAGAACTTTGGCTGATGGTTTTTTCGCACAAACAGTAAATCCATTGTGTGTGTCATTCCAGTAAATCTATTGTCAGTATTTTTCAGGCGAGACAATTTTTGGAAGAGATAAATTTACAGATTTCCACAACTAACCCGATTGGGTAGATCATTACCCTCATACAGTTCAGGCCCTCATTCATTCATTACCCTCATTCATTACCTTCGTTCAGTTCATTACCCTCATATCCTTGTACAGTTCAGGCTAGACATCAGCAACATTTCAGGATTAAAGTGTTGACTGGAATTGTTGGTAACTGGTAGGTCCATACGTTCTCCCGTGACGTCTTACAGGTGCTGTATGCAAAGACTTTAGTCAGAACACTCATCCAGACGTTTCCTTTCTTCTTTCAATAAAATCCCTCTTTAAAATTGGGCGTTATTTATTTGTCACAACCAAATATTGGTAGAAGAGCGCTACAAATTTAATGAAAAGGAACGAATCAACGCGATAAACAAGCAATATATGTAAACAACAATTTCGATAAAGGGAAGTTGTTACAAGAGTATCATTACTTCATTGTTTGTCATTACAATGGGCGAGACAAAGATACCTCTTGCATTTCGTAACTCGTACACAGTGTAAAACAATTTTTCTAATTCGCCTTTTTTAAATATTTTAGTAGCTTTTGCAAATATATCTGGTGGGAAATGCTTAAGACGACCTGGTAACGCTGTTGCCATATAACTAAAATCCCACTCCCTAGATGAGGTTGGCTGTTCTATTCGATTGTTTTCGTGGATAATTTTAGTCGATTCCAGCAGAGTGGGTCAGGATCCGAACTGGATCCGATTCTTTTTAGTCACGCATACTACTTACACAATGTAGAAAAAGTACTGTAAAACCGAAAAAATTGCGATATTTCGAAATACTCTTATTGACCGGCCCTGGTAACGAAAAACATGATAAATACTGTTCCTGTAAGTAGTAAATTACTTTCTATAACATGCGTAATCAGAATCCACGTCTTGTGAGTTCTTGATTCCGAAAATCGATTGAGGCAAAACGACTGTCTTTGTCTGTCAGTCTCTCCGTCGGTCTTTCTGTGATGGACGACGCTAGCGCGCAAACCGTTAATACAATTTTATCCAAAATTGTTTTTCGTTTAATTCATTTTAGTTAAATTGTAAATAATTATTAATTCAGTCAATGTTTAAATATATTTAGTTGACACTTGGAAATACTCGCAAAGTAAGAATACTAATAGTAGTATATGCGACGTGTTAACTACATGGTAGTTAAATAACAACTTATAGTCATCATGATCAAGAGCGTACGGAAGACAAAAGCTTTTTCTCGAAAACTTCTGGGTTCTTCTGCGTCAGGACTTTGAAACACCGAAACCGTGGAAATGAAAAACCAAATTTACTCAAGATATGTTTAATATTTCGTGGAAAGTTTGCAAAGAACAAGATTCATTCATCAATATTTGCGTCAATTCGTGCATGAATAAAGAAAGACAAATTTTGAGACAACGAACTATTAATGTGAAAGAAGACATCATTCACAGATTTAAATTAACATCAAGAAAAAAAAATGAATAACATGTGTACTTGGAAAGCTTACAAATGCCTATAACATGTCAAGTTAATTTTACTTATATCAATAGATCTATATACTGTTATTTAATAACTGAGGTTTTAAATTAACCCATTCCCACTTCCCAATTCCAGAAATAAAGTCGAGAAGAAATTAGCTCCGTGTGGTCAATTCTCCAATCCACGCAGTAAATGTATCAGAATCAGTCGTGTTAATCAGTCACTGAAGATTCCTACAAATATTAAGATAACGAGTTGAAATAGCTATAACTGGAATAAAATTGTATTACAGGTCATCCTTGAACGTAAATACAGGCGTTAGAAACAAACTTACCGGGTAAAGGTTTTAATAGCGTGCCGTAAATATCAGGAGAATGTGTAAATGTTTGTATGAAATTATGGTAATTAACTAACAATATAAGTGTTTAATTAATATGTAATATTTATATGTAATAAAATATATAAAGTTTGAGTGAAATTATAGTAATAGACTAAACGAGTGGATAAAGATGGGTACGTTCGAGAAAACGACCGATGATACGAACTAGTTTTCTTATTTAACACGAGTGCAACTATACCCCTTTATCCATATGTTACGTTTAATTTTTTGTTTCTATTTAAGAATGATTGGAATTTTGAGAAATTAATGCATATGTTTACCATTTGAGGCATTATATGATGACGTATTGATTTTGATGCCCACCTATTTTAGTAGGCCTTACATTGTGTACTAGTGATATTCATACTGACATAGAGGAAAAAAATTGTTTGAAAAATGGGAGATATTGAAACATATACCGTATGAAATATTAGAAGAAGCTGGCAA
Source organism: Gryllus bimaculatus (assembly GCA_017312745.1). Lineage (NCBI taxonomy): Eukaryota > Metazoa > Arthropoda > Insecta > Orthoptera > Gryllidae > Gryllus > Gryllus bimaculatus. Next base: position 3,695,214 of record BOPP01000113.1, read on the forward strand.
AGCCATCAAATCATTACATCTCTTGAAAGGTTAAGACAGATATGAAAGAGGATACATGTATAAATATTTGAGGGGGGGGAGATATCATTTCTGACTCGTTTTTCTGGCGTAACTTTTGGAGCAGGTAAACACAACTGTTTAATTTTTTTCATTTGCAATAAAATATGGCGAAATGTTTTACATATGAACTTTAATTCATGTAAAATATTTTATGTTGTTCCATCAGCCAGCCAGTGTCAAACTAAAGTTTACTTTGGTTACTACTTCTACTTACAAAAAATACCTTGACAACGTCTGTGTTATAGTCATTTAATTAAACGGTTTTGACCATTTTTCGATTTCTAATTAGTAGTGGGGGAGTTTTAATTGCACGATAACGTTTTAATTTAACATAATGATAATCAACAACTTTCCATGGAATTAATCAGCATATTTAATTAACTAAACAAAAAATAATATAACCGTTCTATAGAAATATAGTATAAATAATTATTATAAGTTTACAGCTATAATGTAAGTATATGATAAACATTCCAATATATCATATACTATGTTTAGTGTGAAAATATGGTACTGTTTCTCTGAATATGCTTTGTACGTGCTACGCAATACTATATAACTTCACAAACCAGACGCCATTCTCTCGGAAATTTGTAGTTTTCAGGCGCACGATTACAATACTTTCTCTTTTTACGAAGTTAGGGCGGGAAAGTAAAAATCCAGCGTATTACACTCAACAAAATTGTGTTATATCATTCAAGCCATGTGCCAAAACCAACCCTCCACGATTTTTTCACATACTTTTATTAAACTAAAATGGTATTTTCTCTGTATATCATTTTTGCCCTGTATGTCAGTTATTTTGCCTTTTCCTTGTATATCAGTTATTTTGTTTCAATATTGGTCAACGTTATCTAAAAATGTATTACTGAAATTTCAAAATTAAACGCAGAAATTTAATCCTTGGATTACGGTATTTAATTAGGAGATTTTGAGTAACTTCACTTCTTTTCATCAAAATCAGTGCTGCCAGACTGGCCAATACAAGCGATTCCTTACGCTTGATCTTTACTGCATCGATTACCATGTAAATAGACGCAATCGAGCGAGTGCTTTGCTCGAGACCAAAGCTCGTGAGAATAAACCCACGTGCAAGTGTTTGCTGAAGCTCCTTCGTATGTCCAGCTGACGATAGGCCATAATGTTTGAACAGTCCGCTATTGCGAGCGGTGCTTTAACTCATGAGTGGGTGCATTAACGTATGCAGTTGCGAGTCTGCATACTACAGGACCAGCTGAAGTGGCTGAGGGCAACAACAGTGGTCTCTAACTGGGAGATATTTGAGTTCCAGTCCAGACGATGGTAAGTTTTCGATATTAGATAAAATTCAGCCGCACTCTGGGAAAGAGGCTCTGGCTCTAGCGGCCAGCTGCTCCGATTTTTTATCAATACCAGGCAAATACCGAAGCAGTATCTTATGAAACGGGCAACGAACCGCGCGCGATCTTTCTTTTATCCTTAACCTTTCCCTTTCCTGTACACACACGCACACCATTACATGGATTTCTCTACCACTCATCCCGGGAGACGTGTCTGGAGCTTAAATATTTGTAATGGATGTTCCTGGAGGTGGGGATTCCTGCAAGGGAAGCCCCCGGGGGCTGCCCCTAGATATCAGTTCCCAACGGGGAACACCGACGGGGAACACTCATGATATAACATGCACTAGACTAACGGCATTTATGGCCTCAGCAGTCACCCCATCTGGAAACACAAAATAAGCAATCATGTACTAGTCACGCGACTTTTCTTGACGTCTGAGCTTCCTAGGGCTCAACACAGTATGACTCGGCAAGGTCTGGAGAAAACCTTGGTCTCACACGGAACGGCACGGCAAGATTATCAGGGCTGCCTACCGCCGCTTTCGAATGCATTCAGTTCTTGCGTTTTCGCCGTTCTTTGCTGTCCCCTGTGATTTATTTGCTATTTTATACGATGATATTTTGCTTCCCTCTTGGCTTTACGATTCAGATTTTGGTATATTTGATCGTTTATAATATCTTGTATTTAGAGCGAAAGAGGCGCGAATAGTATTAATAATGTTACTGTTGTGACATAGGTAGTAGCCTCCTCTCCTCTTACCCCACGCCGCGAGACGTCAAGAAAAGTCGCTATTAGTACAGGATATAAGGAATATTTTTAAACTGATTCTTGTTGACGTCGTGTTTTTACCGACATATCGTAACAAGAGACAACTGGGAGTGCTAAATTCACAAGAGCATGACATCTAACTACCGGTACCGCTAAAATTTGAAATTTGGCACATTCTTGTACTACAATAATGGACGCGCCATAATTACATTCAATTTAAATATATCCGGCAACAAATGAAAATATTAAGAATATATTGTAAAATCTCAACGAAGGGCACTGGATCTTGAAATAACTACCAGCGCTAATATAGTTTTTTTTCTAATAAAAGATTTCTTGAAAATTCTCCCCCCCACAATTAATTTTATTAAAATATTCCGTCACCACTATATGGTGAATTGATTTTTGGGTTTAAAAAGTAAATCCTGCTACTTTTACATTTCTATCATTATTCATTGTATTAGATTTATTTAGTTACTTATATTTCTTTTTCCATTACTTATCATATTTCTTCAGAGATTTCTTCAGAGATGTTTGTACTGTATAATGCAATAATACAGTACAAAATATGCTACCAGTTCTATACATACTCAGAAGTTCTAAAAAGTTGCAGGTCCATCACGCAATACGTGAATAGTAAATAGTTAATAGTGCGTGGCCTCTTCCTTAGAATCACGCTGTAGTGCGTCATCTGCAATGTAAGCAGTGACGCACTGAGTATGAAACTTGTCAGTACGCGCAGTATGAGAATAGACGACGTAAATGAATCAAATATTTGTGAATTTTAGTCAATATTGAAACTGTTTTTGGACTTTTCCCTACTTTTAGCACCATATCTCACGAAGCTTAGTGAGGTACTGTATCGTCATGAATTAATATTACACATTAACTATAAACCGATAGTTAGCGTAGTCATGCGAAAGCATTACCTAAATGTAGAGCAATTATAGAGTAAATCCCTATTTCTATGCGTGTTTATACACGTAGGTATGCTAAGCAAATGTGAGGTCTGCTCAGCCCGTGACCGAGGTGACCACTTCTCTCTGTAGGGCGCTTTCCCTCTATCCTGTGTAATGAGACGGCCCGGCATTGGGTGGTTAAAGTGCGGAGACGGAAGGGATGACGGGGTTGTGGGAACGGCGAGGACTGAGAGGGAGCGAGGGCAGCGAAGGGGCGGCAACGGTGAGGTAGAGGGCGGCATGAGTGACGGGTGCAGGGCTACGAGACGTCTTAGCGAAGCAGCGGTAAGCCTAAGAAGCCTCTGGGTGGTCGGGGCGGCTGGCGGGCCTCCGGCTCGCCCCCCGCCCACCTTCCGCCCACAAACCACTCGCCTTCTCCTCGACTACCGCTTGCCTTCCACCCGCTTTGCGCACGCCTTTAGCTCGCTTTCCGCTCGCCTTCCGCTCGCCTTCCGCCCGCCCTCCATCTACCCACATTCCACTCACCTTCCACCCACCTTCTGCCTGCCTTCCACCTGCCTTCCGCCTGCCTTCCGCCTGCCTTCCGCCTGCCTTCCGCCTGCCTTCCGCCTGCCTTCCGCCTGCCTTCGCCGAAATTGCGTTAACACATATTTTCAGTAATATTTAATTTAAGTTTTCTTTTGGTATAATCTTTTTGAATTTTTTTTACATGTGAGTAGCCAATCTAAGTATTGTAGTATGAGATTTTTATCTAATCATTCGATTGCAGTTAAATTATTGCATGTTAATTGCTGTTAGTTTAGAATAATTTAAGAATTTTTTTATTTAACTAAATGGATTTACATTTTACCTTTTCTCCCTACACTATAGAATCGGAAGGAAATGATTGGAATCATCTTGATAATAGTCTCGAAATTCATGAAGAACGTTTTTGAGGTTGTTTTGAACGTAACTTCGCACACACGCCACGAATGACGTTAATTGGAAATGGTGGCATAGAAAGTTTTGTCCGGGGCGTGAAGAGAGAAGATATACGTAAATCTCCATTTACAAATGGTGATGTGCTGTTCTAAAGACCGTTAAGTTATTTTAATTTAGGAAGTACTCAGTTTGGACTGGACAATGGCTACAAAATTTTCTCAAATGTTTTTGAACGAATTAAAGAAGGTGAACTTATAAATATAGTGTAGTTCATATTTTTAATAACACAATTGGAATGTTGAAAATGGTTAAAGTTCATATATATATATATATATATATATATATATATATATATATATATATATATATTTTCGAATCTGTTCTGCACCTTCAATATTGGAGCTGAAGAGATCTTTCTTAATTTACCCTTTAGGTTTAGATATTTGAAATGAAGTCCTGAACTTTTTTAAAATATATGAATAGTTGTTTAGTAATATTGGTTGTAATATTGGCTACACTAGTTACTTCACACTGCTATATTGTGTAATTTATATAGTATATGATACTAATTAGAGTAATAAGAGAGAAAGAGAGAGAGTACATAAATAACTAGAGAAACAGTAACAGAGTAAGTACTAAATTACTGTCTCAGTTTAAAGAAAAATGTCCACCATTAATAAAAATAATTTGAATCACTAAATACTCTTGAAATTTAACTGTTCGAAATGTATCTGTGTAGCTTGTGCGTCAATTAAAAAAATTCCCTTCTTCTAAATCATCCTATCCAATTTTCCCTCACTCCGTTTTATCTCGCTGCAGGGCCCGGCGATTGACCTTTTTTGATAGCAGTCGGAATGTCAGGGAATACGCGACAGCAGGTCAGCCGGTGGCGCGCTCTGCCCGTCGCTCACTTCGCGTTCCCTGTCCCAGTGCACATCGCGCATTAAAAAATAAACCACGCACTCTCTTTCACATACTTTGTATACACATTATACACACATATGTATATTAAAGCCCCAAAAAAGAGGAATCATAATTAATACACACCCGGCAGACGAAAAAAAAAACATATGAAACGAGCGAGTTAAATTTTGGATGATATCGCCAGTTGCCTGATGGTGGACTGTCGCACCTGCTTTGGAGGGCTGTCCAACATCACGAACGATGCACGCATTTTTTTGTGCTGATCGTATAATTCCTGGCTCTCGCACAAAATAAATTGTGAAACTGACTTCTTTCAGAGAAGTATATTACTTTAAAAGCTTTCAATACCGAAGAAGGTGCTTTGATTTCTTCCAAAAACAAATGTGACTTGGACGATATAATTCAAATATTAAGTATCTGCAGGTATAAGTTTGTCATTTCTACTTGTATTTGATCTTTAGCAGGAAAGTTGCTTCGTAACGCTTTGTAGACAGTTATGAGTGACTGGAGATAAGAAAATGATGATAATAAATAATAATAATAACAATATAACAATAATAATAATAATAATAATAATAATAATAATAATAATAATAATAATAATAATAATAATAAAAGAAATAATGGAACGTGTATGGTTATGAAAGAATTACACGAGTTACGTAATCGACCCCATTCTCATTTCGCTATATAATTAGAATATGAATGCACGTCGCACTAGATTCATATCATCAAGGACTGCTTCATTCAAATGTCCAATCCAATAAATATAAATTTTGCCTTCCAAATACTACTGCTCAGGAAAATACAAGATTTTTTAACAATAGTGTTTATATTTTCAATCATAGGAAAGAATTAAAAGTGAGGGTCACAATTTTCAAGCGGCAATGATTCAGTAAAGAAAATGTTGATACTATTTAAGATAAAAATTGTTAATTAAAATGGTAAAATGTATTCTAATTTTTTGAAACTATTTTGAAGGTCCGGTAATTGACATTTAGTCATGGTCACAATATTCAAAATTTCGTATCTGGTTGGCTGTCTCGCAGTCATAAGTGGTTTTTTACGAAGAAGTAAACTATGCCAGAGTGTGTGATACAAAGAAAGAGAACGTAAATAGTGGTAAAATCAATTCATTGTCTCTACTGTTCCATTATAAAATAAATCACACTGACTGAGGCGTGGCTCGCAGTTAGGAAGTGCAATATGCACAGGGTTTCATTTCTGGTGTTCATTGAAAAAAAATTCATTTATCAACATACACGTCATTGTCATATAATTGAACATATATAATTTTGTTTTGAAGGTACTACTATAGAAGGTCCTGATATTGTATTGATATTGTAAGCTAATATGTTCGCAGGAAAGTTATCATTTGTGCTCTTGTTTACCTAGGAATATTTTAGTACTAAAGTAAGATCACTGATCTGTTCTTCCGTAGACACAAATGTCCATAGCGAAAATTAGGTATCCCGTTTATAATAAGGCATATTATAAGTTAATTTTGATTTAATACAACGGAGGTAAATACAGAGTATATCCGCGGTGTTTTTCGAATTCTCGGAAATTCACTGTACGTTACTTTTTTTAAAATAAAGACATAGAAGACAAAAATTCTCAATTGTATCAGTTTTGCTTGCCCATGCCATTAAATGCTCTTTGTGATGTTCGAAAAAAATCAATACTATGTAGAATAAAATTATGAGGAACGCCCGTAAAATAGAAATTCGTAAAGAAAGTCGTAAAAATTTCATTGTCATTATCAGCCATTTTCAATATCCTATGAAATGTTGAATATTTTTAGGCGCCACCACAAACATTGCAATTATTCTGGTAAGATTCCAAAGCAATTTCTCATCAGAAGCTCAAATTAACTTTTCAATGTTTACTTCGCGTGTATTATATCAGGGGAAAATATCTGAATGTTTGTTCTCTTATTCGTATAATCATGATTTTGGTTGCCATATCGAGAATTGCAGTTGATTTTTCGTTAAATAATAATAATAATAATAATAATAATAATAATAATAATAATAATAATCGGAAAAACTATTAGAAATCACTGAAATGTTTTCTAATGACATAGGGATGCAACTTGGAATTGATAAA
>BOPP01000113.1:3702798-3739980 GCA_017312745.1 Gryllus bimaculatus
ATAATAATAATAATAATAATAATAATAATAATAATAATAATAATAATAATAATAATAAAGTAGAAGTTTTCGCAAGTGGATTTATAACAACCGTTCACCGAACAATGTATTACCCACCAAAGTTCACTGTTCTCGTTTAGAGAGAGAGATACATACGTAAATAGATAAAAAGTTTATTCAAAATTTGACTTATGTTTCGCGGTGGTAGAATAGAGAAATAGTATAAACTAGAATATAATATACAAATAAGACTTGAAATAAATGTACAATAAATATTCTCCAACTTCTACCTGGCACATGTAAATGACATTTACTTATTTACATAGGTACAAACAGATAACAGATGTGGAGCTTGTTTCTAAAAGGTACACGTTTGTCGCATTTTTCTGGCCAACTCAAGTTTGTTTACTTTGCACAAATGTTTGAATTCTATATCCCCAACAGGCCTAAACAAAAGGTATTAGTAGTTTCGTAAATCCTGAAGGCTTTTTGTTCAATTAGTAGAGAACGCTAATGGCTCTTGGGTAGAGCATATTAATGAATTGCGACTGTTCAGAGCTTAATTCCAAAACCACGCTAAGCTACTCTGTATGCCTATACATCATAGATTTTTTTAATTCTCAAAAAATCAACGATTGACGCTTTGAAGCGCATTAGTACTTCAATTAGACGATCGAAGTGGCACTGCATACTCTCAACCATACCATTACACACACGGGCGAAATGAGCGCGCGCAAAATATTTATTCTTTCTGTTCATTCTCAATGTTGTGCAGGGATTTTCAAAAACAATTTTTATAACATTTTGGGACGATTGCGCTATCATCAAACTAGTAACCTTCATCCATGAGATGCAAAGAATAAAATAAATTTATGTAATTTTACCTTTTATCATTCCAAAATAGAATTCAATATTTTATATATATATATATATATATATATATATATATATATATATATATCGAATGTTCATGGTGTGTAGAGCATATCTTTGGATATCTTGAAGGTATATGGCAATTTTGTTTCATGTGTTACCTAAGCCAAATGTATCCGCGAAAGGTGATGAGGATTAAAATATATTTTACGATGGACTGCCGCACCACACGTGTCGGAATAAATGTAGCAAACTTCTATGACCAGTGAAGGTCCGAAGACGATCACTTTTTGCCAGCACACATGTGATCTTTAATTTCATATAACGAAGTAACACACGTGACATTTTCCCAGCTCAAAGACAACTTCTTTTGATCCAGTGTTCGTCAGGTATTACCCGCACAACTTTTCTTTAACAGCGGTCTACCTGCCCCCAATCTAGCACAGTTAACAGTTGAAGGTAAACGCTACCAGCGAGCAGTGATAACATTCCAATCACATCTTCATTGGCACGTAATAAAAACAATTTGCATTTGAATTCCAACACTCCTATTCAAGTTTTCATTCAAAAATCTAAAGAAATGGCTGAAGCAAATTCAGATCCATCAAAGGAGATACCTCGAAATCGTGAGAAAGTTAGAACTCAAATTAATGAAAAAGTTGGGAATTACTAATTTCGACAGATTGGCATTTCTTAATGAAATCTAGTAATATAAAATCTAACTAATACCCTCCATTCTACCCGCAAACCTCGGTCGAGAAAAGTTGATCGCATATTACACGAAACCTTTTCGGAGGCGTCAGAATGAGACCTGCCGAACACCAGTCATTTGTATTCTGGGCAACCGTTGTCAAATGTGCTCTGTCTGAAGAGTATTTGTGGTATGTTTTCACGATGTTTTCAGATTCTTGTGGCTCTCTCTTCACTACTGTACGTTAATTAATTATTCATCATTCATTATCATGTATTTCATTATCATTCATTCATATCATTCATTCATATATTTCATTATCATTCTCCCAAAAGTATGTGTAAGACAACCAGCTGGAAACAATTTTCTCTTTTTCTATTCTTCGATTATTTTCATATTCATAATACAATTTCATACAATATGGCACAAACGTCAGGTGAATTATAGTTGCATTAGACGTGTGTTATATAAGAAGATGAACAACAATGTCAAGTGTGACAGCAAGAGATATCCAAAGATCCGAACTTACCCAAGAATAAAATTGTTGAAATCGAAGTGAACAATGCAAATTAAAAAAATTGTATTTATTACTTCTCAAGAAAAGAAAGTAATGCCAGTTCTCTGTATAGATGACACTTTAAACAACAGTTTTTCAGTTCTTCCCTTCGTCATCTAGAGCACCGAAATAGAAAGAAGTGAAATGTCAAGAACAGGGAACAATTCTCGTACATTAAATGTGAAAATGTGTTTGCGGTAGAAATTAAAAGCACCAATGCTAGGAGTTGCCATTATTGTATGGGACGTGGCACTTCATTCTCGTTATTCAGAGAGCTACCAGGCCCTTCGATATCTCCCCCTCCCCCGCACCCAGAAATGACAACCCACTGCTCCAAGGGCGAGCGGTCGCCCGGCGGGCCCTACGTCCTCGATCCCTTCATCACGAGTCCTCGACGCATTAAAGACCATGACGCATGAAATGTTGCGAATCGCATCCCCTCGGGACGCCCCCGGGTAGGCGGCGGCGGCGGCGGCGGCGGGAGGCACGAGACGAGGGCGGGGGCTGGAGCGGAGGCGAAGGTGGCAGAAGGCGGTGACTGGGATGACGGCGATGGTGACAGCGCGAGTGGGGGCGTTGGATGTGGTGAGAGTAGTGGTAACGATGGTACCGAGGGTGAAGGCAAGTGAGTAGATGCAAAGGGGGTGGAGGCGGCGGTGGTATGAACACGACGATGATGGTGGAGTTGGTGATAGAAGTGGCGGGGACAGCGGTGGTGGTGGCAAGAATGAAAGAGGTGGAAAGTACGAAGAACAGCGATCCTGATGAGTTCAAATTCGTTTTCATCATTGTCTAGATAGTACAGTTGAATTAAAGTAATAAACTCAATATGGTTGCGTAGGCTTCCGCGGCCGGAGTTTATGTTGGCTGGGCTATCCGGGACGAGCCGCGTCAATGTCATGGTGGCTAACGTTTCGGCCAGCGTACTTCTTTTCAGCAGTACGCTCTGAAGAAGGCCACAATACTGGCCGAAACGTTAGCCACCATGACATTGACGCGGCTCGTCCCGGATAGCCCAGCCAATAATAAACTTAATATTTATCAAGTTTATATATCTAAATCACTGAAAGTGTAATAAACGTTCTATGACCGTGGTATGGCAAGTACTAACATTTTAGATCTTTGTAGTAAGTAATCATAAAACCTCTAAACGTCATATTAGTAAAACTGTTTCCATAATTTCACAAATTTTATTGATTGTGAGGAAAACGAAGCAACTTACAACATAAACAACGTTGTAATGTAGGAACGATGTACAGAACTCTCTCTTAGAATTAATTTTTTGAACATTGTTTTCAATAACATATTTGAAAATCGAATCTTTGATCACTGATGAGCCAACCTTCGAGCGAATTCTTAAAATTAATATTTTGAAAACGTCTAAATATTAAAATGGCATCTAAAACATTTTTGCAATATTTCATTGTTGGGAGATACCCTAGATTTAAAAAAATGTTATAAGAACCATTCAACAAAAATATTCATATACGGATTGCAGAATAAATCCCACGCAGTTCCTTTTTAAATGATAACACGCACTCATATTGGAATACTCATTCACAAATTTAATCATGTAACACAACCAGCGATTTCTCGTCTATTGATATTTTATTTCAAAAAACAACTAAGAGCATAATCCACACATTTTGTATGTTCCTGTCTAAAGTCATGATCTTTTGACCTTACTATAACAGTAATTGCGTATCCAGTTCACTGTACAACTCCAAACATCCGACTGATCCATGCCTCAGTTACATCCGACAATCCCGTCGCCCCTTAATCCGGCAGCGCGGCCCGCCCCCCTCCACCGTGACCCTTCAACGTCAGTTCCGCCGCCTCCACCGCCGTCTGGCCGTTGGCTCGTCATTACCGCTGTTTTCGTGTTCAGTCCATCCGCTCCCTTTATCTCCCGCGCTCGCAGCGCCACCTCCCACTCGGTCGCGGCACTCCGTTGCTACTACCTCTGCCACCATCGCCGCCCCGTCGAAGAGGTGGCTCGGCTGCTGGCACTGCAGTGTCTCTGACCTGGTGGTCCTAAGGTTCCAGTTGCGTTGATGATAGGAGTATCGAAACTAGCTACATAGCTAGGTCGAATTCAGTCGCTGCCTAGAGGAGAATTCTAGCAGTTGACGCTTCCCGTAATCACAAACAATAAAACAATCAATCATTCCAACCCCGGGAACTGCAGTTAAGATTCTTCTACTCCCATCGCCACCGCCAACACCACCAATGAAACCTCCACTACCACTTTCACTCCTCCTTCCGCAGCAACATCGCCAGCGCCATCGACACTGCACCTTCAGCAAAGAAGCCACTTCTGCCTCGGATCCTGCCACAGCCGCTGACCCAGCCAGTGCTGTTGCTTCACCGCCTCACCACCGACTTTGTCGTAGCTACCACCACAACCCCCGAGACATTTGCCATCACAGCCACAGTCGCATTCGTCGTCACAGTTATCATCACTGCAGCCGCCAATGCCGCCCCTACCACAGATATTGTCATCCACATCCTCCTGTTTACCATCACTGGCATCATCATTAACACCGGCAGAGCCACCTCCGTTCCCACCTCTAACATCCATCCTCAGTCACCATGATTGCCACCGCGTTCACCCTTTCTCCCTTCCTACCAACAGAACTGCGAACGACAGAAACATCACCACCACCTCCACTGCCAGCATTCTTTCTCTCTCACCGTCACCTCCTCTTCACTTGCCTCTGCGGCCCGCGCTGCCGCCGCGCCGCCCGCCTCACTCTTCGCGGGGCCACGCGATCGCCACGCGATCAAGGGCCCGGGCGGGGCGGGGCGGGACAAGGTTACAGCGCACGTCGCTAATTGGTAATACGCGGCGCGGACTTGGTTTCATTAAATTGCTGCGTGCGCGAGAGGGCGCAGGGGGGCGCGGCAAGGCGGCGGGGGCGGAAAGCGGAGGGCGGAGGGCGGAGGGCGGAAGCGCCGAGTGGAGGGAGGACGTCCCGGCTCAGACGCAAGCGCGAACGGCGGACGAGAGGAGATGGCCAAAACGGGAGGTACAGCGTGAAAAGGGGTCGTTTTGATTCGTCGTCTCGCAGGATACGAGAATTACAGAGGAGGAAGAGTGACGGAGTTGTTCTTGTTTCGGGGCCAAATACTTGGGTCATATCCTTTTCCTGTTGGAACGTGAGATCCAACGCCCGACCTACACGCCAGCTGGCAGAATTTATTCCTCTCCAGATATTTCCCCCGTCGACGCACTGCCACCAGCCAGAATAAACTCTGCGCTCCCTACTGGTTTCCCGATGAGTGGTAGTGTAGTGCGTCTAAGTGTGTGTGCGTGTGTGTGTGCGCGCGCACGGGCGTGTGTAATGACCATATTCCGTCATTCATCTGGAATTGATCGAAGAAACCACGGAAAACTACCGATCCGAACAACCTGGTCTAACCACATAACCCGATCTTGAGAGTAATTCAGAAACCTAGTATAACGTCTAAGAGGTCGCGTTAAGAAGTATTTTACGGAAGTGGCATGAGAAACATAGCTCGTGTTCCGTTTGAGACACGAAAAACCTGATTGGTTTTAAGCGCCTAGAACACTTCATGTCCGAGCAAAGCATTATGACGCGGGTTTACTTCGTAATATGCCTTGCGGGTTGTATTCGCACCAGGAGATTCTTTTATATTATAAAATACAAACTTCCAATTTGTTCGTTTAAAATGTGTTTTAGGGAACCTATCCACTACTTGCACATGTTTAGGGATTTCTTACTGGTACAGCACTCTTGTACAAAACTTATTTTTGTGTACGTAGAGATTTGCATTTTAATAAATCGGGTGTACATAATTCGCCAATGCCCGTGGTTTTTCAGTTACGTCTAATTGATACTATTTAGGACAACATTTGCAGTGAATGCTCTCTGGGTAAGCTATGCTTTGAATAATATTTTAGGCATTTGGGCAGTGATGTAACCCTGCAATCTCCAATACCCATCACGAAATGTAGTTATGTTCAATTGTTAAATGACATATTAGGTTGCATTAAATATTGCAAATGTGTAGGAGACAAAGGGAAAAAAGACAGACGTAATCTGCTAGCCTCCGGAAGTACTGCAGCTGAGCAAGCTATTTTGTAGTGTCAACTGTGGAAACGAATTATGCGATCGCGAATAGAGTTAATCAGTGGACGTGATGGGAGCACAGGGTACAAGACAGAAACGATGAACATGTCAGACTACATACACGCAATACAATAACGTAGATCACGCCTAAATGTGAGAGAATGATGAGAATAATGAGGAGAGAACGATGAGAAAATGAAATTGAGAGTGCGTGACACCTTAAACCACATGAGAGAGGGGTCGAGAGAAAGGTGAGTGGGTGATGGAGGGTGATAACCTATCTGACACAAAAGGGAATAAGAATAAGAAGATAAAAAAGTACGAAGAAAATATTAGATTTTTAGAGTGAAACATACTCAATTCGACGAACGAGACGTAGCCGAACGGTTACGAAAGAGAGTACAAAGAGGTCGAGGAAAAGATGAGAACGCGAGGGCGAAGCAAACGCACTTCAACACAAAGATAAGAAGTAGAAATAGTCCTAAAACAGCATACACTTCTCATCATTTCTGAATTTTGCAATCTTCGAAAATTCATAATTCAATTAAATAAATCCTGCACCCTTTTCAAGCGTGCTTTGCTTTGTAAACCAAAAGTAAAGAAAAAATTGAAGACGTTTATAAGAAAACAATTTATGCAAAATCAACTTAACTTTTCAAAAATTACGCGAAACTACTTTTATTTTCGAAAGATTGTACACGAACTTATTTCATTAAGGAAAATGAAGAAATGTTACGGCTGCACGAAAAGTCCCCCCAAAAATCAAAATCTGCTTTTCAATCTCACAAGACCTCGACATCCAGTTGATGCATAGGGGAATATTATTTTACGAGAAAATAGTCTGAATGATTTAGGCCCTAGCGTTGATCAGACGGACGGGGAGACAGACGTTTGGCCATAAATCGATGTTTCGTAATCTAGGAAACACAAAACGTGGAGTATGACTTCACAACGTATTAGGTTAAGTATTTTACTACGTCAATGAATATGATTTATCCACGTCTTCCTTATCAGGTTCAAAGGTATACAAATAAAGTTTAAGGAGTTCTTACCCCAAAAAAATAATAGGTATGTAATTAAGATAAGTCAAACACATTGACTTCTTTATATCATTTAATGATTAGAAATTCACTATGAGATCATATTAAGAGATGTTATGACGAATTCCGGTCCACGCATTGTCAAAACCGTCATATTCTGCGCAGAGGTCAACGCTTGTATCCTCGCTGTCTATCCGGATGCGACATTCAAACTCTGCAAGACGAGTGATGTCCCAGTCAGCCTGCGGCGAGCCATAAAGTTATAACGAAATTCCGCCGTAAAAACCAGCTATCCAAACATTAAACACTCACTTTACAGTTCAAAATCAAGCAAGTGTTCACTAATGATCAAACGTTATACATAGATCGCGGGTTATGAGCGTCTTTTGTGATCCGGGTGGATCCGTCCCTCATCACGGCGAAGACGAAGTGGGCGAGTGGACAGTTTCCTTCTGGGAAGTGACAACAAGGCAATGCATTCTGGGTAGGCGACGTTTTGCTAGCACGCCAGCGGACTCGGCGGCTAGAGAGAAGATCGCGCGGAAGAAGTGCTTTGAACAACTTAATTTATTTTTAGTTTGTTGTGCAAGAAAGTGTCTTACACGTTAAGACATAATCTGTTTAATAAACAACTAGGCTTCCAGGTGTGTCAGACACATTGTAAATATATGGTTGCGTGAGCAAGACGCTACCGTTGACCGCAGCCGGACGGCCAGAAAGAGATGGACGTTTAGTCGTCTGTTGATTTTTCGGTATTAAGGATCTGAAAAACGTGCATTCTGACTTCACAACGTGTTAAGGGAAGTAATTTTCTTCGTAGGATAGACATTGTGATTATAAAAGGGGACTGTATTTATCCATTTTTTCGTTAACAGGGCCCGACAATACGAGTTTTTATGACGAAAAATCGCGGATTTCCACCGCAGCGTTACAATACTTTCTCTTTACTTCACAAGTACGTATTAAGACGAGAAGGTAAAAGACAGATCGTAAATCCGACATATACCGAAAAAGACACGAAAGAGAAAACGGAGATGACAAGGAAGGAATGAGTGCGCTAGGGCGAGAGACAACGGGACACGTAAACGAGCTCAGACGCTGATCGGGGAATGAGGATGCCAAGAAAGAGAAATGCCGAAATGCCGAGAAGAGGATGCCGAAAAGCGAGACGCAGGAGCAGGTTTAGACAATAAATTTCAAAAGAAATATCAATAGTTGATGAGAACAATTTATATTGTCGTAAATGACAAATACAACGTTTAGTACACTAAGTGTCTCACTAGGTGATCATATTGGAAGAAAATAAAATTTTAAACCTGATTAAGCTATATTTTTAAGATCCAAAATTGAAGGTTTCAGCTCCTACGCAGAGAGTGCTTATCAATCACATTATCACATTTGATTATTCAATAACCAAATGGTTTTATGAAGAAAATGGCAGGAGATAATCTAATATAAAGTGAGAATCGCATAGAGCGAAAAAGAAATTCATGAAATATAAAAGCAAGGAAGAAAGTGGGGAAGGATAAATGATAGAAGAAAGTGAGGCAGGCCAAGAACGAGAAACAAAGTGAGAAGGGATGAGGGCGAGAAAGAAGCTGAGAAGAGACGACGGCGAGAAAAAAAGGCGATGATAGAGAAAGAACGTAAGGAGGGGGAGAACGTGGATGAAATGAGGTAGGCCGAGGGCGAGATAGAAGGTGAAGAACGACGAGGGCGAGAAAGATGAGGTGGGACGAGGGCGAGAAAGAAAGTGAGGAGGGATAAGAGCGAGAAAGTGAGGAAGGGCAAGGGCGAGAAAGAAGATGAGGGAAGAGAGCGAGGAAGAAGGTAGAGATGGTCGACGGTTAAAAACGGTAGGGAGGGCCGAGGGCGAGAAAGAAAGTGAGGCAGGCCAAAGGCGAGAATGGCGGGGGAAAGACCTGGGGAGAGGAAGAAAGCGCTGACGGGCGATGGCGGCGGCCGTGCAGGCGAGGGTTGGCCTGCGTTCGAGTGCCGCTGTCGATCGATCTGAGAGGCGATCGGCCACCGCCACCGCCACCGCCACCGCCGCCGCCTAACTCGTCCGCCGAGTGTTTCCTCGATGGCCCGGGACGCTTCCGAAAAACTTCGTCGGAACGACGCAGTGAACGAACGGCAACAGCCGAGTGATTAGCGCGGAATCGCCCATTGCGACTGTGATCCTCAGGCAAAGTGTCGTGGATTGTTCTACTCTACGTTCACGCCGCTGGGAACGGGGTGGGTCAGGTCACCTAAAGGGGGGGGGGAGTGAAATTAAGAAAAGTTGTGGGCAATATGTTGCACAATAGTAGAGCAATCAGTGGAATGTTTCTTGTCGTTAACGTAAATGGTTTCAAATAATTGTCAGTTTCTAAAGTTATTTTTAGCAACTAAGTGTATCAATTTTATTTAAAAAATTATTATGTCTGTCTACATCATATACAATAAAATAAATTAGATCGTAATTTCACTTAGACGCAATTCGGCTAGCGCAGTGGTAGGGACTAGTGACTGGTAAACCAAAACCACCTGAAGCAGGATCGGGTAAGAAAGCTGTGTCGCTACTGCGCTGAAAGCATACTCGCTTGTTTCTCGCTTGTATCGTAATATCACACTCCTTTATTAATACCCATCATTACATCATAATTTTCTAATGTACCATGTCCGATGATGGAGGAAGTGGGTAATGAAAGCCATAATTTTCAAATAAACCATTTTTTATCACGATTTTTTTCTTAAGACCATCCTTTATGTCCGTTAACTTCCCTGACAGCGGGAAACCTGTCTTTTCAGGCCTTCATGAAGAAGAATAACAGTTTTTTGAACACGAATTCTGGTTAATCCATCTTATAAAGGCGTACGGGATTTCAAAACTTCACTTGATGCGTTTTGAGTTGACTGTCAATTTAGATCATTAAATTTTAGACCATCGATCAATTAAATAACGTGATGATGCACGGAACTTACGCTTCTTACTATGTAATTAATTTGCAGCTTCAAAACTTGCAACTTCTTTGGGAAAAAGATAGAATCATATGAAAACAAAACTTCCACTGTTGTAAAATTTGAAAACAAGTATTACTATAATCTTTAATTTAAGAATAGAAATAAATAATGATGAATTTTAACGGTTAAAAAGCAAATGAAACTGTTAGTAACATTACCTTAGCGCCAGGAATCGCTGTCGTCTGTCAATTGTTTTATAAGGCAACTCGCGTGATGTTTTTGCGTTACACGTTTTTTCGATGAATTGTCACATGTAGAATTCCAATAATGAGAACAAAGAAGAGGTATGATAAAGTAAATGTGAAATTATAAATTGGAAAATTCAGAGTTAAACGGATCTGTGACATTTTTAAGCGTTCCTTGTTCTATTGCACATACAAAAATAAAATAAAATTTCTGTTCCAAATCTTGAAAATTAGAATATGTTTCTTAAGAACAAAATTTGAAAATAGGAATGTAGAGATCGCTCTTTGCTCTCTTCTGACTTTAGTGACATCAGCTTTTAAAAGCGACAAGTATTCATACACACACAACTTTCTTATTGTGAGAGTGTTCAGCTTCAATAATATCCATTTCATCTTCGTGTCCACGACACGTTGCCACTAGCTCTTCGTGGCCGCTCCTGCAAGAAATCGTGGTCTGGGAAGTCGCCACTACATGTTCTTTCGCATTCGCAATTTTCAAGTTTTTCTTTCTTCAAAATGGGAAATACGAATTTGGATATTTTAAATTTTAATTTCGTAAAGTATTTCATTAATTAACATTGCTGAAATCACCCTTACAACAAAAAAACTTACAGAAATCGCTTATTAAAATCTCTAAAATAATATTTTCGAGTATCGTTTGGAAGAAAACCATTAAAATGTTTTATAACGGTGGATCTGTTTCCTTCTCAACACTTTTAAGACTGACCCACAGATAAGCGACATGAAGTGTATTCTTGGAGATAGGCAGCACTTATGAATATTCGTCGTCACAAACTCAACCCCTCCTCTGCGGTGTGTAGGACCGAAGTCAGTGCTAGGAGCTTACACATTGCATAACAAGCATATGTAATCACCCGACATCCGGAGATAAAAGAGAATAAGGGAGAGAGTCAACAACTAACATCCGGCACCTGCGTTGCTCGGGCCTCTTTTTCTTCTCCTTTTAGTTTGAATAAAAACTGCACCGACAAGCAAACATTCCTCAGAGGAACGCTTGACAAATTCACATGTACAAACACACCACGCAAAACATAATATCACAGTGTCCTTGAGTTAGCATACACTCCAAAACGAGAGAAAATTCTAGACTCACTTATGACTAGGCCGCAAAAAACTTAAAAGGCACAGAGTGTGCGACGTGTTGCCTCTTAGACAAACTCAAACGCATTTCCATATAAATAAAATAGTGTTTCGAATTATTACTCATTGAATTATTTAAATAACAAACTTGGTGTTATTTTGCAGCCAAAGGCCAAAAGGCGTGACCCAAATGGCAGAGGCGTATGCTTCGTGGATTACAAAGTTTGATCCTACGGTTTCCAGAATCTCCCCACTACTGTCTTTGGGTATGCGGTCAGCCATTTTGCTGATCTGAACACCTCCCAAGCTGATGAGACGAATTGGAGTGGAAACACTGAAGTAAAAGATGACAAAGGCGTGAACCAAATACCACTCAGAAATTTTGAGATTTGGTAGGGTTGCCAAGGACTTAGAATTCATTTTGAACCCTGTGTTACTTTACAAATAACTTGCCCTTGATATTTACCTGAGAACGCCATAGAATTAGCGACACTTTTTTGAGCGTGATTGGAGTTTTTTGCCGTTGCGTGACTTTGGAATTCCAACGAATTTTAAAGATCGACGTAACAAGCAACTTATGTTCAATGTGTGAAGGATATGGGTTGTATTACAGTTACTTAAAAATCATTAAGACGAACAATAAGAAGACGCAGAATTTTGAAACTGGTCAGGAATGATTTACTTACGAATAGTTTAAAGTCTATATAATAAAATATAAAAGCATTCGTATGTATGTGTTAATTACGTTGTATTGTATTCTTCTAAGTGTAGTTTGTTAGAAGTAAATGAATGGTTTTTCTGTATAAGATAATCGTGTTACTTAGCATGTAAATTAATTCGTCTTTCAACCATTTACAATTTACTAATAATATAATGTTTTAAGATAAGTGTTATTCGGAATTCTCGTTTTCTTATTCACTAAATTAAAAAGTTTATCTCCCACAAGTCTGAGTTGTTCACATTGCAAAAGATACTTTTTTTAAAACCTTGTTTTTTCATTTTAACATTTATCAAACTCTAATAATAAAGTTAATTTTTACAAATTCTACACGGTGAAAATACATTTTAATGAATCTGACAAATAATTTATAACATTTTTCCATCTCAAAAATTTTAAGTAAAGGTTGTGTCAAAAATTTCAATAAAGAGATGTGCTTGTTCGAGGGTATATGGGTTTCTGATGATGATGATGATCAGTCGTTTAGAGAATCTAATGCTAATTTTACTGAACTAACGTTTTATTTAACTCCAAATTACTTTCATGGAAGTCACGGTGACCCTATAAAGCTTCACGGAATTCTGATTAATAACTACCGCCGATCCAGTTGGTAGCTGCGCTTCTCAGATATCCGTAGAGACCAAAGCATAAAAACTAAATATTTGTTGTCGATCGCGCACAGTCCGTTGGTGCAGAGATAAAACTGGTTCGGAGCCAGGGCCTTCTCTCCAGTGCCAAGACTCGAGGTCCCTAGAGGGCCCCGCCGGCCCGCGTGAGCGCCAGCTGTGCCTCGGGAGTTACGCGGAGGCTTCAAGCCGTGAAATTAATTTTTGCCAAAGTCTTCTTTACACGCCGCGAGAGACCGCCTATATATTCGTATCAGGGATCGAGAAGAGCGCTTTCGAGGGTTCGGGAGTTACACGCTCTGACCCTCCTTTCGCCCTTGTGCATTCTGGGATATCTCCTCGAGCCTCTTTCGGGGGAACACAGCTCAGCGACGGCAAAGGGATGAGTTTATAAAACACCTGCGGGGAGAGTAGCGACCGGTAACAGTGTTTGGTAGCACTGTTCTGAGAGATAAATATATAAAAGCATCTGTATACATTTATTTTATTCCTTTGCCTTATAGGATTTGGTAAAAAATGTATATTGAGCAGAAATTTTACGAAGCTTTACAAAACAAATCACAAAGTCCAAGACAAAGCAAGTGTTTTACAATCTTTTTAGGTTATATAGTATTTTTGTAGACCTACAAATTACTGCTGAGTGTCAGTATCATCAATTAATGTATAAATTCATACGGTCAAAACAAATATGCTCACAAAAAAGTTACTTCATAATTTCGCCTAAATTGCGAACAAATTTCTACGATTGGAATAGAAAAGTTTTGAAACATTTATTTTGAGATAAGTTTAAATGCGGCATGAGGGAGGAGACACTATTTGTATGGGAATCACCGCAGCAGCATAGGTAGGTCCCGAAAATGCGTCAAATTAAAAATCCGCTAGTAAACTTATCGGTTTCTAAAATTCGGAAATACACGCGTGTATCACGAACAGGCGTAGAACGCAATTGTAAGAATCTGACTATATATGTTCAATTTAATTATTCAAAGTTTAAAATAGTTACAATGAACATCGAGTGACGTATATAAAAGAAGTATAATATGTGCATGTTTCCTTGATGTACGGAATGCCTATCCTCGCTCTTTTACTATACAAGTTGAGTTATTTACAGAAGTAGCAACGAGCATTTTTGGCAAAATTTGTTGTTTTTTCTAAGGCATTTATTCAGCCAAAAAGTCGGTTACCCTTTACGTCCCGATGTGAAGCATATTCGACCATACACTAGACACCAACACACTTGCGGGCGGCTCTGATATGGGGACCTGATATAGGGCCTTACGCGACAAAACATACGTGGGAAACAAGGGACAATTATGCGTGGGAGACAAGGGTCGCGGGACTCCAACCCGCAGCCCTTCAGACCGAAGTACTGAGTCGATACAAGCTCTCAGCCACCTCGACCATCCAGGCCGCTTCTTTTACTCTATAAGATACTGTTCTCTACTTGACTTTAACGTACTAACTATATGAAATACTTTTGTTACAAAGTACACATTACTTCTGTTGCCTTTTATTTTGTCATAAATATTTTTCTTTAAAAGTGCCAAAAATTATGCAAAAAACAGATATTCAATAACAGCAAAATTATCTTTACTCCTCTTTGCATTCTAATAGTACCATTTTCCTCTCTTATACTCTCGCATTGGATAACAGTAATATGCTGGATACTCAGTCAATAGAATCGAGACCGCACCGAGGTCGTACGGTGACCCAATAAATATAACACTAATCATCCTTCATATGTTATCATTTTCCGAACTTCAATCATTCAGTGACAAATTTATTTGAATAAAACAGAGTTGCATATGGTTTATATTCAGAGAGGTAGACTGTAGTATAGCTCATTTCCGCACAGCGTTCGTGGCATGCTGTAATTTCCTGTGGTGTGTTGCACAAATGAAAACAGAAAACTGGCAATCTATTCAATTATTTTCTATTTGTTATGCTAAACGTCCTATTATATCATATTTTTGCAAATAGAGAAACAGATATTCAACACATTTTCATAAGTGTTAATATGTTCGTATAATTCAGATTTCTGAATATAAATATGAATGAATACGTTGCTGAAACATGGAGTAAATAAATTCCAATTATCCCGCTATAAATTAAAATAAAATTAGAAGTGATCACATATGTCAAAGAAACTAACTGTTAAAATTGCCTTTGTTTGTAAATAAATGATATAAATACATATCGATTATTTTTACAAAAAAAATTTCATTTAAAAAACAGTTCATTCTCCATTCTCTGTTCTAAATGTTATCCGTGTTGTTCAAAAAGGTATAAAAAGGTGTCATGATCCCAAAAGTAAGGGATCGTCAAATTTAGATTCATGGTCGAAGCAAGCCGACTAAAGTAGCTATGTCAACACAAACGTGTAAGCAGGAATATGTCTAGAAGAGTAAATAAAGTACCAGCACTACGTATTTGGCGAAGACACCATTTGATCTTCGTCTCTTTTTAAATGTACCACATCATTTCATTTTCATTTTCTAATAATTGGAATAACAAGATACCCAGATCAGTACTATTGTACTTTTACATAGGTAACTTAAATTAGCCTTTTAAACTAACTGAAGGATAAGGAAGCTCATAAAGTTCAGTTTTACTTATTTTCCAACTTGAACTGAATGACCAAAAGGCTGGAGTGGGGTATCTGTTTTTAATTCTTTTCCTAGAATCTGTAATTTGGGCAAGGTTAAATTGGAATAGGTGTTGGATTTCGTTGATGCATGAGAGGAAGTTGTTGGAGATCTTGGTAATGAATGGAATTGTGTATGGGATATTTACTATCTTCAAAGGTTTCGAAGATGTTGTTTTTTGCTGATCTCCATTCCCGCACTGCATTGCACAACTCCTGTTACATTTTCAACTGGATACAAATGTTTGTATGTATCACAAAAGCATTAAAACCTCTAGAGTAATTGCTCCCAAATTTGGGAGACCAATAATGAAAAATAGCGTGGTTTCGATTCAAAATAGTTTCCCCAAACATGTTTTCTTTTTCTTTTTTATATTTAGCCAACCACTATTCCCAATCCATCTGGCAGGGCTTCATTGTTGCAGGGCGGGGCCGAGCAGGTCCGGGCGGAGCGGTCAGAGCTGGTGGAACGGGACGGGCGGAAGGACAGCAAAGAACGAGCGAAACAAGCGCGAGAGGAGCGGAAGAAGCCAAAGGAGAGGGAGTGGCAGCGCAGCGTGGTCCACAAGAGGAACGGATAGAACGGCAGCGTCTGGGAGGTGTTGGCGAGTCGCGAGTAAAGAATGGTATTGCTCGGGAGATGATCTTTCCCCCGCTGTATGGCGAGATTCAGCGCTGACCTATCGCCGGCTAGCAGGGTTTTCCCCCACCAGGAATCTCCCTCCGGCACCGCTCCAGCTGGGACAAGCTCTTAACTCCTAACGGGTCTTCCGACATGTGTGATAGTGTAGTGAGTGTTAGTGTAATTGTGTGTGTGTGTGTGTGTGTGTGTGTGTGTGAGTGTGTGTAAGTGGTGAAGATAGGACAAGGAACTGGAAGGTGAGATTGCGCGCGGTCCGTTTGTTAGGGTACTGCTCCGGCATTCGCCTGGTGTTGATAGCAGAAAGCACGGAAAACTACCGATGAGAGCAACCAGCCGCTATAATTCTCCTCCAGGCAATGAGTGCGAGAGGGAATACTGATGTAGCATTATAAGCGAGTGGATCATATAGAGCGGGAGAGGCTGGATGGGTGGGGCGGGAAATGTTTGCAAGACGGCCATGACGTGCTAGATGCGGCAGAAAGGGACTGACGAAGCGTGATGAGTGATGAAGGAGTAATAGAGCAGGAGGGATTGGATGGGCGGGTCGTGAGTTTTAACCAGAACGGCGATAGCTGGGCGGGTAGGGCGTGAGGGGAAGTCGGGCGAAATGTTCGAGGGCGGGGGGGTACTTAATAGTCCATCATTAGAAAATAAATATTTGACTAACGCCCGGTAATCAGGTAGTTAAATATAATTTATTAAGAATCAGGAAAAAGGAATTTAAGTAATTTTCTCAGCCCAAAAATGAAATCGCCTTTTAACTGCAATAAATTTAAAATGTATTTTTATAATAAACTTGCGAAGTACAAATTAAACTTTTTAACCTAAAGATACCCGCCGGAGATGCCGCGCTAAGATAGTTCACAGTTCTACAGAAGAGTAAGAAATGCCTTTTTAAAAATGATTTCTTGCACTTTTCCTTTGAACTTCTTATATTGTATTTTTATTTCTCTTTGTGTTGGGTTCAAGTACTTAAAAAACAACTAATTTCATTTCATCCGTTTCGTCGGACTTTTAGTCTTAAAATAATACTTTATATTGTGTTAAACGTTTTAAGGACAGGGGAAATGATTATTAAGCTACGGCTTACTGAAATTCGAGAAAATATTTCATGATAGATTAAAAATTGAAATTTTAAAAATATTGTTGGTATTAGTACATTTCACGATATTAAGTATTTTGTAAAACAAGTAATCTAGTTGGTGACATCCTTTGTCTCGGCGGCATTTATTATATACACACGAATGCGTACACGTTTTGAAAAGAGGAACGAACGAAAACGGCAGTCGGGAAAAATAATAACACAGCAAAAAAGCAAACCAAAAGCCCACCAAAAAAGATAAAGGAGTCAAGCCCAAAGACTTGACACTTGTTTCTCAATGTATTTCAACACGTTGAATCCGAATCTGCAGCCATGATTGCGCTATCACCCACCAACGTTTTTTAAATAACCAAAAATCATCGTGACACTGTATTTTTATGGGTTTTTATCAAACCCAAAGACTTGTCACATTTTTTTCTATGTATGTCGTCGCGCTAAATCCCAATCTGAAGCCAGACTTCAGCCACCAACTTCCAATTTCTTTTAATCGCGAACAAACATCGTGATATTTGTTTTTTAAATTTTGTTTTCTGGGTTTTTGTCAGGCCCAAGGACTTGACTCTTTGAAAGTCGACGCGTTGCATCCGAATCTGAACCCAGAATTGTCCCACCACCATTCAGTTTTTTCTAAGTGCAAAAAAATACCCTCAAATTTACAATCTAGAATTTCACAATGGTTTTTCGTGATTTAAAGAAACATTGGAAATTGGTGGCACAATTCAGGCTTCAGATTCGGAATTAGCGCATCCACATATAGTGAAACATATGTCAGGTCTTTGGGTCGGACAACAACCTCCAAAAACAAAAGTACAATTTCACAGTGGTTTTCGCGATTTAAAAAGAATTGGAGGGCGGTGGCGCAATTTTGGCTTCAGATTCTGATTCAACTCTTCGAAATACATGTGTTATGTCTTTGGGTCCGACAACACTTTTTTATGTGCTTGTGCAGTTATTGTAGAACCTGTTTCATGACGTCAGTGCATCGAGCAAATTCAATTGTTTTTAGTGAAACACTTGTTTCGCTTAAATGAATCTAGATTTATGTAGCACCTGCACTAAATTAATTAATATTGTGAAATTAATAAAACTTTATTTAAATATCAACTCTTGCACCTAAACGATGATTTTCCGTAATTTCTCTTAACTGTCTAAATTATATGCATTAACGTGCTTTCTAGATGAAGACATACCAACCGACTACTTCGGACTGTCAATAATAAAAATATATTTAAGTGCGATGTTCCAAATACATCAATTAATAAAAAATTCAAACAATTTTATGTTCCTGTATATTACAATATAATATTTTAAAATTAGACTAGTGGGTCGAAAACAGGACGTACTTTCTTGTCCGTATTTTCACGCAAAATTCTGTGACAAAAACTCAAAATTTTCGAAAAATTGTACGTGAGCGTATTTCAAAATATATCTTTAAGAAACAGATTTCATTAATGAAAAAATCTCTATCTTTAATATTTTAATTGTAGGAAAACTAAGAGAAAATTTTGACCTTCTGGAATTTTCGAAAAATCACGGTATTCAACGAAGATGCGACGTGCATCATTCTCTTAAACGTTCTTCACACTATCCAAAAAAAAAATTTAATAAATAATAATGAAGCCATTTTTTGATAATTTGGAAAATATCCCAGGGGTTTCATGATGTACCTCCAAAATTAAATTATCGGTTTCAAATTCAAGGACACGCGACATCAGCCAGATTAATCGAGGAATATCAATTTTGGAGAAAATCCGCTGAAGGGTTAGGCGATAGCGTTGTTCACAGACGGACAGACAGAAGAACCAAATAAACAACAATGTACAAGACTATTTTGAAAAACCTTTTTAAACGTCGGAATCGCCGCCCTAAGCAATGAAAATAAAAACAACGTTGCTTTTATTCCCCTATTTTTTACTTAATTTCTATCGTAGCCGGGATATCAACTACTTTCTCCAGCCTTTTACCGATTCCCAGAGGCGGCCTTCTCTTCATGAGGCTGCGCGACCTCCGCAGGAGATATCAAGGCGCACGGAAGGGTGGCCGAGTTTTAAAACTTGACCGCCCGGTCGAGCTGGCAGCGACGATAGTGGACAGCACGAGGCGGAAGGGCATCAGATTTCCTGTCGTAGCGGCGTCGCGACATGGGGCGGCGTGGCGTCGCGTGGCGTGGCGTGGCGTGGCGCCGCGTTGGCGTGGCGCTGGCGCCGGCGTGGCCCCCGGCTTGGCGTGCGTGGCGATGGCGGGCGTGGCGTGCCGTGGCGTGGCGTGGCGTGCGCGTGGCGTGCCCGTGGCGGCGGGCTGCGTGCCGGCGCGCCGTTCGGCAGCAGGCACGAGCGTGGCGACCGGCGCCGGCGCGGGTGGGCGAGCGCTAGGCGTGGGTGGTGTGGCGCTGGCGTGGCGCTGGCGTGGTGTGGCGCCCGCCGCGCACGGCGTGTCGGCAGCCCATGGCACGGCGTGGCGACGGCGCCTGTGGCGCGGGCGTCGTCGCGGCGTGGGCGCGGCGTCGGCGCGGCGTGGCGCGGCTGGCGGCGTAGCGTAGGCGTGGCGTGGCATGGGCGTGCGTAGCGTTGGCGTGCGTGGCGTCGGCTGCGTGCCCCGCCGGCGCTAGTCTGGCGTGGCGTGGGTGGTGTGCGCGCCCGCGGCACGGCGTGTCCGCCAGCCGATGCACGGCGTGCGGCGCGCAGAGCGGCGCATGGCACGGCGTGCGCGGTGGCGTGGCGGGGTCGTTGTGAAGGGTCCATGGTAGGCGTGGCGGCGGCGTGGCGGCGGCGTGGCGGGGGTGTGACGGTGCGCACGCTGACGCGTAACTCTATCGCTCCATTACCGGGCAGCCAATGAATAAATTACATTTTAGACTAAAAATCACGTTATTGTACATCAGCCATTTGCATTTTCCCTCCCCTCATTTAAATTCAGCAAATTCAGGTCCTTTTTTACTCCCCCCTCCCCGGCCTGGCTCTAACAGCGCGGTAGCTCGCGGTTCCAATACCGGGCCGCGTATCTCGTGTGCGCTATCTCAGCCGGCCTCCGCCCGCCGGCCGCCTCCCCCGTCCCTCCGCTGCCGCCATCGCCCGCGCCGCGCCGCGCCGCGCCGCGCCGCGCTGTAGCTGGCAGTGCGGCCGGTGGCGGCTCGGGTTGCAAATTGCGAAGCTGTGCGAGCGTGGAGGGAGCAGGCGCGGGGGAGACGTGGCTGCGGGCGGTGAGGTGGTGGTGGTGGCGGTGGTGGTGACGGCGCAGGCAGCGGCGATAGAGCGCTGATTGTATGCGCCACGGTGGCACAGCCGACAGCCAGCGAAGGGCGGGTGATGCAGGGGCAACGGCGGGTGATGCAGCCGCAGGCGAACTGAGGAGGTGGTGATGGAGGTGTGGGCAGAGCGCTCGTTATATTCGTGGCGGAGGCGGTGATGTTGCCGGTGACGCGTTGGCAACGGTTGGTGATGTTGGCTGCTGAGTCTATGGCGATGGAGGTAAGCGAGTAGAGACGTTGTATTGAACGCGAGTGACTATGGCGTAATGAAGGACAATTTACTTGGGTATTGATGACAATGATAATTGATGAAACTGAACGGGCGGAACTCTCATTCGTTGATGTGTTTAGGTTTTGACGGGTCCATTCTTGTCAAAGGGCATGATTGACTGGTCAGGGGGAAATACTAACGATGGTTTGATCAATGACTAACAGGAGACGTATTGAATTCATTTTATAGAAAAGAAGGCTATTATTTCAGCAGAAGAGTGGACACTAGTGTGAAGGATTGTTTTTCTTTCTTTATTTTTAAATACAGTTTTCACTTGATAAGTGGTATAGAAAGAATGGCGGTTCAGGAAGGGGTTTTTTTTTTTTAAATCAGGCCCTTCTTTCATAATTTCATTGTTAATAGTATTTTACTCTTGCTAAGTAATTTACCATTATTTATGCACTGTCAGTCATATTTGGCAAGCACTGATTTTGGAACCATTGTCAATGTCCGAGGATTTGAATTGTGAACGAAAAAATTAATAAATGAAAATTCACCGCCGCCCTCGCCTACTTTCATACGAAGATGAATTTCTTTTATCATGCCGCAATAAATTGTCATTTTCGAAAAGGAATTTTATTGTTCTACTTTCTACTATAATGGCATTATAACTATAAAATATTTTGATGGACGAGAAGTAGTCATTCTCTGCCACCATTCTCTGTCACACCATCAAATCCTTATTTCCCTTCCATGATCACTCCTTTACTGAATCCCACATTCAACATTCAAACATAAAACGTCAACTTACTTCGCTACCTAAATTTCATTTGTCCCAATGTGTACACGTAGTTAAAGGAAAAGATGAAAAAACAATAACCTCAATTTTATCGTGAACCGTTAGTTAACTGTTAGAATCTTCTCTGGCACTGACCAGAATTTTGATTTGTTGACAATTATGACTGATGATTGGGTAAGAGTTTTGCCCAGGGGCGGCTCTACAATGAGAGCTGAAGAACACCCACGTATTCTGCAAACGTGTTCAAATTATTAGACTAAAGTATTTCTTTCTTAAGTTCCATGATATAATTGGAACTCTTTTAAGTGTGATGTCTCTGAAAGGTTCTGGCACACTGCATTTTGTCGAAGGGACAATGAGGCAATACCAATACAAATTCCTTGAAAAGGAACTTTTTTCCCAAATTAGTAGTTCTTTAACGAAGATATCATTTTTATACATTATGAAGCACAGTGCAACAAAGACAAAAGTGCCTTCAAGAAGTTGGAAGAAAAACAATTTAAAGTGTTACCACTGCCAAGGAATAGACCGGACTTGAACCTCATATAAAATTTATGGGGTATTACCAAGAGAAGAATATAGATATATACCAGAAGTTGTGGATAAAGTAGAGAAGATTTGGCACTGTGACGATTAAATTAAAAAGTCAGGTGAAAAGTTAGTAAACATTATGCCAAATAGGATAAAGTTGTAAAGACACGCACACTAACAGTAAGTATTAAATGTATGACTGTAACATGTACATGAATGTAAAGTGTAATAAATGTAAATCTTTTACGAAAAATGTTTAGTCTAATAATTCGAACACGTCTGTACTTCTCGAAATATTTTTTGTGGAGGATTTGCACTAGAAATGTAGCTTCTCTGTTTTTGGATGACTCATAGTCTGTGCTTACTCTCCTCGCGATTAATTTCCAAACTCAACCGGGTGCGCAGCGCTCTCCGAGGCTTCCGTGAGCTGCAGTTTAAAGCATTGCTGACAATCTCAGTCACTGCGCAGGGCTTTGCTCGCCCATAAGAGACCATGCGAGCTGCCCTCGAAGCAGCTCTAGGGTTCCGAAAAGCGCTTCACGTGTAATGCCGAATCGCATGAGGCAACCACGGTGCCAGAAATATAGTATCTTACGGGCCTTCCAACGTGTAGTAACGTATAGTATCAACTGGCCTTCCAACGTGCGATCGCAGAGGCGAGAACACATCCATCTAGCATATTTGTGATTTATTTTAATACATCCCTATCTTGAAATAAATTTACTCTTACAAATGCTGTGAGAGCGTTCCCTTTTCTATCAACTGCTTCCTCCCTCGCTTTCAATGTGAGAAACTCCTCATTCAAATTTCTATATATCTTCTCAACCTTCATATCATGAACTACTGTATTAATTTTTTTAGTCAGGCAGAAGAGCAGGCTAAATTGCCTGAGTCTCACCACAAATAAGATTTATTTTATTTATGTTATTTATTTTATTTTTTATTCATGTATTTATATATTATATTTTCTTAACAGTTGTTTGATGTAATGTTTTTTGTGTTGTTTCATCTTGTGTGTAGGGCATTAAGCTTGGATAAGACATAGTGAACCGCGTAGACGATGCCTTAATAACTACTCAAATGGTGGTGATAATTTTCGGTGGAAAATTAATTCTGTGAATCACCTTATTGAACAACCATTTTCTTCATTGGTTGATGAGGATAAGGTACGAGTAAAAGAACAGGGTAGGGCTCTTCCTGAATTAAAACTCGAAATTTTAGGCAGCAGCCGAGGTAAAACGTTTACGAGACGTTTCGGTAGAATATCACTATTCCAAAGACACAAGTGGATATGCGGATGTGATTAATTCAATTCTTTTTTAGTTTTTCCATGCGTTCCCTTCGGTGGGAAAAGTGCAAAGTCAAAAACAGGGATGAAAGATCTTATGTATCTCTCCGCGAAAATTAAAAAAACTCGAGGATTCGAAGTCACATTTAAATTCTCAAATTCATTAATCACTTCGTATAAAACTCCAGTCAGTAGTTCCGTCACTTTGCAGCTCTTCAATTGTCAGAAGTACTCCCCATTAAGAGTTTTACTCCGAATCTCCCAATTCACAAAAGTTTAGTCGTGAATCACATACACCATCGCATGGAGCACCATGACAAATCAGGTGAAATGAAACTGGAAATTACGTTATTGAAAGATAATAATGCCCTATCAGCGGAGAATCAATACGTATCAACTCCCTCAATAACTTAGAGTAGGTTTCTTCAAACTGGCAATCTCCGCAAAAGTGATCTCCCGATGGCGAAGAAGAGTTTGCAGAACACAATGCGGATCTCGAATGCGTTTAATCGGCCCGTTCAATTGAGTGTTTTCTTGGAATAATGATTCGAAAAACAAAAGTAAATGCGCTCGGAAGTGGTGTGCTCTTGGCTACTCCATTCTTTGCTCCCCGCGACCGTGATATGAAAGCCACGAAGCGATTGATGAAATATGGTCTGAGTTGCAGATTATGTAGACTATAAAGATAATGTCGAAAGTAAAATACTATGGCAATTACATTGATGCCCATTTCACGCATGTGTTGAATGTCCAATGGTAAGAATGAACTCATTGAAACTTCAACCAATACCAGCTATCAACAAAAACTTTTGTTGCCAGTGTGATTCACGCTATGCGCACCTGTTTTTCTTTCATTAGTGAAACATATTTTCTCTGTAAACGTGAACATTGCGTTTTCTGTAATATAAAAACTAAAACAATTAGTATCTCAGCGCATAAAACGATTTTGCGAAACGTCGCTTACAGAAAAAGATGAGAAAATAAACAATTGAATGCCCAAAAAGTACTTTTAAAAAACAAAAGGGAAGCGTTTTGAAAAAGTCCCAGTACTTCTACTGTAAAAGAAAGAACGATATTTCATCACAAACATCAGATGAAGAAATTTTAAACCTTTTCTATCACATTTTGAATGACGTTTGAACATTTTGAAATTTTAATGCTAATTATTATTAATAATTTATCATTTATTTAGTTAATTTTCTTGGTTTGTTTCTTATATATGGTTGTACGAGTATATATTTAAACATGTTTTTGCTGTTAAATATGCAATTGAGAATATAAACGGAGCATTCTGAATTCACTTTCTCAATATAACATCCACGTCGTATATGAAATCATTGCAGGAGTCATTGATAGTAAGTCATTTTACATCGAACTTTTGTGTTAATATTACACTATATATTTCGTCTTATTTATGGGTTTTGCTTTGTTTGAGTATATTTACTGAATTGTTTATGCATTGAATTGAGTATATTTATTTACAAAATAATCATACTAAATATTAATCATACATTGGAAATTTTTGCTATATCCCCACCCCTCTTCACAAGTTTTGATTTAAATGAATTCGAGGCCCTCTGAATTTGAAACGGATATTTATATTTTGGGTTTATATGAATCCTCAACAACATATTCAAACTTTTCTCAAAAATGGTTCTAAATACGTGAGTGAAACTTTGTCCTCCAATAGAGTGCAAGTCGCAGCGATATTGGTGCAGGTCTCGTTTTCGTTGAAATCTCTGACTTTTCTGCAAAATGCAAACTTTTCTGCAATTTTTTCGGCGTATTCCTACAATTACAATGTAGAAGCGATTTTTTCCTAAGTAAAATATCTTTCAAAATAAGGCCATGTACAATTTTTCGAAAATATGAGTCGTTTTTGTGTAATTTTTCCGTGAAATAGAGCAGTTTTTATTTTTTCTCATAAACGGCTCTAATTTTCTTTAAATTTTTTCCTCATATGTATCTCACTTATAATGCATATAGGCCAACTGCAGTTGGAACTTTAATCCATAATAGAAAATCCTGATCTCTGTCAATGAAATAATGATGTATCTGCCACCTAGCGTTAAATGACGTAGGTTTAGGCATGCAAATTTAATTAAAAGTAATTTTGTGGAGCATTCCACCTTAATATCCCAAATTTTGCTTTACAACAGTATTTCAAAACAGCGGCGATGCATATATGTACAATGTTACGTATGTAGCTTACATGTACACTGCACTTACGTATGTAGTGTAATGTACACTGCAAACGTAAGCAGTGTACTTACATACATAAGTATGCACTGCACTTACGTATGCAGTGTAATGTACACTGCACCAATTCCTTGCATAGAAACATGAAAATAGTTGAGGTTCCATAACGCAACACGAGAATAGCAAGTATTTGAATAATGGATAACGGCCCTCTCCTTGGACCCATGCGACGTCAACGCAGAGCCGACCTGAGTAGCGAATTAGCGTAATAACACAAAATATTTGCATCTTCAGTCAAAATCCAAACTGTTTAATTGCTTTAGGCCTTTATAAACTTCTTGGGTATCTAAAGAAACCGTACACACCTCTATCATGCGCAGAGGTTGTATTGTTTTCTTTCAATATCTGGGAGTATTGGAAATTAGTAATATAGATAACATATTCTTCTCTTCCAACATCATTGATAATTATAACGTATCAGCATTACTCGTATCGTACATCCAACTGCAATAAATTAAGAATGAAATGTTCAAAACGATCAGTAATACAGAATGAAATATACCACAAACTTCTCATGACGGATGCTCCACCTTATATAAAACGTTTCAACGTATTCAAACAGAAATCTATGAGGGGCCACAACAATCGATCGTCGAGGACTGAACACACTTGCAACATGTGAGTGATGGCTTGTTTCCTGCAAGAAATAGATTCTATGAAGTATGTGACATTTTTAATCCTGTGATTAATTACATTTAACTTCCTCTTGCAACGCGAAGCAAGGAGAGATGATAAATTGTCTAAAATATACTCTAAAAGCTTGGAAAAAAATGATCTTATATATGTGTAGTTTTCACAATAAGGAAAGTGTTAAATATAATATTTCATTTGTGTTGTTTATCTTGGTACGATTCGTTCATTTCAAAGAGTGAGATGCTATTTGTTTACTGAAGCTGTGTTTTTAAAATGTAGTCTTACAATTACTTTGAGAATGTGCAAGAGAAGAAAAAAACGTTTTCTCTTTCTAATATTTTGCTTAGCAGATTTGATAAACATTAATATTTTGCGAATTATTTGCAAAAAATCTAGTTTTGTGAAACTTTGCCTTGAGTTAGGTTGATAGCTCCTTGCTAAAGTAACTAGGGGGTTATCACTTACTTTCTCGCATTAGTAAAAGTTACGTAATATTGTAATATCGTAATTTCTGCCCATACACGTCAAATCTTTGATGAAACACTTATCACATCTCACCCATCACTTGTAAAACCAATCGTAGATCTTTAGGCGCGAAAACTAATTCTTTTAAAATTAATACATCAACGCATATTCGACAATCAAAACCTGGGATCCATACAGCCGGAAATTTCACCCGATAATGAGAGTATTTATGAGAATTGCAATATCCCAAGACTCGGTGTCTCAACGCGTCTGCTTTTATCGACCTGATATCTCGAGAAAATATTGTGTATCAAATTGTCGTATTTGTGTACGACACTATCGAACCTGATATCTCAAGAAAGACTCACAGAAGAAAGTAAAAGGAGGGGAAATTTGAATTTACAATTACGAAAATAATATTTTCAAACACTTGAAATAATAGTTGATCTTGTAAATAAAAGAAGCAGAAACTTACGTTCATATCAAAAGTTTAAATGAAAATATCTCGCTGTCAATGAATTTATTTATTCACGAACACATCCGATGCGAATATTAGCCTTAAAAAATAGCGGTACTTCAAAAGCAGATACTCTCACATTATTTCTAAATTTGAAATTAACGAAAATTCAGGGAGTTCAACAGCTATCAGACCTGCGCCATGATTTTATGCATCACATAGTCTATCCTTAAAAACATAACGAAAACAATTGGAATGAGTCTTGAGAAAACCGGTTTTTTATAAT
This sequence comes from Gryllus bimaculatus, assembly GCA_017312745.1. Lineage (NCBI taxonomy): Eukaryota > Metazoa > Arthropoda > Insecta > Orthoptera > Gryllidae > Gryllus > Gryllus bimaculatus. The sequence goes on from BOPP01000113.1 coordinate 3,730,254, forward strand.
TTTCATTAACTGCAAGCAGATGCTTATGCGAAAACTACTCCTTTTTTCAAAGTGATTTTTTAGTATCAAAATAATATAAACAATTTTTTAAACATAATATAAACATCTTTTTTAGAACAGAACGTATTTACGACAAAAATGTCTATCTTCAATATTATACTTTTTCAATGTGAAATGTTTACAATTCTCGAAAGTACAGAGTGTTCGTTGAAATTGGAACCAGCACCAATTAATTATAATTCCGTTCTTTCATACATATGAGAAGAAATGTTTTTAAAGAATAAATAGAGTTTCTTTTTGATAAGATTATTGTTTAAATGGATCAAAATTGACTGTTTTACGCCAAAAATACACATATTTTTGAAAAAATAAACATAAGCTTTTATAAAGATTTGGTTTGATGAGATTTCATTCATTAAAAAATCATCTTCATTGTTGTAGTTATAAGTAGAGGCTGAAAAAGGTTCAAAGAGTAGTCAGTATGTTCTGTGGGTAGATAGAACAACGTTTCTGGATATGGGATCCGGTACCTTGTTGATATCTTCAGGCTAATAAGTAGGAGAACCTGAAGAAAAGGGGGTAAGTTGTAGTTCTGCAAGTTCACGCCCCTTTGTTAGAGTAATTGTGGATCCCCACAATCCGTTTTCAACCAGGGCCCTGCAATGAATTGAGAGGCCAAAAATTTTAAAAATTCGTTAAATTATTTTTTCTTTATTTTATATTTTGGAGGGCAGTATAATGCGGAGATCGTATATAAGGTATATTTTTTATTGATGCTGCTTGCAAAAAATTTCTTTGGAATTCAGACCATGCATGCTGTTAAATTGTTTTTATTAATTTAGCTGATCCACCATGGGCTCTATCCTCTGGATGTTTACAGTCATGGATGCTGGAGTTGCGTAGAGAGTCTTTTGCTTGTAAAGTGTGTTTCAGAAATCAACATTATATCTTTGTCTAGGTTTCTTAAGACTATTTCTAATTTCGTTGGTGTGTTGGAAGTGTCCGTTGGCATTCTACATTTGTATTCGGTAGGTGTTACTTAAATTCTTGTTATTATTTTCAACATGAGATTGAGTAAAGTTGTCATTTGTTCTGCTTGATTACTTGAAGTTTTAGTTTAAGTTTCTTAATTAGTTAAAGTTTCTTAAAAGATTGGCTTACATGAAGAATTAATTCATTTTCAACTTTATGAGTTGGTGCGTTTTCATTAATAATCGCTTCGGAAAAAGTATGTGAGGTTAGAGAACTAACTTTACGGCATTTAACACAACGATGTGAGTGGCCACATTATCGTTGGGTGAGGTTGTAGGCTTGACATATTTTGCACTGAACTATGTCGTTTTTTTTCGCGGAGCTTCAAATTTCTCTTTAGCATTTAAAATATATTCAGTTTCATAAACGTATTTATTATGATCGATTGGTTCTGTATCAATAAAGAAAATTGGTAAACGAATTTTGGTCATTCTACGTTTAATGTTGTAGATATATCGTATTTTGTGGCCTTTCTCTTCAATCGAGTATTTTAAATGATGTCTGTAGAACGGCGCATATGTTTTAGTACTATGAGAAATGGCGTTTCACTCTTCAACTGCCATGTATGAAACATAATTTTCTTTTCTCTAAAATGTGTCACTGGCTTTCTGTACGCATCTGAATTTTCTGGTATTATTCTACCGTCACTGTAATTTGTAAGTTTAAAATAATAATCAGTTTTGGAAATGACATTTTCAATAGAACTAGTCATACTTTGTTCATTTGTAATTCCAGGTACTATTACAGGCAGAGGTTTGAACTCACAACAATTTTTATCATTTTAAACATTATCAGGGTTAGTTACTTCTACAAATTCCTCGTTGAGACATTGAAACCAATTCGAAAGTGACCGTGAAGTTTGGTTTTTGCTTTACGTGACGTTTGAGCTCGCCTTCTCTTTTCCTCTTAGGCCTCCGTTTCACATCTTCCCATACGCCCTCTTGGTTATATTCATGTTCGGCCATGTTCGAATTATGAGATAAATTAGCTGTACGTACAATATTTGCACTTACAGGCAAGTGTAGAAATACTTTCGTAACTCGTACATTGGCTAGGTTGGTTACTAGAATGCCACGGAGGCAGCTGAAGTAATATTTGCTATAGCAATTGAAGTTGATGTTGCAATTGTGTTTGCTATTGAATTGATTGCTTCTGATGCTGAATTATGATTTCCTGTTGCTGTTCAATAGACGTTTCACTATTTGGTTCTCCAGGCGTTTCTTCCATTGTGGACACTGTGCTCTGGCCTCGGCTGGAGTACAAGTAAACTTGTTAATTGCATTGTTTATTATACACTGTTTTAAAAATAGTTTTACATGAAATCAGAGTTTAATAAACTGCAGTATTTATTCGGAACAAATTTCACTTCAACACCTTGTAGCACTCGGCACTGCCCATTCGCTACAAGTCAGTAGAGCGGGCGGAGTTCAGAGCGAAATGCTCTGGCCAGATGCTGATGCGAGAGTGACTGGATACCTGTTCCATCACTGTAGGTTAGAAGCGTTACTTGGCAGTTATTGTCACAAATTTAGCTATATTAATTCCCATTTTCTCTTTAAGAACAATCAATGCTTCATTAAAACGAAATAAAACATTAGTCAACTTTAAATTTTCAATTAAGAGTAAAATTTAAAAAATTGAATCAAATTTATCTAGATTATGGAATTTTGTTCACTTAAGAGTGATAAAAAAGCATGACCTTTCTACGTTCCGGTTAGAAGGTTTAACATACAAATATTCTGTCTTTTGAAAACGCTGTCCGTCCACAAGTAATGACTTTACTTACAGAGACTTGATAATTTATTTCACATTGTTGCTAAATATAATAAATAACTGAATGATTTAATAGTGGACAACACAAGCACAAAACAGAACGAAAACAAGGAAAAAATACGGAATTCAAATTCATTCCTGTCACTTAGCTAAGATATTTATATAAGGGAGAACTTTGTAAGAAAATAAAAATCAAATAATAATATGTAGTAAAGAATATAAACATAATAACTTTCTCGGTTATTTGATAGAAAACAAATCTGGCAAACATTTTCGTATAAAGCCACCAATCGCCACCTCGCGCCGCTTCAGCTTGGACTTGAACACCATTTCTGAAATTTAAGGAGAAATGAGTCAATTTTATCGGAGAGAGAGGAAGTTGCCTGTGCCCGTGGCAGCGCCGGGCTCCCCGGATGGGCAAGTAGCTCGTACAGGCTCGGTTTGACGGCTCGGTTTGACTTTGTAAGTGGGTGTTGTAAGGGATTTGTAGTAAGTAAAGAGTAGTTGCTTCTGAATTTGAAGAGGGGGGCAGATCACTGGTAAATCTGATGTGAGCGAACGCGTAAACGCAGATCTTCCCAGAAAATGAGCTCTATACATCACAGAATTCACAGGAGGTTGAAGTGGACTGGGATGAGGTTGAAAAGGCCAGTTAAAGGGCACTGCAATACATTTTTTCGGGTTTGTTTATTATATTTTTTGCAATGTATTTTATTATACATGCGTCATAACAATACTAAATTAAGTTGAAAACCTTTTAACTTTTCTGTTTCTCTTTCACAATTTTGATAATTTACACTGCGTAGTCGGTAGTATACAAATTGATACACTTCCTGGCAATTTAAAAGCAAACGCTCGCGTGTTTGTCTTAGAAATAGGTACTTATTTTTAACGTCACTTTTTCTCTCCACTTGTTAACCAAATCCTGCGAGAGAGGTGTTTTGCAGTTAATATGTTCTTTCAAAACAAGTCAAAATTCGTAGAAATTCTTCCCTTCCTAGAAATCGCAATGCAATTTTCTCAGCACGCAGCTACTTACACCATGAAGCAGAGCAACTCCCACATGTATTCATGTTCCGGAAAATGTGCTCGAGAGTTTCGAAATCACCGCGTATATTGTTTGTCTGAACTAGTTTACTGTAAAAGCTAAGATATTTATAAGATGTATCAAGATATTTTAATAGGTAAACTGAAACAAGATGCATCCTGAAATCTCACGAACATTTGAAACCTTTAGTTTGAAGAGGTAAAAAGGAGATGTTGGCGGACTGACATACAACACGGTAATTCATTAAAATGCATTTCATTTTTGTTAAATGCTTTAATAATTTTAACTGTACATTCATTAAGTTGAGTACGCATTAGATTTGGAAAATTAAATATATTTATGATATCTCACATATTACTAACAATCTATTTAAATATGTCTAAATATTTTTTTTAAATAAAAAGTTTCTGAGAATGGCTTAATGTTTATAACGTTTCAGTAAAAATATTATATCTAAACAGTTGAGATAATTGTGAAAATAATCTATTCAAAATTAATTAGATACATTTACTTTATTTAAAAAAAAGTATTCTGACATTCCCTGAAGACAAAAAAGAGTGAACGCAAAAAGGACATAAATCTTTTGTTTTTACGACCATGTTCTAATGTTGTTGTTGATTCTGGTGCATCACTGGTGAGTTTTGTTAAAACGGGCATCAAGTGTTTCATCAAAGATTTAATAGAATATTCTGCTTTCAGCAGGTGACCGCCTTCTATCGCCAGAAAGGGCGTTTTTGGAAACAAAACTTTCGCCAGGTCTGGCGGAGCGAATATCCATCGGGTGAAACTCGCGCGGTGGCGGCGACCGCGCGGCGAGTCATGGCAGCAGCTGTCCGGAGTTTAGGGCACAGCGCCTCAGAAACCTCATCCACGCACCTTACTCCTCACTGCGCCGCGGAGAGCAATTGAATCTCGTGCCCTCGCCTGCGGCGCCAACGGCTATTCGGGCCCTGCCGCCCCTCCCTCCCTCTCTCCATCCCTCTCCCCCCGGGGGTCCAGCGCCGACCCCGCCCCCTCCCTTGACAGTCCCCGACACCCTCCCGCGCCGTCGCGCCCTTGCAAACCGCCCCCACATAACCCTTCCCACCTCCGATCTCGCTGCGTTCGCCCACCGCTGGAGTTTCGGCCAACCGTCACCTTCTCGCCGCCACTCCGCCACTCCCCACATTCATCCCCGTCTCCCTCCACGCCGCTGACCACCCGCCTCCGTTGAAGCGGTCTCTCCCCCCCCCGCCGTTCCTGACACTCCATGGTCTCTTTCTGCTCCTCCTAGAGACCGCTGCCCGTCGTCACTATCGCCCACGCTACCGCCCCTGCTGCCGTCCCCCACTGCCCGACTAGCCACGACTCTCCTCGCTATAATCTATGATTACCGCACCACCTGTCGTCCCTGTTATCACCTAATCTAACGCCCCCTGCTACAGCCTATGCTACTGCCCCCACCCCCCACTGCCATCTCCGCTACCAAAGCATACTGCCGTCCGCTAACACCCCCAGTGCTGTCCCCACTGTCACCTATGTTACCTCCCTCACTGCCATCTCTGCTACCTCTCATTCTACCATCCTAATCTCACCCCCGTCTACCGTCCCCGCTACCACCCTACTGCCAACCCCCACTGCCGCCAACAGCGTCTCTATTGCCCACCACCTTCCTCGCTTCTTCCCCCAGCACTCGTCGCTCGCCACGCCGCTGCCTCCTGCACTTCAGTCACTTCAGCCCGCAGCCTCAGCCAGCGCCTTCTCCGCCCCCGCCGCCACACCTTTGCTCCTCCCCCGCCCCCGCCCGGCGGGCCGGAGCCACCGTTATCCTGGACAGCGAGGGACGAGGATCCTTTAATTAATGCCTTAACGCGCGCAGACCACGGAGAGGCCCTGAGCCGCAACCCTCGGCCGCCCACTGCCCGCCGCCCGCCAGAAGCCGCTTTCTGCGCCGGCGAAATCCCACGCGCCGCTTCGGGGCCAGGGCGGTGTTGATGACCTCTGAATATGCAATGACTGCGAGCCTATTTCTATCGTTAACTTGACGTCGTATCCTTAAATGTCAAGTTTCTTTCTTATACTGTACATCGAAAGACGAGAACAAAAGTAACGATAATGATTTTTTGTTAAATAAATTCGTGGCTAAACTTGTTTTAAAATACCTGAAATAGATCAAATATTCACGAATTCCTTAAAGAATAATATACATTTTGTATTGAGTATGAAGTCTTACTTATATTCAATGAAGAATTACTGCTCTTTTGAAACTTTCACTTTGCATTCGTGAACACAAGATGCTCATTCAAATCATATCGTGAAATTTTAAGTTATTACTTTGATTCAAAACAATTATAAATGGAATTTCACGTGTCAACTGAAAGTAACGTATAAATATTAAAATACAGGAAATGGAACTGCAATTATCCAAGAAGCGCCTATGAGTGAGAGGACCTTAAATTGTGAATGGTGAAATCTTGCAAAGTTTCCTTCACATCATCGTGTTTTGGTTTTTTGGAATAATGAAACACTTTTTTAATGATACTTTTTTTTATACTTTTTACCTTAACCATATCGTAAAAGTAAATCCTCATAAAACGAAGGCACTTGCTAGTAACTGCAAGATCACTTTAACAGACTAAAGATGATATCTCAAGGGTGTCATTTAGTCATTGCATATCTCAGGTATAACCTGCACTACCATTGACAATAAGAATGAATAATTTTCTTTAGAATAATACGAAGCAAAAAGTATATTATATTACGACTAATCGTTGATTTCCAATTTTTCACGCGATCGACTATACAATGTATCTGTTAAAATCTCTTCAAAAACGAAATATCACGTTATGAAATACCATAGAATGAATTGCTAGTTTGTAAAAGAAATACATTTTCCACTGTAAATGTTCCTCCTCTTCCCCACGAATAATGCAGGTTCAATCTCGTTTTCTACAATTTGTGACGAAGGTCTAAATTTTCCATTTTACTTTTTTTCGAATCGCACATCTTTTTTAAAAACATAAATAACCGCTCATTAAATATCACGAGGTTCAAAACATATTTTGTACAATAAAGATAAGAGATGAATGGAAGAAACCCGTCAAGATTTGTCGGTGAGAAGTGACAAAAACTAGTGAGAATGCCCAGCATATCCGAACTTTTCCTCCTCTTAGTGTCACAAGTTATTACTCAACACCTCCTTATGTTTTTTGTAAGTGCATGACATCACTTAAATGTCTAATATTGAGGGATACTGCTTTCAGAAAGGAATCTCTGGCATTAACATTGAAGGTGAAAGACAGGTTAAAAAATAAATTTGCATTTTGGCAATATTGAAAAGTTCTGAGATTTTAATGAAAATTAGAATTATACTATGTTTATAAATTGCCTTTCTCCTATTTGAGCAAACAATTAAAAATCGTAGCCATTTTGTGAATTTTTTAAAAATGTTACAAAAGTTGCATGTAAACGCCACTTAAATATTAAAATATCTTGAGTTCTGGAACGTCCCAACTAAATCTTACTTCTAACATTACTCCTACTAACATTGAACTTAAAATCTTCTAATCTGACAGATTTATGAGTATAACGTAGTTTCATCCATCCGTACAGACATTCCAATTTTCGGGTACAAAATGATGTATATCACCCTGCCAATTGAACCAATCGTAACTACCTTTAGAAAAAACAGAAATACAACTTAAAACTGACATGTATACGACGTTACAGCTCAAAAAACCTTAAACACAGTTTATGTACAAAAAGGCGAGAACAATACGTTAGTATAGGAAAAGTGATAGTGTAGAGGGGAATTCATTTCCTCACTAAGAATGTTCGACATAAGTCGCCGATTGTGGTAGGAGATTCAGTTTCTGGCCCAGTATGCATAGTAAATTTTTTAGATTCTTTAACAATCCATCTGGCAAGGGTTCTGGATCTCTTATAAACAATCTTATTACACTCGGAGCTTTTCATTGGAAATCTATTAAAGGTATGTTTTTCTGCTTTAATGGCCTCTAATGTTCTACCAAGGAACTCTCTACTTGCCATGTTTGATTTCGGCACTTCGGCACTACACGGCAAATTCTGCACTCCGCCGTATATGCACCAGCTTTCTATAGTACCAAAACGTATGATATAAAATTTACCCTTTAATTACAACAACAGATCTTGAAAAAAATAAATTCAATAACACTCACGCATCCATACATATTTAAACTGTATTCATTCACGTGAGTGCACTCGTTTTGAAAAAGAAAAATACTCTAATGGACATTACTAATAATTTCTTAGTTGGTTACAATCGTGGCCTTGTTACAAGATAGTTGCAAAATTGTACCACCTCCATGATTGCTGGACCCCCGCTGTCTCCGCTGCTGCGATTATTTGCTCCTTCTCGTCGCGGGTACCGTCCTTTTCTTTTCAAAGTCCAAATCGAAACACTCGCTGAGTATATTCCTTAGTTTGGAACATTACTCTACGACATCCTACCACCTTCCAACCAACTTTTACATGCAAAACTCCAGATTTCACTTCTGCCACAATGTCATCACTACCAGATCGCCAACCCGTTTGTCCATATGCATTGTTGTACATCTTCCTGCTCACCGCGCTGTTTCAAACAAAGGACAGTTCATCTCTTCTGTCAAACTCGCTGTACATTTTTATATTCCAATTTTAGTTTTCTTTTGGTTTCCACAGTTAAATTCTTCATTGTACTACTTTATAATTAAACTTCAAATAATAAATGTAATTACCCTCCCCCTTTTACAAATTCCTAATATTTTATTGTCTAATCGTTTGAAAGTCGGGTGACAGTAAATCCTTCCTAAACGGTTTTTTTTGTTTATTTATTTATTCTTCCCAGGTCTGCTACCAGCCTAGTTCATTGGATTTTTTTTATAAATAAACACTTCCACCCTTCCACCACTTCCACACATCCACCCTTGCACCTTCGACTGTTTCGTTTTATTAAATACGTCAGTTTTACCGTAATAGTTGGACCGTCACAGGTTTGACAGCCCTAGATTAACAAAATTTCCCCTCCCATTAATAGTTCGAACTTTAACAACGCGAACTAGTCTTTCGTTTAAGAAATTATCAGTTCCGACCGTCATGACCAACTTTCAGCTCAAAGCAGATAGATGTTCCTCACATCAACGATGATGTCCCGAACATAACTATCATGGAAGCTACAGGAAGAGTCCATTCAAAACGTAAGGTTGTTCGTGATCAAACATTTAAAAAACAAAGCAGGAACGGCGCGAAAAGCAATGTACTGTGAAATTCCAGAGTCGAACCTATTTAAGGTAAACAAAACAAATGCAACAGCATGAAATAAAAGATATATATTAAATGCACTTTAATGCAAACGTATATACACCTCGATTAATATTTTTTCTCAAAAAAACCTCGATTCCAGTCGCACCTTCGTCTTCATAATGTGGCGTCACCAAATAATATTATAATAATTTCGTATCGAAATAGCTCCCATCACAGTTAAGTTTCAGAAGCTTCTCTCGCAGCTGTCCGAACACTTGTTCGAGCGGGTTGCGTTTTTTTTCTGGGCCGAAATTGTCAGCGGAGGTGATCGGCAGCCCAAGCGACTGTTGAGTTGTAAAATAACCCCTTGGAATTGGATTCCTGGCGCGGCGCGTGGCAAAAGGGGGGCGGCGGGCGCGTGGGCGAAAGGAGGCTGCGGGCCGCGCGTATTGTTGTCTTTGAGCGGTGGCTCCCGGAAGGAGCAGCCGGGGGGCGTATATGACGGGTCATAAATGTGTCCGGTCACTAAGAGTCCCCTCCATCAACGCGTCGTCGGGCAGCTGTCAATGTCGTGTCCGCGGCCTGGCCGTCGTTAGGCCCTTCCAAACAATAAGGCCCCCGGTCCCGCGACCT
>BOPP01000113.1:3741270-3760241 GCA_017312745.1 Gryllus bimaculatus
GCGCTCCCGATATGTCTATCGGGGATCCCTTTCAGCGGCGATAGGTATGTTTCCCCGGCCAATTCTTTGAGCTCGCCGCCCACCTCCCCCGGCCGCCTGCCACCCCTGGTGCTACGAACAGTGGATCGACAAACAATCTTCGCGAAATATTTGCGTTTGGGTGGTTCTTCTTCGCAGAATTTTTCACTAAGGAAAACAAGTTTGATTTTGTGTGAAATGGCGGAAAGTGAAGACAAAAATACACAACACATTTAGGAACACAACTATGGCGAAGAATATTATTCTCATTGTGTTATTACACATAGGATGGATGATATTGAACATGAAATAGTTATTTCTAGATTTAAGTTTTAAATAAGTTATTTTTGACAGGTGTTCTTTTTATGAGGCGGGATTTTATATATACTAAAATCAATAGGTTCTGAAATGCGATTTTGTGGTATATGTTTGATCTATGGAATACACTGTAACCTCATTGGCAATGATTCAGAACAATTATGAGCAAAAATGGACATATCAACATTCTAGGAATTTTTCCATAGATAATTTCGTTCTCTTTGATTTCTCGGCTATTAACCGCTTGCCATTTTCCCAGACTCTCAGACATTGTGGATTTACGGAGAATTCGACTCAACGCCATTTACGAGAAGAAAGTGTGCCAACACAGTTAATGGGACGCCTCGTCACCGTAAATGAAAAATGTAATTTGATATAGAAACAATACAAAAAAGTCTGCTGTGAATGGCATTTTCGTACAACGATGAATTAAAACTTTGTTAGCACGCCTGTGGAAATGCGTGTTTAAACTTTATTGCAATTATGAAGCTTCAACATGGGCATCTCCATCGCGCTGGACTCAAGGTACCGTGTCCCAGAAAATGCCCTGGGCATCGTGGGGGCCACATCCTTCACAGCCTCCTCCTTTTCCCTTCCCTTCTGTGAGCGGACGCCCCCCCCCCCCGCCAACACTAGTCTTCCCACTATTGCGCGTGGCCCCACTGACAACACGAACACCCCTGTCTGGGTTTAAGTGCCAAGGAAAATATTCTCTTCCGCATAACAGTTTCTATACAATGAGAGACAATACCAAGCATCGAAAAGGAAAGTAATATCAATTTTAACATGATATATAACGCGTTGATTCTCATTTAGATCGCATAACCCTAAAAATCCTGTAATAAGTATTGTACCTCAGCTCCTGGATCAATGACCCCCATCTCCATCAGGTTTTTCGTCCAGTTTACCTGATCCCTTGAGCGAGTGCTGAAATATTCTCTTGTTTTGCTTTTGGACATTCAAGTAACTTCGATATCTGTGCATAATTTCTACATTTCAGTAAGAAATATAGAAATATTATAATATAGAAATATAGTAATATATTTATTCATTGTCCTCCATATTCTCGAGGCAGGAAGTCGATTCCTTCCGGAGGACACGATGAGGAATAAGAGTTCAAATCTATACCTGATTTATATTGCAAATAGCTTTTATTACACCGGAGCGAATATTTTCTTATCATTTCTCCAAAACATCTAATTTCTATCTGTATTCAGGATTCAACTTGTATATAGGTTAGGGTGGGGGACCCCAAGGTGTAAGAAAACGTGCACAGAATACTCTTCACCTCATAGCACGTGACACACAGTTTTTAATTGTCTTTGACGGTAAATACGTATATAAATAAAAATTACAAGCGATAAACACCTATTCTGGGGCCCTATGGGTTACAGGTATTGTGGTGAGTTTTCCCTATGGGGTCATTGCCAGTTAACGGCGTCAGAAACACTCAAGTAGTTTGAACACTGAGAGAGAACAAACAAGCGCACAAGATTACACAGTCAAACACATCACGCTTGTTTTTCTACTTCCATTGAATAATTCAGTCATTTGATGACCGCAACCCGTTGCATAATGATACACATTACGAAGTTTCATTATGATACAGGTTCTTGACCAATCACAGGGACGATATTGACAATTCATCATTGAGAATCGTTCTGGTAAGTAGAGTGACGTAGGAATTATAGCCGCAACTTTTGTACTCCCTCGCAAGCGGTCTGGTAAAACAAAGCCACCTGCGGAGGGTAAGGTATGGTAGGAATCTGACAGCTAGGTGGCCTTGGCTGAATCCTGCATGTCAACTGTCACGAAACGATTCAACGTAAAAGTTTAAATTATAAAAGTTACCAAATGTCGTAGAAAACGTACCGTATGAAACACGATATAACACACTCGTGAGACGTTTACGATTCTGGATGATTAATACGCTCGTTCGACAGTCGAGCAGTCGTTAAGACGCTCGTATCGTTATCATCACACTCGTGTATTAATAGCCATCATTACATCATCGTTTCATAGTGTACTACCGCGTTCGTGCAAACAGATGCTGTGGGCCCCTGCGTCGTGGGTTTCCGATCACTGTGCCTCGCCGCCGCCCATTTGTTCGGGGGCGGGGCGTGCTGTTACGGCGCCCCTTTTCATCGCGAGCCGCAATCTTCCGCGCGCCCAGCGCCCCATCACGTGCCCCGCCTGCGTCCATCCCCCCTCCCCGCACACCCGTCCGCGTTCGACACACTCCCCGCACCGCACCGCACTTTTCCTCTCAACGAGTAATACATACTCTGCGGCGGCGCCACAGAGGAGGTATTGTAACGGTGAAAAATCGACATAATGGCGGAGAAAGACGTTTTATGCTGCGCCTTGCGGAAAAAGGAGGCTCGGAGCAGTGCGTGTTCGTCAGACGCCCTCGCCTGTTGCGCCAGTCGCAAGGGTTTGTGCGCAGAGGAACGCGGGCCTTTCCACGCGATAATTCATAGAGAGAGGAGCGGAGGGGGCTTTCAATGGGGTTTCGTTCATAAGCAGAGTGGATTGGAATTCGCGGCGGCGAGAAAGAAAATGGGGAAAATAGAAGGCGAATTCTTGTATGTACACACGCAAGCCTTTCATGAAATGCTATTATGAAATTGACAAGAATAGAGCTTTCGTTGAGTACGAAATCCCGTTCTTGCAAACAGTTTTATCCGTGTCATGTTTACAAAGGAATGTGGAAGAGCTTTCATTCTTAGAAGATGCAACCCCGATTCTCTCAGTATGACGGTTTAGAATGCTGAAAACCGTTTGACATAATTACTTCAGAATAAACTTAATAATTGAATTTCATTTCAATTTTCTACCAAATGGAAATATAATACTCCTCAATATTTGGAACAAATATAGCGTTGGTTTTAAAGTGATTAGTAGTTTCCATTTTAATTTAATTCATTTTGAAAGATGCACTATAAATTTCATGATGCTTTAACATCGACATCAAATTTGATATCTCTTCTTTGAAATTTTAAATAAACTGAAAATATAAAATTTATAATGATTCATTTTTATGCTTACAAAAGTATTATACAGTGCCTCAGACGTTTACAAAAGAATAGATGCTTGGTTTCCTGCGAGAAAGCATTTTGTGTAAAGTCACAATCATTTGACAAATCTACATAAGAAAACTTATTAGCGCTTCATTTATATCCATATAAATGCTAAATATATGGCTTAGAATTATTATTTAACTGTTAAATAGATTATTCCATTTGCAAAAATACTTCACAACTTTCAAAAGTAAGTGCATGCTTTTAATTGGACTTTTCGTTTTGGATAATATTGATCTCATTGTGAATATACTAAATGCAATTAACCACAATTATCTGTCATAATGTAAAACACGTGTACGAAAAATTTAATAAAAAATGAAACATAACAGTACACCACACTTAAAATACCGACGTTGAATACGATCCACCTTTTTCTTAACGTCACAATTGTTTTATTACAAGTATTTATTTTTTTCTGTCTTCTTTATCTATTGCTACAAACAAGATGGATTACAACATTTGTTTCTTCCCTCTGGAACAAATATGGTGTTTGATTTTTAATTTGCGAGAAAGTGGGAGCGCAGGTGAGATCGCAAGCGCATGCGTTTGCACTCGGGGACTGCGCGCGTTTATAACCAGGACGCCGGGCGTTCGGTGGAAGTGCGAATCGAAGTTATGATGTCAACTGCTGGATGCCGTCAAAAGTAGTTTTTGACACTGTAATGGTGTTTAGGAAGTCATTCTTACTTATCCAAGGAGTTGAAACTTTAAGAGGTGGAGGAAAAAAGGAGGGACAGTGGTGGTAAAAAATGTGTTCCTTTTAAGAGGTGGTTGCTAGAGTATGGGAAGAAGGGTGATTCTGTGAGAACTTAATTGGAGCCACACATAATCTATAAAAGAGCACCACCTCTCAGATTAAGATCTACAGCAGGCTCTCGGATCCATTCCCAGCCAGTAAAGATCTTCGTCAGGATTGCTGTCTTTCCCAAACGCTGTTTAAAATATATCTGCATCAAAATTGACGATTTGAGTTTAATGATCCGTAAACTCAATGAACACATTTTAAAAATAGGACTTATCTGAATACCTGGTAGATGGGAACAATTAGATAGAATATCTTCTTCTGGAAACTGGAGCAAATAAATCAAATCAAATTCGAGCCTCCTTACTGCACGGATTCAAATAGCATCTTGCCCTTAGAGTGTTAATTGAATTTCTCAATTTCATAATTTTTTAATTATTGAAATAAAGTGATTTAAATTTTTGTGTCTTCATTTAATTACACAAAAAATAATCATAATTTGTCTAGCTAAAAGTAGTTCGAAGAACATTTCTTGATATCAGGTACCGCTCTGCATCCGGATGAGCAGTATTGCGTTTTTCAGGAGTTTTAGCACTTGGTCTACCAGGGCATTTTACTCTAATAGCGATGGTGCACATAATTGTGTCGATCGTATGGATAGCATGCAGATCTCAACAATGTAACTGACATCTCAGGACACCTACCTTCAGAGTAGTAACACTGTTTTGTTCCGAGTGCCCAGATACATAATTCTACTATTTGGTTTGGTATTATCTGTTTTGCCGGAGGATACACAGAGTAATGAAATGTCCATTCGTCTGTATAAAAAATATACCCATGGGCTGGCGTAAAATTTACGTGTGTACTGCTAAGGATACACAAGGTAGTCTAATATTTCTCATTTTTCATCAAAGAACCAAAATACTAATATAAAATCTAAAATGACTCGTCTATATTACCATCAAAAGAGTTCGTAGCTCTCTGTACGAACCATGTACACTATACGAAGCAAATTTTCATTTCTCTACCGACGTGCGTCCAACATGTAAAGCGTTCGTTTTTACTGTACCAAACCGATAATAAAGGAAGCCGAAAATCCTTTGATGTAGAATATCAACAATGAGTTACATCGGATTTTATGAAATGTAAACACGGCGATGTGAGGATCGAAATGAAAGAAAACGCTACTGCTCAAGCATCGAATTGGTTCGTGGAAGCAGGAACAAAATAGATCACGTGACGTATTTTAATGGAGAATATATTTGCGAAATTATATTGGATTTTTTCAAATAAAAAAGTATTTTTGTAGTCTGATCCTGTCAAAAGGTTTTGTAAACGAGCGTCGACTGTCAATTAACCTTCTCCTAGTATATCTAAGCCTAATTTCTCTACCTTTAAATTGAAATATGTATTCACCTGAAATGAAAATAAAGAGACAGAACTGAACAATTAAAATACAGTAAATCGTAATACTAAGACCTGGACACACAATTATTATATACATAAAAAATAGATTTTACTAAATGGAAAATACTAAATTTACGCATTTTTTCGTGGCTACGGAAATAGTTTAGAAAATATTTTATCATAATAGACATCCCAAATCAAAGGCGAATCATAAGTATCACTATCTTCTTTGAGAAGTTGAGAGAAACAGCAATCCAAGTTTAGAAATCAGAGTGAGACACATTTCCCAAATCAATCATCATTAAAACTAAAGGTCATATTTTACTACAAAGACAAAGAGATTTCCATGACATATTTGCATGATGCTCTTTGTCAAAAAATGAAACATTGATTATTCACCTAATGGCCGTATATAATCAACAAATCAACTTGTAGTTCAAGAATTCCTTAGTTTCCTATCTGGCATCCCGCAGAAAGAATGTATATTATTTCTTAGCGTAGTCTTTTATTTCCCCATCCTAACAATGAATGTATCGTTTAGTTTCAGATCAATGTGAATGTATCATATAGTGGATGCTTGTCATTCACTTACTACCTCAACAGTGAGTCAATCATTCGTTTTCTGATTATATTGTGAACGGTGTTAGAAAAGAAAAGTTCATAACAATATTATAGGTCTAGAAGTTCAAAAATAGTTGCAGCATTATGGATTTTCACAGAAATATAGATATCCTTTTTCTAACGTGCAATGGACTTCGAAACTAATTCGACGCTCTGTCTAGTCTGCCACCCGTTTCGCCGCGTTACTTTGATCGCGAAGAGTACGCAGCGCATAAGTAGGTCAAACTATTCTTCGCAGTACGTTTTTGGAATTATCATGCACATTTCAGGAAAATATACAGCAGACACTAATACCAAAAATGGGGTATTAATTCAATAACTCTTACTAAACATTAATCCCGTTTTTTCTCGTTTGAACTATAGCTTAAATAACGTATATTCTCATTTTGTGTATAGAACGGTGACTAGTATTTCTATTCAGTAATAGATAGATGGAAGCAAATTACCCCTGCATGGAAGTTGGAATTGGTTTCTATTTAAAACAGAAATAAAGCCACAGCCAAATTTGCTATGAAATCATATTTTCTGCTAAATGTATAATTAACAAAGTTGTAAGGAATTAGTAGTTATTTACGGAAGATCAGTGCTGAATTATAATATTTTATTATAATAACATTTTGAATAAAGGGGATAATATTTTGTTACGCCGAGTCTGTCTATTGTTTCCTGTTTTAAAGGAGATGCCGACGAAGGAAGGGCAGGTTTCCTGGAAGCCGTAATTTTCGCAGAAGATATTTAGTCGCCGTCGTGAGTACACGTAAAGCTAGTTGGTCGTGGTGGCGAGTATTTACGAAAATGTATAGTAGCGGTTCCGAAGATATCTGGTCGCGAGCACCTGTAAGGTTAGCTGGTCGTATTAGTAGTTCAGCAGATTGAACTTATAGTTGTTGTAATCTGAAACAGTATAAAGTAAAGATGTCCATCTGAGGCATTCGTGAGTAATGCGAGTTTTGTTGTCTTAATAGTTCAAACTGTTTAATACTAGATTTCAGACTTTATCTTCAGCATAATTTCAAATTCAAGGAAGAAGTCCAGAAAATGACTGGTGGTCGACCTGATTCTTGGAGGAATTTTTTTCACTTCGGCACTGCAGCGTACGAGGACATCATCTTAACAAACTGTGAGAGGCACGGAAAACATCTTGCAAGACAGAATAATCATTCTTTGCAAAGAAATTATTGGACGATTGATTTAGAGAACAGGTCTTTAATACGTTACCAAATTCTTATTAAATTTGATGTCATGCATTTAGTAGTTTAAAAAGCAGAATGTCAAAAACATTATTATGAAATTGCAACAATAAATAAGGTAATTGTGTTATTGAAAATGAAGGCTACTTTTTATTAATAGGTATACTCCACAAATTAATCATCTTGTGTATTCTGAACAAAATAAATTTTCTGTAATTACGAATTACTGAATTATCAGATTGATCGGATTAGTAATTACCTAATCCGTTCAGGATGGGATGTCGGCCCATGTTGGCAATATTTAGTTGAAATCCGTGAGAGTCGGGCATTAATGAATAACTAAAGATAAATATTTTCAACTATATTGTGATTTTAAAATCGTTTCAAACTGTATAAATAAAAGGAAGAGCCAAAAAGCTAGTACACCTGCCTAATATCGTATAGGGCCTCGCGAGCCCGCAGAAGTGCCACAAGACGAGGCATGGACTCTACTAATGTCTGAAGTAGTGCTAGAGGTAACTGACAGTATGAATCTTGCAGGGATGTCCATAAACTCAAAGGGTACGAGGGGGTGGAGATCTCTTCTGAACAGCACGTTGCAAGGCATCCCAGATATGCTAAATATTGTTCTTGTCTGGAGATTTTGGTGCCCAGTGGAAGTGTTTAAATTCGGAAGAGCGTTTCTGGAGCTACTCTATAGCAATTCGGGTCGCGTGGGCTGTTGTACACTGCTGGAATTGCCCAAGTCCATCGGAATGCACAAAGGACATGATCGGAGCAGGTAATTAGACAGGATACTTACGTAGGTGTCACCTGTCAGTGCCGTATCTAGACATATCAAGGGTCCCGTATCACTTCAACTGAAAATGCCCCATACCATCACAGCCTCCACCAGCTTGAACCTGTTGACATGCAGGGCTCATGGATTCATGAGGAGGTCGCCATACTCGTACACGTCCATCCGCTCGAACAATATGAAACGAGACTCGTCAGACCAGGCAACATGTTTCCACTCATCAACAGTTCAGTGTCGGCGTAGACGGGCGAAACCGTGGCGTATAGCTTTGTGTCGTGCAGTCATCAAGGGTATACGAGTGGGTCTTCGGTTCCGAAACCCTATATCGATAATGTCTTGTTGAATGGTTCGCAAGCTGACACTTGTTGATGGCCCAACATTGAAATCTACAACAATTCGCGGCAGGGTTGCACTTCTGTCATGTGTAACAATTCTCCTCAGTTGTCTCCGGTTCCGTTCTTGCGCGATATTTTTGCGGCCGCAGCGAGTCGGAATGTTTGATGTTTTACCGGATTCCCGATATTCACGGTACACTTGTGAAATAGCGACCTCGGAGATGATATGCCCCACCTCTCTTACGCGGACTACAACACCACGATATAATTCCTTTAAATCTTGATATCCTGCCATTGTAGCAGCTGTAACCCATCTAACAACAATGTCAGACTCTGGTTGTCTTAAATAGTTGTTGCCGACTTGTGCGCCGTATTCTGATTGGTTTCAGATCAATATTTCAATACGCATGTACCAGTTTGTACTACTAGCTGTACCAGTTTTTTGGTCCTTCAGTATATATATATATATATATATATATACATACATATATATAACGTATACGTATACGCGAAAGTAAATATAAGTTCTGGAACCTTTTGGTCACTCTTCGTATTCTCCCCGCTCGTGTGGGCTCTCGTCAAGGAATACAATTTATTTTGATTTCTTCCCACTTAAAAATGACGGTTATCTCTGCACAAAATAATTTAAGAAAAGTAAAATCGACATCTGGAAAGATCAAGCTACTTCAGAAATAATAGAGAAAATCGGTTCTTGATTGCAGGGCTTTAGACCTTACAAAATACCATATTTTCTAAAGAATTATTCCCACGATACGAAGTTGTAAGAATAGCAATGTCGGCTCCGATCGATGTAGTAGGTAAATGTAAAGCTGCTTTACCTTTCGTCAATGACAAATTGAGCTGCAAGGGAACATTGACCATGTGAAATTTATGTGCATGTTTCGTGCGAAATAAATGCATCAAGCATATCATATTCGTTATACATGTTACATATTATATGAATTATGAACAATTTAGAAAACGAAAGAAAAAATAAATAATATTATAATTAAGTTTAAAAGTAAAAATTCTTCCTTTTTGGTGTACAGTTTCTCTAAACATCCTGATCTTTATCGAAATTCGTAAGTATTAAAATTAATAAAAACATTAACTTTAAAATAGGCAAGACCATGGATCAACTTGAAATTGTTCAAAACTCTTACACTTAAAGTGCGGCAGTCTACTGATAAAAGGTAGGTATAATGCTTTCAATTTTGCGTATTCCTTTAATTTAAATTGTTTCCATCTCATCAGTTTGTTCAACCTCATCCGTATCGGTGATCCCTACCGACATGCTGGGTTTCGTCGGCTGCATTTTCTCGGCAGCACTGTATACTTTAGCGTGCAAGACTATTCTCGTGCCTACAAATCTTCCCACAAACTGCAACTGGGACTCGTCACAACCACATTGCATGTCACGCGATGGGACCACGAAAGGTTTCCTTGACTTTTCATATCCCTCCTTTATATTCTAGATGTTTTAATTTTATATCATGTATTTTATTGCACATTTTCGCTTGTTTCAAAATATTCAAGGATCATTTTAGAACACAGTTGAAAATCATAACAAATATTAGAACAAGATAATTGAAATATTCAAAATTACTGAATTTGTTTCATGTTTTCCCCCTCTTTCCCTCGACTAATTTCGAATTTCTTTTCACGCTTTCAGAAAAAAAGTGAATTTCCCTGCCACATACTCCAGTACCAATTTGAAACGATGAAAACAATTTTATTTACATTTGTTGAAATATTTGCTTCATAGCTTCTTTTTTGTTTTGCACTGACGTTTTCACTTTCCCTTCTGCAACAGAACTGCACTTACTGTCTCCGTTTCTCTTCAACACATATCAGCATCTGCATTTGCGAATAAAGAAGCAGATGATCGGCGAAAGCCATGTCCTGTAAACGTTTCTAGATTCTTTACGCCAAGATACCAAAAGTATAGCAACAGGTTCTAAAGTACATTTTCCATTTTTTTAAATAGAAAAGAACAATCCTACTAGATAGTTTCCTTCTGAAGACGAAAATATTTACAAAACAAACTCCATATGATTAAATTATTTAACTCGTCCTTCAGTAATAAATTATCTCGTAATTAAAGTCTTGATGTATGGTATATTAATTAAGAATTCATGTATTTTTCTCCTCTATTTTGCAATCATTACATTCTCGTATACGTAAGTATATACTAAGCATTATACGGAGTACAGAGTAGATTTAGTAATGCTGCATAGAAGTTAATAAAGTAAATTAACAATAAAAGCTTACTGGAGAAAACATATTTCGTGGTTTTAACCCAAATACATGTTTTCGGGGAACTTGGTACCGCAAAAGTAGATTTGTTTCAAAATATCTGTCCGTCTGGAAATCTCACCGTCTGTCTGCTTGCGCCTTACCTACTTGTAGGATTTTTACCAATATTAATATTTTCCGTACGATCTGACCCGAGTCGAAGCTCTGCGATTTTTAAAAGATTTTTTTAAAGTTAAGCCGTACTTAACATTTCACCCCTGGGATATTTTCAAAAACGAATCCACATTTGTTCCTTTCAATTTCTTTTAAGAATAGAAAAAATACAATTATAAAGATGATATAAGACCAATGTCACTGTTAACTTTTGAGTTTTTAAAAATTGCAAGTGTGTGGATCCCCTAGAATATTCATTACGAGAGGGTTCTCCTCTTAACATTCCCCCTCGTACACTCAGTGCGTTCGTTATTGAATATTGACATCTAAATTCAAATAAAATATGTTCTCCGTCGTTAGTTCTTTAATGAATGTAATGTACATTTTTTGGGGAACTTTTAGTTGGTTTCACGTATTTTGGAATAAAATATGGGTAATATTAAAAACATATTCTCAATAAGGGCTCTAACTTTTTTCTTTAAGTCTTTACTCAAAACATAAGCCTGCGCAGTTGGAAATTTACGGATGAACATGACACAAATATCATTATGATGTACCTATTATTTTGTTCTTTCATATATGACACAAATGTAATTGTTTTTAAATATGTCTCACAACGTTAATATTTATATTATAGAGTTTCTTTATACATTATTGGATTTGTATGAAGTTGTTGTATACACTTGTTTGCTACTAACATTCTCTCAAAAACGTTTTGAATTTTTTTAATGCAGATTTGTATATATTGCCATTTTTTACTCTTCTATAATATTTTTGAAGTCGTATTTCAATATTATTCAATATATAGGGACCCAAAAATTAAGAAAATGTGAAATAATATCTTTTAGACTTAGCATCTGGAAAAGTGGGGCACAATCGAATAACTTGCTCAGGCACAAGAGGTTAGGAAGTAATTAGTACGAAAATGTCTGTGCAATTCTGTAGCACCACTATATACTTAGATTTCTTAGTATGCGTATATTGAGAACTTCAAAAAGGACAATTATTATCGTCACCTTTATTATTAAATAAATCTCTCAATTGAATCAAGAAAGCATGTAAGCATTGTGCCTTCTTAAGTTAATATTCGAGATTTCTCTTCTCTGTAACCTTCACTCTTTCTGTTAATAAAAACTACTTAAACTTATATCTATATTATCGTTCAATAAAATTATACTCCAAAACACTGCGTAATCCAAAATTGTCCAAATGTCCATTGTCCATTGTCAATTGTCCATTGTCCAAATCTACTTGCTTTTTCTTTTTTAGCCTTTCCAGAGAAGTAAGCCATCACATTTTGTACGAAATAGAATCAATACGTTATTTCACACTCCAATTTTTAAATACTTCATTTTCACGGTCATATAGTTCCTTTTTTTATATGATATTATTTGAAATGGAGCATTTATTGCTATTTCGATATCTTAAGCACAGCTGTCACTAATTTTGAAATGAATTACTATTCTACTTGTTCAGAAAAGTGTCGCCACTTACAAAAAAAATTTTGACTACATGAACGGTTAGTGTGAAATTTCAAATTAAATAAAGCTAGTTTTTACAAAACGAACAAAACGTAGAGTGTACGAATTGTAATATCTTCTTCGGTTACTCAAGTGGGTACCAAACTTGGCTTAACTTGATATGTCTCGACCGTAGGAATACAATTATTGATCACCTGTGTAGGTACGGTGTCACTCACTACGCTTTTAAGTTGCTTAAAATGTTGTTGTTGTTTTTTCGAAAATATTCTTGGTGTTGTGGTTGGATCTGGAAAAATACGTTCTTCACCAGGGGCACAAGTCGCGTGGAATGTCATGTCGTCCGTCTCGGTTGATGGGCTACAAGAGTTTTAACCGTGAGTGATGGGCGGACTGACGGGAGCAGGATAAGTCGATTACTGCATAAGGAATACTGGAAAACTCATTCCGCACACCGGCTCATAATATAAGAGTTTCGAACTTCAATGAGTTTATATAGTCTTTCTCAAAATATTTTCTCGGCGAATCCCCAAAATGCCAAAATATAGCGGGTTACCCATTTAATTTCGTTCGACACACTGCTGTACTTCACAACCCTAAGAATCACTGCTGAGCACCTCACGAATGTAGCGGAAGCACCGTTCTGTAAGGGGATCATTAGCCATAACCAAAAGTGTCAAGGTAATCGCGTACTTCATGCGATAATTTTCTTAACGCCGTGCTGTTTTAGTAAGTAGTCTGCGTTTCCATAAACACTGCATGGAAATCCAAACTCTCATTTAAGTAAATGAAAAATATTCACATATAAATTGTCTCGGTAAAAATTACAAGACTTGCAGTGAACTATGCGTATCGCCGTCCTACTTTGAAGCATCGTTTACTTCGCACCATTTCGAAAAGAACCTATTTTTTGTCGGTTTCTTTCCGTGCAAAAGATTCGTTAGTGATGCCTCCTCCCTCATGCAACGTCCAATGTTGGGCCCTTTGGACACGTTGCATGCCGGGAAGGCGGCGCTACAGCGAAGCCTTCGGAACTCCTTAGATCGAAAGATCCCCGCAAACTGGCTTCCGCTGCATTTCACATAAAAACATCCCCTCCGCTCCGCGCCTCATCAGAGAAAGCGATACGTTTTCCCCGGCGTCGCCACTTTATCCGCTCTAACTGACGCTCCAAAGAATCGCAAATTGGCAGTCGTCGAGAATTTTTCCAGCTCTTTTTACGAGCGTCGCGTGCAGACGTAGCGGAAATGACTGAGGCGGGTTTCCCTTAGCCCCACGCCGCCAGGGGTGGACAGCGATGAGGTTTGGGTGGGGGTAGAAAGGGAAGGGGCGAGGAGCGGAGATGCGGAGCGGGGATGTCGAGTGGGAATGTGGAGCGGGGATCCCGAGCGGGGACGTGGAGCGGGGGCGTGCAGCGGGGATGCGGAGTGGGAACGTGGAGCGTGGACGCGGAGCGGAGATGCGGAGCGGGGACGGGGAGCGGGAATGCGGAGCGGAGATGCGGAGCGGGGATGCGAATCGAGGATGCGGTGCGGGGATGTCGAGTGGGAATGACGAGCGTCGGACGTGAACGGGGCGTACAGCGGGGTGCGGAGCGCGTGGACGCGAGCCGATCGGAGCCGACGGTGCGAGCGGGAATGCGATCGGACGAGAGCGAAGTGAGAGTGAGTGAGAGTTGCATGATGGGAACCCAATAGTCTCCCCCGCGACTCCGGCGAGGAATCCGCCGCGGGGGAAACACTGTGAGACAGCAGCCCCGCTTGCAGCGTCCACGCTACCGCTATCCCACTCCGACAATCCCCGTCCCGCGAATCCCTCGCTTCCGCTTTCCCGCTTCGCATTCCCGCCGCGAAATCCCGGGTGCACAGCTTCGACTTGGTCGCCCCCGATCCCGCATAATCTCACGACGGTTCTGCCGAAATATGGTCACCAGCTCCCGTCACGAGCGCGGCGCACACGCTTAATCCTCCCGTTTGCTCGAGAGCTCGCGGGCAAACGCTCGCCTCCACGTATGACCGCAACTCCGCAAATCCCACTGCGCACGCCGCCGCCGCTCCACCGCTACCCCCGCTCAGAGGGATTCCCCCAGCTCCATTCCCACTCGACATCCCCGCTCGCATCTCCGCTCCTCGCCCTTCCCTTCTACCCCCCGGCCCAAACTATTCGCTGTTCACCCCTGGGCGGCGTGGGGCTCTAAGGGGAAAACCCGGCAGCAGGTCACATTTCCGCGTACGTCTGCACGCGACGCTGTCCGTAAAAAAGAGTCTGGAAAAATTCTCGTACGCTGCAATTTGCATTCTTTGGAGCGTCAGGTTACGAGCGGAAATTAGAAGTGGCGACGCCGGGGAAAAGTATGCTTTCTCTGATGAGGCGCCGGAGGCGGAAGGGGGATGGTTCGTTATCACAGAAATGCGCGGAGAGCCAGTATTTGGCGGGATACTTTCGATCTTTAAGGAGTTCCGAAGGCTTCGCTGCTACGGGCGAGGCGTTCTCTTGCCCGGCACATGCAACGTGTCCAAAGGGGGGCAAAGACCAAGCCCAAATTGACGTGCGATGAGAGCGAGAAGAGGACGGCGCGGGAGCCAAACGGAGAGGCGCCGTAACACTAACGAATCCTTTTGCAACCGAGCCTAGACAAACATACGAGCGCCGCGTATCTAGTTGGTTCGCAGAGAGGAGACTACGTTTGGTGACGGGCAAGTAAACGATGCTTAGCGCAGCGAATGGCAAGACGGCCGGATCTAACGCATAGTTTCACTGCGGAAGTCTTTGTGAAGCTGTTTACCGGACCATTTATATGTTGAATTATTTTTCTAGTTTACTTAAGGCACGCGATGAGGAGTAAAGTAGCGACGGATTTCCATGCAGGGGTAGGCTTTATGATGAGATAAACGCAGACCTAGCTTACTAAGAAGACAGTGCGCCACGGGAGCCTGGTGGTCGAAATAGCAGAATACGGGTAGCCTTCGCTGAGGTTGAGGAGGGGATGAAGTACGCGGAGTACGCGCTTGACACTGGGTTTGGGTATGAGCTAATAAGAATCACCCCCATTACACAACCGGTATGCTGCTTGCCCGCTACCATTCGTGCAGAAGGGGCGGTGCCTGCGAGGACCCGCAGCACAGATGTACTACACCCTTAACGGCGGCTTGACTTCGGCGGCATCCTGCAGACCCTCCCTTTTACGATCCGGCCACATTCACTTCTTTGTGTCCGTTACTGCCTATCGCAGCCAGAAATTATGGGCCTCGATGTTGAGTTACGAGTGTATAACCCGCTATAGCATATTCTTGGCATTTAACGGAGGGCATTCCTGCAACCGCAGTTCGACCTCCCCGCGACAGAATTATTTTCTGAGAAAGAAGACTAATACTAATATTCGTGCGGTTGAAGTTAACCGGAATATTCCCTGATGTAACTAAAGGTCACTTCTGGCTATGATTCTTATTTGAATGAGCTGTGCACGATGGCGAATGGGATTCCAACGGCTATGTGCGGAATGAGTTTTCCAGTATTCCTTATGCGGTATCGGAACTTATCCTGCTCCCGTCGAGTTAACTCACCTCATTCACTTCTTCACACAGCCTGTTTTTAAAATCAACACTCTTGTTAGTTCACCCATCTTCAATCTCAAGCCAATTATTAATCTGTACCCCGACCGTACGGAGCCGAAAATTTACAGTTGACTTTTTTGGCCGCGAAAAGCCAACGTTTTGTTTAGCCCTGCTAGAATGTTAAAAATGCATAACGAATACTTTATACCAGATCCAAAGCGTCCCCAAAAAACTAGCGCTTGCCTAAAGGCGAATATTTCCAGGAAATAAAACAAATAACCAGTACAAATTTAATATAGCCAATCTCTAAAAATAGTCACGACATATTGTGAAGTGAGTCCACCGCGCTACCTACATACAAACGTAAAAGATGATCAAATTATAATTGTAATATTCCTACCCCGTCATATAAGACCATTATATCATACAGTCTTCAAAAAAGCCAAAGCTTATCTCATAACACGGCTCAGTTTTTTTTAAATTTTCTCCGCGTAAGTGCTAACAAACGCCGACTTGCGACTTAGTTGATTCCACCTCAAGAACGTGTAACAACACTGTATTATTGAAAATTTGTCCAGTAACAAGAATCTCTTACACTCTACGTTTTGTTCGTTTTGTAAACATTTTTTGTTATCAAAACCACAAAATTACCTAGCCTTATATGATTGGTATGAGATTTGATTAATTCCCCACACCCACAGTATTACGTTTTCTAAAAAGTACTGCTTGCAAAAGGCCGCCAATTACGATTTTCCTCAACATAAACGTAGCAATTGTTTTTATGAAACAAAATGAGGTCGAGTCGAGACATAAACTTGTTCTAATTATTAAGAAAAAACGTAGGATATTACCAAAAGTAAGAAATAACGGACATAAGGTAACTGGATCCAGATACTGATTCCAGAATTCGTGAACACAAGCTAGCGATAGCGAGCTTAGATATCGAACGGACAAAAACTGGAACAGGCAATCACGAGACAAGATGAGCACGGACAGGACGGACAGACTCCCCAGTACAGTATCGACAGATATATCCAACGTAATAAAAACAGAAGGAACGAGACAGACTAAACGACGATCGGACAGCGTTGAACGAAATCCAGACGGACAGACGGACAACGACAGAACGGACCAAGGTAACGGACTTCTAAAGACAATATCGAGAGCGACAAGGTGTGACATAACGACGGACAAGTTAACGTGTCCAGATCGGAACAGTTATCCGGAGCATAAAAAATTACGAGCTACGGAGACAGACTGGTCAGAACACGGTACAGCATCTGCGAAAAGCGGCTAAAAAAGAAAAAAGCAACGGAACGATAAACGTTGGACACGACATACTACGGCACATGACTGTACTTGACGGACTGACAGACGGAAGACGACAGACGGACAGACGACAGCGACAGACGAACAACGGACATAGTTCCCCTTTACGGACCAGACCGACAGGATTCGCCATAAACAGTATAGGTATTAACCGTATGCAAGAGTACGACAGGAGTGACTGTACTAATTAACAGAAAGCGAGACAGACGGACAGACGGACAGACGGACAACGGATCAGACGGACAGACGGACAGACGGACAGGAAGGTACTCACGACGAAAAGAGAAATCTCGAATAATTAACGGCATCAGACGAGAGACAAAGACCACCCAAGGACGACCTGAACATGCTTTATCTGCTAATCCAGAAAACTCGGAAGACAGAGATTCTGAATCTTAACACAGAACTAGAAACGGACCTCAGCAGAAGACGCAACATGAATATGTCCGACCTCTGTATGAAACCGAGGTCTCCCGCCAAGTTTACCGCGGCAACATGACGTAAACGACATACTACGAAGTATAATCAGGACGTAGCCACGTACCAGACAGATTTGGCCCGAAGCCCATTTCCAGACCCTAGCAGACTCGACAGCCATAAATTACTTCCACCAGAAACCTCTCCGACAGCCCTGAGAGGCAGAGACCTATCATTATTGACCCGACTAAGATGCCCGACCATTACCTACCCAGTGCTAACAGAGTCTAACCAAGACAAGCACTGACAAGTGACCGTATCAGTGACCTCAACCAGTGTCTCTTAATTCCGTTATCAGACCGACAGACCGACAGACACAGGAGCGACGAGATCGGAGTAGACCGACCGACCGACAGACCGACCGACCTGAATATAGATTGCCTGTACAGATATTCCAGAACACAGAACCTCTACTACGAACCGACAAGTGAGATCCTAGATCTAAACACGAGCGACCAAAGACAGTAGTCACATGACAGACCGCCAATGTATCCGATCAATAACAAACTCCCTGAGCACATGATAAACCGAACTATCCAAACCAAGACAGCAGCGTGTTATTCGAGACCGACAGACCGAGAGCATAGCTTCAACTAAGAACCCCCGAACAGACCCGAGAAGTGTCAGACTCACAGAACCAACTAGTACCCGACTACGAATCCGACCGACCGAACATAGAACCGATGCCATATAACAAGAACACGATCCAGGACCGACATAATCCGATACAGTACAGATACAGAATCTCACGACAGTGTAGTGACACGACCAGTAAACAGGATTCAAAAAACACCACGTAACAAGTTCTCCGACGCAGTACGGACCGGCAGACGACAGACGGACAACGGACGAATGACAGGACGTGTCTATAATATGAACAAGAAACAAAAACGATAACATATTGTGTTAAAACAATCAATAATAGAACTAATCACTTTTTCGGTGTTAGATCACATGTGTCGAACCTCTCTAAATTTAACAGCACATCTGACGCCGTGCCTGTTGTATGAATCTCGGAAATCAGTTATAAAGACTTATATATAAGAACCATAGAACTCATTCTCGATAGTCCTTATTGAGAATAGTTTTAATTACCCCATATTTTATTTTCATACGAAAAACGTGATATAACTCCCAACTAAAAGTCGTCTACCCAAAAAACTGTTACATTTAACACTGGCGCGCTGTAAAGAAAAAATACCCACTAACATACG
>BOPP01000113.1:3760266-3779776 GCA_017312745.1 Gryllus bimaculatus
CTCTACTTGTACTCTACGCCAGCGCCGATGTAGAGCGTACGAGTTGGGCACTTACAGCATGCGCAACCGCAATTCGACGCTTTCGCGTTCGGAAGAAATGCTTGTGGAAATAAGATTTCCCGAGTAAGCGTAAAGTCACTTCTTTGCGCTAGTTCTTGACTGTCAAACTGAATGAGTTCCAACGGTAATAGTTTACGCCTTTAATCATTCAAACTTTTCATCCATTACATCTTTATCCCCCTACGTCAATACATTTTGCTGATTTTTGACTAAATAAATCTAAATCTAAAGTAAAAGTTCTTCCTAATCGGAATAATCATAATAAATTCTTCATAGTCACTATTATAGTGCTGACGTAAAAATGAATCATAACTAACATAAACTCGCAAACTTACTCCAACACGGCTTCGTTTTTCTTTAAAGTTTCTCCCGAGGTAACAAGTTCCTTGTGTCATTCCTGTGTAAACCACTGATTATTGAAAATCTGCAAAGCGTAACATTCAAAACCACAAAATTTTCAAATGGTTGGATTTGCCTTACACAAAATATGTTCTAAAAGTACTTCCTAAAGCCGCCAATACATTCTTTCTAAACGGATGTTTTAACAAATGCGAGTTAAATTAATGCAATTATAAGAAAAAGAATTAAAAACGACGACGGAAGACGACACGACAGACGAAGACGCGACGGACAGACGACAGACGGACAACGACAGACGGACAACGAATCAGACGACGACGCAGCGAAACGACAGGACGGACAGACGGACAGACGAGGACCCGGACAGGAACGACAGACGCAGACGACCAACGAACAGCACGGACAGACGGACAGGACGGACAGACGACAGACACAGACGACCAGGACAGACGGGACAGACTGACAGACACCGACGAGACAGACGACCAGACGGCACGGACAGCGATCGGAACGCACCACGCGACAGACGACAGACGACAGACGGACAGACGACAAAGACAGCGACAGACGGACAGAGACGACACAGACGGGAAGACGACAGACGACAGACGACGACGACAGACGTGACAGACGGACAGACGACAGTCGAACAGACGACATGACGGACAGACGGACAGACGGCAGACGGACAGACGGACAGACGACAGCACAGGACAGACGAGACGGACGACAGACGACAACGACAGACGGACGACAAGAAGACAGACCGGACAACGACCAGGACCGACAGACCGACAGACCGACAAGACCGGCAAGACCGACAGACCGCGAGACGCCGACAGAGACCGACAAAGACCGACAGACCGACAGACCACAGACGACACCACAGACCGACAGCGACAGACCGACACACGCACACAACCGAACCAGGACAGCAAGCCGACAGACAGCGACAGACCACAGAACCGACCCAACGACACAACCACGACAGACCGACGACGACCAGATAGCGGCAGGCAGGCAACGACAGCGACACGACAGTCGGACCAGACGACAACGGACAGACGCGACAGAGACACACGACAACGACCCACGGCACAGAACACGCGGAACAGACAGCGACAACGAAGACTGAAGCAACGGAAAGAACGAAACGCACGAAGGCAGGACGACAGACGACGACGGACCGATCGACAGCGACAGACGCAGAACAGACGACACGGACAGACGACAACCAACGACAGCCACGAGACGCGACAGAGGACAGCGGACAACGGACGACGGACAACGGACACGGACACGAACACGACAGAGGACAACGACAGACAACGACGAGACACGACAGACGACAGAGACAGACCGCAGACGCGACGACCGACACAAGACCGACAGACCGACAGACCGGACAGACCGAGACAGACCGACAGACCGACAACCGACAGACCGACAGACCGACAGACCTGACAGACCACAGACAGGGACAACCGAACAACCGACAGACGTACAGGACCGAGCGACAGACCGACACAGACCGACAGACCGACAGACCGACAGACCGACAACGCACAGACCACAGACGACAGACCGAGACCACACGGCAGCGGACAGACGGAACGACGACAATGAGACAAAATGACGGAGTACCACGGCTATTAAAAAAAACACTTTTCGGTATATCAGGACTCAGAAAAGCGTATTCTGTGAAATCTCGAAAATCAATATTACAATGACTCTCCGTATACACACGTATATCTACTCGTGTATACGTATACGGGAAAAGAAAATCCCATCAGAAAGTTTATTCATACATTTATGAAATTTTCATTCCTTCTAATACGCAACGTCAGGTGTCAGGAAACGATTTTTCTTTAATATTTGTCAATCAGAAATAACAATCGCTAATTAATTCTCGGTCCCTCCTATTATAGAATATTTAAATGACTTGTGCATGTCTACCATTTTTATTATAGACCAACAGTCTTAACAGTACGTGGGTAATTATTTTTCCGTCTGGTAGCTCCCAACCAGATTAACATATATTAAATGCTCTCTGCTCTTAATGAAACATGTTAATCGCTCAGTTACTGTAGCTTAAATTTCTGTAGCACTTATTATTTTTTAGTAGAATTGTTAGGTCCTTATATTATTAACGATCAATGTATATTTCTACAAAAAAGTTATTTAATTTGTGTTCCTCACTTTGATCAAGATATCAATAAAAATGGGGCTTAATTATCACTAATTGAATATACTATTATATATATACTTAGATATATAATAACGTATATATATTGACGAAGACACGTTTTCTTAAATGTAAGAACAATTACAATAATCACCAATTATAAAACCTTACAATAAAGATACGGAGTGATCACTAAGTAACGCCGTCCACCCACCAACGTCAAATCCTTGAAACGGCGCGGCACGACGT
Organism: Gryllus bimaculatus; assembly: GCA_017312745.1. Lineage (NCBI taxonomy): Eukaryota > Metazoa > Arthropoda > Insecta > Orthoptera > Gryllidae > Gryllus > Gryllus bimaculatus. The sequence continues at coordinate 3,763,121 of BOPP01000113.1, forward strand.
TGATCTGGTGCGCGGAGAGGCCGCGACATGAACACGGACGGCAGTTCTGCGCAAATCTACAGTCGGTTGTTAAATGCAGTTCGGATGATGTTGCCGACCAGCTGATCTGTAACCAGGTTGTAAGCACGAACAATCGATTTAGTGAAGTTAGGAATTGGCCGACCAAACGTAAATACCAATAAACAGGAAATCGTGTGACCGCTGGGCGTGTATTAACTCCCCCCTGGATAATAACAGCGTACTTACGAGCCATCGCGCAGAGTGAGAAAGTCGCTACAAAAAGATAGAAGGCCGACACACAATCAATCACGCGTCGTGCTTCCAGTACCGTTGAAACATTGCGCACACCGGCTGGGTGAACACGGCGAATTCATCGTCGGACATTGGCCAGGAGCATGTCCCCGAGCAGTGGCATCCCGGATCTCGGCCCGAACCGAAAGATTCGAACACCGCGCCGCCTGCCATGACGGCTCCGGTCGCCTCAGAGGAAGCAGGTGGTTTTTAAAACCAATCAAGTCAGCTTGACCGTTGCGTTTGTTTCCAAGGCCGTGCGCATTGCGATTTGTATAATACTATTTGTAGTGGTTCTCTTATCAGTGAAAACTATTAGATGTTCAAAGACCATAATCATAACATATCTCTCCCTATGACGCGCCAAATCCTTGAGCACCCATTCACGAAAATTACCTGTCCCTTGCCAAATTTTTCTTCGCTGGAAGTACCGCTTCCCAGGTACGTAACAAGTCATATATACATATATATGTACTATATACGTATATATATATATATATATATATATATAAATGGCTCACCACTGTTAATGTATGAGGAAATTTGTTGCTGACGTAATCTTAATTTCCTTTCAATCGTTAATCAACATTACTTAGTTTACCCTGAATATTGTAATCCTTTCCAAATGTAACAAAATATTCAGCACGAAACTTTAGTCAATTGAACTTTAAAATCCTAAGAACATTTTCATTAATCTCGCAAGCTAGTTATTAAATCACAGGTGCAATAATAAATGTCGGTTAGAGTAAGTATAAAAATGAACCGGAATAAGCTGTAGTTATTTATATAATTAATTCTTACACACACATTCCATCTCTACGAGGCAGACAATGCAAGCAAAATTGTTGATTAAATATGATTACTAATTTAATAATACTGTTCCATTTCGATACATATTTCGGTTGATCCCAGGTTTAGAGTGGCACGGTTCCTTTGATTCACTGATTCGGATCATTGGAGAGGAATCGACTCCATGAACTGAATCCTTGTTTATATGTACTAGTCGCGTATAGTTAAAATTATGATGTTAACGCAATAAATATAATTATTTAAATAAAATTATATTTAACTTACCAAACCCCTCCCCAAACCACCACTCTCTTAATATAAAATTAACCTGTCTATTTTTTCAAACAAATACCACTTAATATGTTAAAGATATCAGTATTTTAATAAAAGAAAGAAAAAAAATCAACTCACATATTCTTGGAAATTATAGAATTTTAGTAGTATTAAGAATACTATGGTAGTAAAATTAGTGTAACGTCTCTGCACTAATTACGTAGAACATCCTTATAACACAAAAAACTTCAATTAATCATCAACGTATCACCAAATCTGCTTATATCTGAAAACTAAAAATCTTTCCACACTCAACTTTCCTCTCGGCACAAATCATATATAAAACCAGCATTCATACGTTCCATCTCAGAAGACACCCAAACCTATTAGAAGACGACTTGAAATGAGGGGGGAAAACACGCAAATCCACCCCAAAAACGTCTTTAGAAACTTGTACGTAATATCTCATCACAATTTATAATAAATAATTTAGTTGTACAGTAACAACTAAATGTGTTAAAATAAGGCAGTTTAATTACCCATGTCTATATTTCAGGTTCAAGCTGCAAGCAAACCCACATTTTGACTTTTTTTAAAGTGTTGTGAAGTGTAATTGTACATGAGAATTTATATTTTAAATATATTGTGATGAAGAAGAAATGTTTCGTAATAGCAAAATTTATATCTTTATATGACTTTGACCCAGTGTCATTTTGTATATATTTATGCTTTGACCTATGAAAATTAATCAATGCCAGCAAAATTAATCTCGAGCATTTATCCAGTGATTCAAGTGAACCGTGCAGCTATATCTTGGGAATCACGAGAAATAAAAGAAACCAAAGGAACCGCGCCATTCTAAACCCGGGATCAACCCATATTTCAAAAATAAAAGTTGTTAATTAGCAAAAAGAAATAAATTAAGGTACAATAGTGAATTATTTCATAATACTTTGACAATTAATATTTCTTTTATTGCTGAAAATAAATACTAATTAATTATCATGGTAATGAGTAAACAAAACGTACTGAACAACGTATGTTATATAGTAACTGATGATAATGGTAAGAATGCGGTTCGATTATTTTGTTAATTCTTTGTCTTTTGAACTCTACAAAAAATAGCAACTAACCTATTGTGTTGCCTGTTCAAGCAGCTGCAATACACACACGACGAAGATTTTCTTGAAGAATCTCTCTTGTGTAGACAAAATATTGGTAGTAACTTATTTCAATATTCCTGAATTCGTATTTCAATCCATTTGTGATAATTAATTATTTTTTAAAACGAAAGTGAAAAGTTATCTAACACAAGTCATAAGTTACATTGTTTAAGAAATGACCCAGACATCAGCCTTAAGATTTACACACCATTAGTGAGTCATGTGAAATGAAGTTCTTCTCTATTAACACAGGAAAGTACAACAATGACGTGCAACGCCTACAGAAACTTCTGTGATGCAAATAAATGATCCTCTCAATAATATGCGTACGTTTTCTTGAGCTCAAGAACATCTACTCACACTCCTTTACTAACTCAGGTTACATAATGAATTAATTATTGCAACGAGCGTTGTTAATAAAATCTGATAACAATAAATGTTCATTCCAGTACAATAGAAACTATTTTGCATCTAAAAAGACCTTACAGGTTTTATATAATAGTTCTGCCGAGGAAACAACTAACCCACACACTTCTCTCGCAACAACGAAATAAGTGCTTAAGAAAACGTCCGCAGATAATAATAATAATAATTTGAATTTTCAATTATTGTAATGTTCCCGAACAATATATTTTATTTATTTTCAAATATTGTAAAAAACACATAATTGGAAGTCAACAGAAAATAATTTAAACAGGAAAATGTAGATTCATTTCTAAAATTAACAGAGGGCATGCCGTACCTGCAATTCTTCAACCAACCGGGATTTATTTGAAATAATCATGTTAATTGAATCGTTATTCGTTATTGAATTTAAGCCTGTTAATGCAACAGAGAAATGCAATTTTTATCCACTCATTTAAAAGCGATTTCGAATATTAATAGAAATCCAGCAAAAGCAATTCATATTATGGTACAGAAACAAAGAGAATTTTAATTGTGCTGCTTCAGTCTTTTACAGAAGACTTTCATTTGGCGATATTTAGCATTTAATATGTTTTTGCACAAAAAGTGAAGCAATATATTGTGAATATTAAAAAACAATATCTGAACCTATGTGCACGGGCGAAAAATGGCTGAACAAAATACTGCTATACATTAAGAACTTAATTTGTGAATTTTAGGAAAGAAATTGTGCAGGCAGTTCAAGAACACACTGGAAAAAATTGTGAAACTTAGAACCAAATTATTCTTGATTTATATCAATATTTATAAAGATAAAATGTTTTAAATAATCGATTATTTAAATCATCGCCAATAGTTCGTATGCTGGGTTACGCTTGAATGCAGAGCTTCGTATGCTTCTTCCTAACGAATTTGCCATGTACGTATATAAGAAACAATTCCAACAGCATTTGAACAGCAACGAGCCGCACCAACGCATTGTGTAGACGGCCTGGCTTGGATCTAGCGACGTAGCAGAAGCGCATCCAAAATCGAATTTTGGTTTGGGGGGATTTGAATTATATATATGTATACACGCTGACTTCGTGCCAGGCCTCACAGACCTACATCAATGCCTCTCCGCACTATATACACTACGTGATCAAAAGTATTCGGACATATTCAAAATGGTGATATGGTGTGGTCGTGTTTTTCATGGAGGGGTCTTGCACCCCTTGTTGTTTTGTGTGACACTATTACGGCACAGGCCTACGTTGATATTTTGAACACCATCTTGCTTCCCACTGTTGTCCCACCGGAAGATCAATTCGGGGATAGCGATTGCATCTGTCAACACGATCGAGCTCTTTTTCATACTGTACGGCCTGCGGCGGAGCGGTTACACGACAATAACATCCCTGTAATGGACTGGCTTGCGCAGAAACCTTCCAGTACCTGATTGAAAGTACGCCTGAAAGAGTGGAAGCTGTCATCAAGGGTAAGGATGGGCCAAGATCCTATTGAATTCAGTATTACTGGTGGAGGGCGCCACGAGCTGGTAAGTCATTTTCAGCCACGTGCCCGGATACTTTTGATCACATAGTGTAGTATATATTATATATAAAAGCGCAAAGATAATATAAATTATACATAATGTAAATTATTTGTCACAAAATGCTTTTAACAAAATTAAAATATTAAATTTAATATTTAATTAATACTTTATAGTTTAAATTAAAAATAGTAATAATTTGTTATTAAAATTGTTGAATTTCGAGCTGCAAAACGACGAAGGATTAATGTATTATGTTTTTCATTCTACGATATAGATGTAAAAAGATAGAATTTAAATAAAAACGCATAATATGGACATACAATCTAAACATTCGCTGACGTACAAACTTTACTGTTCAAGACTGAAGAAATTTGACAATATTTCACAAAATATGTCTCAAGCCTCTTCTACTTTTTCTGTTTGTTAGATTTCTTTCTCTTTTCTTCTTATTATTTTTAAATATTTTCTTTCGCAAGTACTTATTAACCGCGCCGTCTATAGGCTCATGTAAGAGATCCATGCCCTATTATTTTGTTTCGGGCACACTATAATTGCGCGAAATCTCACAGCAGTCCACGTACACTCTCTGTTGCACATAGAAAGGGAACTTAGGACGTCAACACCGTTTCCGGTTGCGTCATCCCCACTCCAATACGTGGAAGTCGCCGTTGCACCACTTGTCAAGCAGAGTAAGAAAGAGATATGAGCCGCCACGCGCCCCGGAGAACAGTAGAATACATATTCCATACGTACTGACCTAAAATACAGCGAGATTCCAATTTGTAACTAAAAGGCCAAGGACAAAACGCGTTACATTTTAGACGTTTTTATTTTTTCGATACATTTTAGACGTTTTAACATTTTTTTCTTTTGTTGCCTCTTTTTTATTTATTCTGCACTTTTACCATTTTTTTTCTCTGAGCGTTGGCCCCCTTCGATCCGACACCGCGATTACATCAGTAACATATCCCACAGCTTGAATTACGCATCGAAATTTGTTTTGATAAACATTTTAATGTCATTTTTAGGGCATTTTAAAATAATTTTAAAAGTATTTTATTGATCGTTTTTGGTGATGTTTTAAGACATCAAACTCCGCGCCTTAGTTATTATATTTCTCGATTCTAGGGGTACTATATAAATGCCCGACGGTAAGTCAATTGTAAACGGTTCATTAAGATAGTTTTTTATTCAAAATGTTTTGGTCGAATGTGTCATATTACAGATTGTGGAGAATGACGCAGTTTAAACACAGCTCACGCTGCGATACTATTTATTATTTTTAATGATTACACAAAAATATTTTTACAGAGTAGAGAGAATGATATGTAATGCTGTGCCAAAAAAGGCGTCCTTTGGGCAGAAAAACTCCGCTTACATGGCCCTGGGAAAGAAAAATGGATAAATCCAGTTCACAAATTTAGGAAAAATCCTCTAACTCGTGTTGTAGCCAATACCTTTTTTGTGGGTCCTTGGAACCGAAAAATCGAATGATGGCGAAACGTCTGTGTGTCCGTCTGTGCACAACGCTAGCTGCTAAACCGTTCAGTCGATTTTCTCCAAAACTGATATTTCGCAATCGCTCTAGCTGATGTGGCCCCTGGAATTTGAAACCGAAATTTTAATTTTGGGGGCTACTTTACGTGATCCCCTGGGGCATTTTCCAAATTTTAAGGAAAATGGCTCTATCGTTTTTGATATTTTTATCAGATAGTTTTAAGGACCTTGAAGAGAAAGGTGGAGGTCTGGTGTTCCCTAGAAACCCTAATTTTTGGAAAATTGCAAAAGTTCAATTTTTTCGGACCCTTCCTACAACTAAAACATTAAATACAGAGATTTTTTCCATTAATGAACTCTGTTTCTTTAAGAGAGATTTTGAAATAAGGTCATATTTCGAAACTTTGAGTATTTTTCGCGTAATTTTGCGTGAAAATACGGGCGAGAAAGTGCGTGCTGTTTTAGCACCACTACATAGTTACTTAAAAGTTTCGTGAGAAGTTGAAATTAATAGTTACTGAAAATGTTTGCGGGGGATATCACGCATCCCCCTGTAGATCCGTGCCTGGGCACAAGCCATATCACCACACAGCGTAGACGTCCTGGCTTAGAACTAGTGTAGCGTCGTGCACAAACATAGATGCAGATGACCTTGTGCACGCCGCATCGCAGATCACTTGGTTTAAGGGTGGGGCGTCAGAATATGACGTACCGTAAAACACAGTGAAATAGACAGGAGACGGGGCCAGCCAAGCTAGGTGGCTGCAACGCATCACCGAACCCTTTCCTCTTAGAGGAGTCGAGCTGGGCGGATCGGAGGCAGCGCGCCGGGGGGGGGGGTGCGGACCGGCAATGCAGGGGCGTGCGTAGGCTAGGACCGGCAATGTAGTTTGTCGTGAAGTAGTTAGAGGCAAGTGACGAGTCGTGTAGGAATTCTGCGGTGCTTCACACGATCGGATCTATTCGATATTTAAGAGAAGGATGTGGTACTCGGTGAATGAAAATTATTTCTAGTAGAGGGAGCAATTTATTTCGTTTATGTAACTATTGTAGATAAGGTTTATTTCGGTGGTGGATTCATTATTAATAAACTAGGAATACGTTAAACCCACTCTCGTCTGTGTATTATTGCACCCTGCATGACGTCACACTAGCGACTGGCGTGGACCACAGCTCGTCGAGTCATCTCCACAACAGGAGAGGAGGGAGCGCTCAGACGCGATCGGCTCTAGTCAAGTGAAAGACACGTGGCGCGCAGGCTACCGGACCAGGTCGCGCAGGCAGTCTGGCCCCAATTCGTGCCTCTGAGCAGCCCTACACCGACGCCCTCTGCCCAGCAAATGTGAAGCGGAGAACGCGTTTTGCCTCGGCTGCGCCCTTAGCAACCCTGCTGGTGGAGCCGCCCCGCTATCCGATGCATGCGTTCCCCGCGGCAAGAGCCCCGCCGCTCGAGGAGATTGGCAAAATCAAGCGGCACAGAGCGCCTCCTGGGAACGATTCGCAGGAAGCGACGGGCAGGCTCTGTGTTGAGCGATGTCGTTCCCACGCAGCGGGCGGGATGTGTCGGCTTTCGCCACCCTCAGCACGGCGTCAGAGTACGCCCGGATTCGAATTGTGCTCTAAACATCCGATTCGCGTTGAAAGGCGAAACTATTGCTAAGGATTAATAGTAGTCCCAATAAAAAACGTTCAAAACAATGAAGCAGTAACTCTCTGCCGAAACAAAGAAGACAAATCAAAGGAGACAGTTGCTAATTACTCCCCCTTATTAGTATGTATGCGGTTGTCCGACCCAGAGAGCATGCTCATTGTACTGTCAGGTAGGGGAGAGTTTTATCACATTTCATTTTAGTTTGTCATTCTTCTGTCATTTGTGTCTTTAAAACAACAAATAAATTATCTTCCCATCCTCATGTTTAATTATGATAGTTATGGAAAAAATATTTGATGTTTTAGTTCATTTAATTAAAAATCAATTTTATAATTACCTCAATGAGTGGTGTTTGCGGGAAGCTTTTTGGATATTTTAATCATAACTATATGTTCTTTAAATTAGTGTGCAAACTTATTTTTGAAAAAGGAGTAAATACTTAGTAACCAGATTTACCTGCAGATATGCAAACAATTCCATGAATCGTCATAAGTAATCAACGGGACTTATATATTCTGACCTTTGGCCTTCTTTTCAACGCAATGTATCTTTGCTCTTCTTTTACTTTTTATATTACTGAAAGCAAATTCTTTCGATATTATCTATTGAAAATATATACAGTTTGAAACGTAAACTGCTGTATACTACTACACGATAATTAAAATAAGTCAATATCCCAAACAACAAAAATGAAAATATCAAAATTATCATAAGTAATGTTGACCACTCGCGTAGCGAGGAGTGAATTTACCGTCTCTCACACCTCTTCGAGTGATATTTAGTGTGACTATTTCACGAATGAACACATTACATGGTAATTGAAATGGATAATTAAAATCACAGGAATTACGAACAATAGAAATATAACTTAAACTGCAACAGGATTATGTGAAACTCATTTAGATACGAGTTATTACTGCCAATGGTTTGTGAAAAGGTAAAATTATTTCACGAAAATTTGAAAATTGAGTAAACATTTAATGCTTCACGAGGCTGTTAAATACAGTCAAAACACGACATGGTATAAGACACAATTAGATTCAAATGTACAACGATTCGCAGATGACTGCGTAATTTATATGATTATCAACTCGAAGAAAGATGATATTTTGCTGCAAGTCGTAGACAAATTTACACATCTGGAAGGAAACAAACGGCATGGAAATAAAATTCAAAGAGCAAGTCCATCAAGTTTGGTACGGGTCCATCTTAAAATGAATCTGCGTACAAATTGAACTATAATGTAATACTTCGAGTCACGTCTTGCAAATATTTAGGAATACAGCTAGACTGAGCTGGTAACATCTCAATTTCGTTGTAGGGAAAGCACGAAAATCTTTGGTGAAGTGAATGGCTTGACTGTTGCAATGGTATACCCATAATGTAGGACACAGGTAGCACAAAAGTATATAAATCTTGTAACTATATATAGTAAATTACTTTCTCTAACACGTTGTGTAGTCGGAATTCATAATTTATGGAGTGTGTATGTCTGTCTGTCCATCCATCCGTCCGTCTGTGGCCAACCTTAGAGGTTAAACAGTTCAGTCTATCTTCTCAAAAATTGATATTACTCGATCCGCTTAAATGAACTTGAGGCTATCAGAGTTTGAAACAGATATTTGTATTTTGTGAGTACGTTATACGGATATATTTTACGAATTATACGGATTTATACGGATATACGGACTCGTATAAAGCCTCAACAGCATTTTCAAACTTTTATCAAAAATTTAAAAAAGGTCTTGTACAATGTTTTAAAAAAACGAGTAGGCGTAATTTGAGGATGAATTTTAACCAATTTATAAAAATGTTTTCTTAAAAACCCTTCCTAATTATTTCTTTATTTCGGATAGAACAAGGTACGCTAAAAGAAATGGCTCAGGTCTCGTTTTCATTTCTCTCTCTGAATTTTGAAAATTGCGAATATAGAAATAATTCGTGGATAGTATGTTACAGCCCCTTAGTTATAATTCTATATGTAATCCCTAATTATTGATTTATCTGGTGATATAACAGATTGTATGGCGTTATCTCTGAAGGAAATGTCGTCGCTCTATGACTGATTCCCTCGTGTGTTTACTTTCTCTCCCTTACTTCGTAAGAAGTACGTTCGGCGGAAAACCACGAAAATTATTGTCAAAAAAACTTATTGTCAGGCCCAGGTCGAGAAACTGAATAAATCGTCACATAGTAAATTACTTCCTCTAACACCTTGAGTCGTCATAATCCACGTTTTGTAGGCCGATGATTTACCTAGACCTTCTACTAGTGCTGCTGTTATCTCATCGCCTCGCAGGGTCATTAGCCCCCGAAGACTCTAGTAAGCCAAATCCCTATGCTGATTTCTTCTTCTCCCCTGTCTCGAAGGCCTACTATTGAGACAGGAAGGAAGCCGATGATTTCCTGCTCTGACCCTTGTTCAAAGGGTGTGGAAACGTCTTTACAGGTCGAGATAAGCAAACGCCTTATACCGATTCCCTTCCAAAACCTCGGCCCTTAGGCAGTGGCCCTGAGGAACTCGCAATGGTAGATATTGCCTCCCCGGAAGCAGAATAGGGGCAATCCCATAACGAAAAGGCCGTTATAGTTTCAGAGATGAATCAGGAGCTTTCGGCTGAGCCCGTCCATGATTCTGTTTTATCTGCTGCTGACATGGCCCATTCCGACAACGCTGGTCGGTTAGGACAGAACCAAGCCTTTATTGAGTCCTCGGCTGCTATGACGTAACTACTGAAACTTGTCTTAACAGAATCACACTAGAACCCAAGCCTAACTGCAAGGAAAATATTTCAACTTGGATAGGAACCTGGGGCACTTCTAAAACTAATGTAGATCAAGAGCTCATTGAGGTGGTACATGACCTCAAAACAAATATTGTATCCCATTACCAATTCGACGAGACCTATGCCAAGTTAGTGGACGGCTCCACTGTAACCACCACCATCAGTTCTCAAAGGACCCGTAGACATGGAGGCAAACGAGCTAGAAAGCGCTACTCTTATTCTAGGGCACAGGACCTTTTCAAGAATGATCCAGCGCTTTAGGCAAAGTGCATCAGAACCGGCATTGACTGTAGTAGTGTCGATAAGCAGCCCCTTAACAGGGATGAGGTTAATGACCTGTACAAACCCATTTGGGGTTACACGCCCCCGATTCGCCCCCCCTCCCCCGGACACAATTTTAAACGCGGTGCAAGTTGCCGAAATTAAAAGTGGAATGAAAAATGCCACGGCTTCAGGACCTGATAAGATAAAAGTTAGCCACATATCCTCAGGAGCAAAAATTGAAATATTATCCTTTTTGTACACCCAAATTTTATACAGTAGCTTTGTGCCTTCTGAGTGGAAAACTAATCGCACCATCCTTATATCAAAAGAGGGTAAGGATAATACGGTGGTCACTATCCCCCAATCACAATTAGTTCTCTGCATGGCATTTTCCGACGCGAAATATTCATCATTTCAAATTACAACTTTTGAACGATCCTGGTTCATTGAGGACCCCTGTCTGGAAAGGTTGGGGGAGAGAATTCCCCGTGTCAGCAATGATCATACTCTTACATACCTGGGAGTGAACTACTCTATCTGGAACGGCTTCCCATCTAAAACACCCATATCGAATTTAATGGAAGCAGTGTCGAGGCTTCAAAAGGCGACATTCAGAAGTTGGCATTACTTCATTCCTGCATAATGCTACATTACCTTTGTCAACTGGTCCTAACCATTCCATCAATGTCGATGCTCAGGGAAGCGGACGGTCAAATTAGAGTGGCAGTCAAACAGTTCCTACATCTGCATATGAGTACTGCAGATGACTTATTCTATATGTCCAAGAGAGATGGAAAACTGGAATTGCAGCGGCTCGCCGAACACGTTCCTAGAGTTGCGCTGAACCTAGGATTACGATTAGAAAAATTTGCGGATCCTATTTGCAGATGGTTGAGCTCCTGTCCGAGTTTTTACCAACGGACACTAAAGACCGCAAAGTCACTGAGACTCTTCTGGCCCTATTCCGAACAATATTTCAGGGCTTATAAGAAGAAATTCGCCGATGACGGGATAGGCGCCTGGGAGAAGATGGGATCCCAAGGGAGAGCGGTTAGGGAGCATATACACGATCCGATTGGAAATGCCTTTTTGAAAGACTATCATCTTCTGAAACCTGGTCTTTTTATCACTGCACTCCAATTGAGATCAAATACCGCTACCAATAAAACTACTCTTAGTCGAGGAAGGCCCAGAGAGGATGTTTTCTGCAGGAAGTGCAACACAGCAATAGAAACCATGTATCACATCGGTCAGTGCATTTTTACGCAGTCAGCAAGAATAAAGCGTCATGACAGATCAAAAACTTCATAGAAGGGAAGATGCTTCGCAAATAAGACACGGTGGTGTCCACGGAAGCCACTTTCTCCGTTACCGATGGGGTTAGACTCAAACCTGACCTGGTAATAAAAAGTCAGTAAGGGGTCCACGTGGTCGTTGTGACTGTCTGCCACGAGGATGGGTCTAGCCTTCTGACAGCAGGGGAGGAAAAGTTGGTAAAATACCAACCAGTCATTCCCCTGGCAGTCCAACTTCATGGAGTACAAACGCCAACACCTAGTAGCCAGTGGTGGTGGGAACCTCTAGGGCTATGCCAAGATTTAGTCAATGCCTTCAAGATCCTGGGGATCACGTCTAGAGGCGATCTATTGACTATCTCGTTAATTGTTCTCTGAAGCTCTATTAAACTTTACACACAATTTGTAAATTACGATGGAGCAATTTAGCATTGCTGGTAGTAAATGGAGGAAAGAGACTTCAATGTCCTGTGGAGAAGTCTAGGAAATCCATTGGGTCCTAAAATGCCTAGGAATTACGACTCTCAGTGGGAAGTTTATGCTATTGAATGTAGCATATAAAAAATTGTGTCGTCAGAATCCATGTTTTGTGGGTTCTGGATACAGAAAAATAGATTTGACAGCAAAACGTCTAGTTGTCAGTATGTGGTCAACGCTATCGCCTAAACTGTTCAGCAAATTTTGTCCGAAAATTATATAATAATTTCTTAATAAAATCTCTTCTTTAAAGATAGGTCTTTAAATAAGGTCAGAAATAATATTTCGAAAATATTAGTAGTTTTTGAGGAGGCTTCCTTCCTGTCTCAATAGTAGGCCTTCGAGACAGGGGAGAAGAAGAAATCAGCATAGGGATTTGGCTTACTAGAGTCTTCGGGGGCTAATGACCCTGCGAGGCGATGAGATAACAGCAGCACTAGTAGAAGGTCTAGGTAAATCATCGGCCTACAAAACGTGGATTATGACGACTCAAGGTGTTAGAGGAAGTAATTTACTATGTGACGATTTATTCAGTTTCTCGACCTGGGCCTGACAATAAGTTTTTTTGACAATAATTTTCGTGGTTTTCCGCCGAACGTACTTCTTACGAAGTAAGGGAGAGAAAGTAAACACACGAGGGAATCAGTCATAGAGCGACGACATTTCCTTCAGAGATAACGCCATACAATCTGTTATATCACCAGATAAATCAATAATTAGGGATTACATATAGAATTATAACTAAGGGGCTGTAACATACTATCCACGAATTATTTCTATATTCGCAATTTTCAAAATTCAGAGAGAGAAATGAAAACGAGACCTGAGCCAGTTATTTTGAATGATATATAGGCAATTTCGTGGACGGTGAAAATGGTTGGTTATTTTATTTCCGGCGAACTCACAGTATTTTAGTAATTGCGAAATAGTAACATTTAAAAATTACGAAATTGAAGATAGTATTTTGTCTTAAACAAGATTTGTTCTAAAAATCAACTTCATAATGAAGGTCGTGTATTATGTTTTGAAAAAGGCAGTTTTTCGCAATTTGTGCTTAAAATTTATGTAATGTACGAAGAGTGTTCATAAAGTAAGTACCGTTTTAGAAAAAAACTCATAAAAATTGTTTTTGATAACATAATTTATATTTGTACATGAAAGAGCATTATCTAAACTATTATTCTACATAGTTTTCATCACTATTCAGACACTTGTCACAATGGGAAACCAACTTTCATACGCGCTCTTCTTAGAAAGATACCACCACTAAAGCCAGCCATTTTAAATGCCGTTTTTCAACGCAAAAATGTTAAGCTAGCTGAGATTATCTGCAAACTTGTAGGAATTTATTTTTAAAATGTAATAAGTGATGGAATGTCGCGAAAAAGTGTGTTAATCAATTCAATGATAGACGAAGAAATTTTCATGACGAAGCACGGAGTGGGAGGCCTTTGTTGTCAATGGTTGTGTTGGTTGAAAAAATGAACGGAAACATTCCTAAAAACAGATGGTTTACAATAAAAATGCTTTTGGATGAGTTTTTAATAAATCTCAGCATCTTTACTATAAAAAAGGTGTACTCAAGAGGCTACCTTTACTGGTGGCATCTTTCTATGAAGAGGATATTGAAGAGTTAGTTTCCCGCTTTGAAAAATGACTGAACAATGGTGACAACTTACGTATGAAAATAGTTTAAGAAATGCTCTTTCATGTAAAAGAAATTTTGTTCTGAAAAACAATTTTTATGCGTTTTCAACTAAACGGCAATTACTTTCGAAACACGTCTCGTGTAAAAAACAGGTTCTCAAAAATTGCTCCGAATTTTTTTCACGGATAGAAAAGGAACACCTTAAAGAATAGTGTGGGTGTCATTTTCATTGACCCCTCTGAATCGTCGAAAAATGCTCATTTAGATAATGCGAGAAAGTATGTGGGTAGTAGCACTGCTAGTTTACACTCATCGTGAAATACAAAAAAATGTTTTTAAACATTTTGTTTAGTTAAAAAAGAACGACATGTTTACGTTATACTTGGAACGACCATGTAGAACTAATGCCAAAAAATGAGAAGTGTGAAATTACCTGTTTCAAAAGGAGAAGAGAAAACAAATCCCTAAGACAATAGCAGATTACTATAATGGGACCGCCTATTGGCGGACCACCTATTGGCGGTATAATTCCTCTCAGATCATTCCTACAACATTTTATTCAAGATGCAGCTCTATTTTTTCTTGCAAATATAACGGAGTGTATTTCCGCAAGTTTGTTTTATAAACCTACGTACAACATTCGAGTGCTTACTGCATACGACTTTTCGTTTGAGAAGGGCCTACCTTTCGGGAATTAAATCCCCCTTCGGTAAAAGTTTCTTTTCGAAATAGTTAGCACATTTAATCGCCAACATTTATCAAGACACAGTTAATCGAGGTTCTACTGTATCTTCACTTTTCTAAATTCATGTTCCATCTCTCTGAGCTTCGAAATTATGTCGGCAATCACCTCAGCAAGCAAAATGCTTCCTAACACATAATTGTTCATTCTTAAAAAGTGACTAACATGCATGTTTTTGAAATGTTGTTATGTACTACAGCACCTTGTTTGCGGAGTTCTCGGTTCGTCTCGGCAGTGACTTCTCCGCATAAAAGTGCATGACGAACAAGATTACAGTGTCTCTGAATAACGTCGTTGCTTACATCGTATTCCTTAATGACAGCTATTCGCCTGCGTCCCGCCGATAGAGATTCATAATAATTGCTTCCGACAGAGGGCCTCCCGGTTCTTATCTTCGGAGAGACGAAGCTCTAGTTTACGGTCTCCCTACCCGCTCTTTTACGACGATGGTTTTCCTCTGGAATGACGCACTTAGATCCAGCGGTGGTGGCTGCAGCATCCGAAGAGCTTCTATGACAGGCTGAAGGCCTATCGCAGAGCGCGACAAAAATATGCACTTCGAATTATTTCTTTGTTAACTTTATATCGACAAAGTTTCATTTTTTGTACCAATTTCAATGATGTTTGCGTTCATTTCTTAGGGCTTCCGGTGGTGGTTGTCAATCTCCAGGAAAATGTATTTATAAATACGTATGTATACTAAAGGTTGTAATGCGCAAATATGTGAGGAACTTTCACCGTAATTTTTTACCGTTGCACCTTGAATTATGCGACGATGTAATAATACAGCCAGTTATGTTATGTACAACTGTAGGTTTTGTATGAACTTTTTTAGAGAAAGATAACTTGTATAATAAACGGAGATTTTGATGTCTGGAATGTTAATAAATAACCTGGGACTGTAATATAATACAATAAATCCAAAAAGATTTTCTAACAGATTTAAATATGTTATTGGTAACTTGTGTACAAAACGCACATGGAAAATTAGGCTGCGGAATTAATAGCAAAGACACATGGGGAAAAATAGTTGACATTCTGAACACCTGCGAGTAGATCGCACAAGAGTAATAACTGTAGAAAAGTTGCAACCAAAAACTACTACGATCACGGATGCACCATAACCAAAATTGAAAACCCCAACAATATTATTTTAGGTCGTTCTTAACCTACAAACCTTATAAAATGATGGGAGGTTTAAAAGTTCTAAAAAAATATAATCACAATTTTTTGAAAACATAGTAATACCTGTTTCTGAAAATACAATTTACATTTATATTTATTTAGGTCTGTACGATTATGTTGGAAAGAATTATTGTAGAATATTCTGCTATGTATTTTACCTTAATAACCTATATGAATCACTTATAATAATGTGTATGTGTAAACGAATCATTTATAATTATACAATAAACAAATCACGTGTATGTATTACAATTATAATCACTGAAAAGTTTTTATAAAGGAACTCATATGTCAGGCAATTGATGGACATTGCTTTTATTTTTTATACATACACTAACCTTTTCGTTTAACGAGAGAGTATTCGAACAAATATTCCCTATCTTCGCTTTGCCAACTATTGCCTATATGCTATATGAACAAGTGACAGCAGTAACGTATACTAATATTTACTTTCCCATGTACGTAAGTATATGCGGAGTAATGTACGTAGTATAGGGAAAGTTATGTAATGATTCGGGAAATCGATTTCGAGATTTCAATGGAAATGCACGTTTTGGAATCCCCTGATACCGAAAAAGTATTTATTATCAAAATGTCCGTCCCTCAGTCCCTCAGTCCCTCAGTCCCTCAGTCCCTCAGTCCCTCAGTCCCTCAGT
>BOPP01000113.1:3786678-3815341 GCA_017312745.1 Gryllus bimaculatus
TATATATATATATATATATATATATATATATAATTTATTACGTTTTTTTCCAAATAAATTTCATTAAGATAAAGAGTGTAGTTCAGTTCAATATAGTCAAGAAGACTTCTGTTTCATAGGTCAAGGTAATGAAATCCCTCATAATCACACTTTTGTTTACAACAGTAGCTTTAGACAAGTCAGTATATGCCATCACAATATATATGAAACAATTCTCACATCTTCTCCATCTCTTTTCATGAATTGAGACGTTCTTGGAATAGTAAAGATAGATCTGGAATGGCAAGATAATGGTATCCCACAAATCAAGAGCTTTAAAGCGCTTTAAAAGGTTTTATGCATCTGGTAATGTACATAGTAATCAGTGCAAATCATCTGTTGGAGTGCGTGATGTTCCAGGGTCCACCACTGTCCCCCACGCTTTTCAACATATACACAGCCGACATTCCCATAACATCACACACGCACATCGCCCAATTCGCCGATGACACCGCAATTTTCATGTCTAATCATTCAACTAATCAAATCTGTAAACAAATTCAAACACATTTAAATAAAATTGATGAATGGTCTGTCAAATGGAAAATCAAACTAAATCCTACAAAATCATGCGCCAATGGTCTGTCAAATGGAAAATCAAACTAAATTCTACAAAATCATGCGCCAAAATATTCTCATTAAGAACATTTTCAACCCCAACACCACTCCGAATAAACAATAACCCAATTCCATGGACCTCACACAATGAATCTGTTAAATACCTAGGGATGAATCTTGATACCAGACTAAATTGGAAAAATCACATAACAGTAAAAGCACAGCAAGCCAAAATAAAATTAATTCAACTAAAGCCACTCTTAAATTGCAATAGTAAGCTCTCATTAAACAATGCCATCACCATCTATAAATCAATAATTAGACCCCTAATGCTTTATGCATGCCCTATCTGGATCAATGCCTCAAAAACTAATATTAATAAATTACAGATCATCCAAAATAATTTCCTCAGACTTGCCACTCATGCACCCTGGTTCGTCTCAAACATTCAACTGCATAAAGAATTTAATTTACCTCCTATACTTTACCATATCGCGCTCCCATCTAACAATTTCTTCTCCAAAATAAACACAATAACCCAAGCCACCCACTACGGCCTAGCCACCACCTACCAGCTCCCAACAAGAATAAAAAATAGATATCCATTAGATTCATTCCTCAGCATATTTTCAGAAGTCAATTAATCACATAGGTGCTCTGTGAGTTTCCTATTCATGTGTAGTTAGATTTAGTTGTAAGATTAGCATTTAAGTTAAATATAAGTCATAAAAAATACATATGATGTAGTATAAATAATACTGAACTATGTATATTCGTTCACAAATAAAGATATATATAAAAAAAATGTTCCAGGGTCAAACAAGCCCTTCTGATTTTACAATAGCTGAATTTTGTATTTATCTTTTTTTTGTAGCAACTTTAAATGTGCGTGTTGTAATATGAATACTATCCAAAAGAATCATGTGTTACGCAATCATAAATCCCTATGGTTTAAGTATGGGCAGTGTCTGTGCCCTGTGGTTAGGCGGAAGAGCAGGCCCTATGGCCTGAGCCTCGCCATTAATAAAGACATTATTATTATTATTATTATTATTATTATTATTATTATTATTATTATTATTATTATTATTATTATTATTATTAAATGAAGTTTTAAAAAATTAAATAATAATTTTAAAACGAACCAATAAATATAGTGTGCAATAATAAATGTATCTTTAGATGAATGTGGATTAAAACTACTTTGCTCAACATTTTTTGGCTGATTTTTACACCGATTTATAGTGAAAGGAAATAAACTGTCAAACATTAATATTTTTTCATTCCCAAAGGAAGCTAATAAAGAATAATGGTATGGAATGGAATATAACGTAACTTAAAGTCCAGCGAGTTGTCTCTTTGTAAATGAAGAAGGAATACTCACTGTAATAAATGAAAAAGAAATCAATGTAAACCTTTACGAAATCTGGGCCTCTCGTATCAATGTTCATACATGAAATACAGTGAGGGTCTAGGTAGAGGATTACATTGCCAGTCCTAGAAAATGCTTTACAAGTTTTTTTTAAGTTTTTAAAAACATTTTATATACATTTATTAATGAACGAATATAGTTCAGCATTAATTTATACTACATCATATGTATTTTCTGACTTAATATTTAACTTTAGTGTTAATCTTACAATTATATCTAATTACACAAGAATAGGAAACCCACTGTGCACCCATGAGGGTGTAATCTTGTGTAATTGTGTGTAAGGAATGTATCTAATGGGCATCTATTTTTTAATCTAATTGGGAACTGGTAGGTTAGGTCGGTAGTAGTAGTGTTTGTAGACTAGTGGCTAGGTCGTAAAGGGTGGTTTAGGTTACTTTGTTTATTTTGGAGAAGAAATTGCTGGGTAGGAGGGCAATATGGTGAACTATAGGGGGTAAATTTAATTATTTGTGCAGTTGAATGTTTGAGATGAACCAGAATGCATGAGTGGCAATTCTGAGGAATATATTTTGGATGATATGTAATTTATTTACGTTAGTTTTAGAAGCGTTGATCCAGATAGGGTATGCATAAAACATTAGTGGTCTAATTATTGATTTATAGATGAGGATGGCGTTGTTTAATGAGAGCTTACGATTGCGATTTAAGAGAGGCTTCAGTTAAATTATTTTTATTTTAGTTTACTGTGCTTTCAGTGTTATTCTTCACAAGTTTCACCCACAAAAATTTTATGTAGTATGTGTATTAATAAAGGGTGACACAGCTAGACCCAAAAATTCAGATCAGCTGAAGATGGCAAAAATGTACAGAAAGCATTCCAGCTTACCAGTCTCCCACCCATCCTCCCCCGACATAATGGATGTGGCTTGAGTTTAAACAAAATCGTAGTATATCTCAACAAATATGTAAAATACATAAAAAACAATTGAATGTTGGATGTTGAAAACAATGGTAGCTCACAATTATTCATCTATTCTATTGCTAAATTTCAGTTCTTTAACGTGTAAAATTATTCCTCACAAAAATTGAGCTTTGTATTCATTAAGATAAGAAATGCAATAAATATTAAAACTTAAAATTCTATTTCCTACAACGTAACAGTGTGTTGGTCACCACAATCTCCCAAAAGTGGCATAATTATTTCTCAAATTATGTAGTGTCACTTTTTTGTTTTGTTTTTATAATATATTCTTGTTAGTAAATATTCTGCAAGTCTGATGAACATAGAGAATATAACCCCACATACGAATTAAACATCTCATTTTCATCACGTATTAGCATGAGTTTTACCCCTGAGTAATTGTAGTATAAAGTAGAATATCAATCTATAAGTATTTAAAAAAGTATTACCCTTCAATTCCCTTCACCCTTCATCAAGTTGAATTATTTTCACTGATTTAAAAAACAGTAAAAGCATCTCCACTTCATCACCTATTACTTACTAACATATTACTCACTGAATTCGAAACAAAAACCTAGTCCGAGTAAATAAATTACAACACCATTATGCATTTATTCTCTTCTGCCACTACATGTTTCATTTGAACCAACATGTGCTTATTTGTCGTCATAAATCAAGCTATTAAAACAGCAATGTGTATGTCACAGACTCCAACATTCAAAGTCCTACATTAGTTTCCCATCGGAGTCGGTTCACAGCTGGAGAGGTTATTTCCGGACTCCATTCCACATCATCTCGTCCCCCCTCCCACTCCCCCAGCAACCCAATGACGGCGCCAATAACGGCATGCGACAATTAGCACGTAATTACTTGCTGACAACGTCAATTTACTTCGGAGATACAACGAAAACAAAACGACGACAGCGAATGAAATGCTGCAAAAACTCGATTTCAATCTGCAAAAGTTTCTCCCGGAACTCGTAGCAAGATGAGAATTGTCTCGCGAGTGCTGGCAGCGTGAAGTGTGCAAGAAGATTTTGAAGTACCACGTATTGAATGCAAATTTATATTTACAGATGTGTTTGCATTAACGAAATAGTTTATTTTCCTTTAGTTGAATAAATATGCTGATTAATTCCACGAAAGGTCGTTGATTGTCTCTATGTCAATACCAAGCGTGCAAATAAAATTCCACCGTGAATTTAAAAGCCCTCACCTACCAATCAGAATTCAGAAAAGGAGCCAAATCGTTTAATTAGGACACTGTAACATAGGCGTAACCAAGTATTTCTAGTTGGCCATGAAACGTGAACAAAAATGGATATCACAGACCTTCAACAACTACATATAAGAAACGAATAAATAAAACTAATGTAATGAAGTAAACGGTAAGCTAGAAGACTAACGGAACACGCAAAATATTTGATATAAATAAATTAAATGTTTTCGTTTAAAACATTTCGTCTTAGGATTATAAATGTAAAAAATTTAAACGTCAGTTGTGTTTACCCATTCTCAAACGTTCACTATGGCAAAACTGTGTCAGAAGTGACTAGCTTTTTACTTTTTCCGCCTTTTTTTACTTCCTATTATTTAAACACGTATTCTTTTACATACTAGTCTTTACTTTTCATAGAAAGTAATGTTTTCATGACTTTGTCAGCTTCTATTAATATCTTATCCGCAATATGGTCAGTACCTTCATATACAAATATTTATTGCAAACAATGCTAGGTCCACTAAAATATATTTTTCTCAGAAGCAATACGACGACAACAAATGTATCCCTCGAATGGTAAAGATGTGCTTGACTTTCTCAAAACTTAAATTAATCTTAAACGAAAAAAATATTGAACATCACATGTGGATGAAGGGATATAATTGCATGAGTGGTATGTTCAAGAAAAAAGTGCGACGATAGAAGATAATTTTTTGTTATATACCACTCATGTAATTATACCCATCATTATCCACTCGTTTACAGATGTTTAATTCAATTTTGACTTTTTTATCAATCTTTCATAGTTATTTTCGATAGTTTTTACAATGGAAAGTGACTTCTAACGCACAAGTATATTCATGAAACAATTATATTTGCAGGAATATTCAACGAACAATACGAAACTAAATGCACAAATTTCAAATTCCCTAGAAATGATTTCATGAAAAGACTGCTCAAATTGAAACGCTGCTACTAATAACTGTTATTATACATACACAGTACGTTTTGGGTAGTGATGGATGACTGAGAAGTATTTGGAATATGGCTTGTAGGCAGAAACATGAGACTTTGAGAGAAACTATTGCAAGCCCGACTCAAATCCCCCGTCCAATAACCAGAATATGAAATTCGATATCAGAGGTGCAACGAATGCATTTGTTTACGTTAGTCAATACATCGCTTCAACAAAAAAAGGAAGCTGAACGAACCGAACTAATTTACATACGCTCTTTCTATGTTCACAAACATGCAGGCCGCTAAAAAGAAAAACATCATGCATAGACCCACTCATGCACCTCACCCACCCATACATATACTATTTCCAATGAATGTTTTATTATCAGTAATGCATGTTTTATTATCAGTAATGTGAACACGTAATAACTCGATAATTACTCATGACTAGAGCTCGAAAGTTTGGCAAAATGCCTTTTTTGTTGTTTTTTTTCTTTTCTATGACTTTTAACATCACATAATTCTATATGCTTGGACTGTTTTTGATATTCTGCCTTATGTTTTGCCTTTTTCTTCCTTTCCGTCAATATTTTCCTTATTTTCTCCTGGCAATAATCTCTATCAGGCTGGATTCATACGAGAAAGCCTGGACCAACCGAAGGCACGGTCGTGCTTTGCAGATGCGGGCACTCCATGGTCAGGTAGCGTTAAAAAATCTAAACGAGAAAGAAAGATGATTCCAGTCATTTTTATTTTATTTTTTGATTGATGCCGTCTAGCATTGTTTACTTAGCAGGAAACCCTTCCTACATTTCAGTCTGGCTCCGATCCTTTGTTGAGGACGGAACTCTATGTACGTAGAGGCTCTGGAAATTACACAAGTGTTCACAAGGGTTCAGAAGGAAAACTATAATTCCGTTTCCACTGATGCCATTTCAAGATTCAAACGGCTGTTCATAATAGCATTTCGTACGAGACACAGCGTCGCGAGTAAAACAAATTCTTAGTCATCATACCGGGTGGTCACGTGCAATCAATATTACAAAGAAATGATAATATCCATTTATCTAAGTTCTAATGTAAATTTTCGAGATAAAATAGAAATATAAATTATTTGGATTCTTATTTCTTTGGTTTTTTGCTCTTCCTATTTTATCTAGAATAAATGATTTTTTGAACTTCCCGGTTCTATTCGTGACACAACCAAAACGAAAACATCAGAAAATTCACTATTCTCCTTTTGAGATAATCCTTATTTTCCTTTACAGAGAAGGTTTTGAAAATGTAAATAGTGTATATTCAATTCAACATAATATCTTCATTAACACTGACATCAATTGTATGTATTCAGTTAAAACGTTTGTGTCGTTTTAACTGAATTTGACCAATTTTCTCACTACAGCAACCGAATATTCCTTTGGAATTTGTTCAGGAAAGGAGTTTTAATTTTGTCTTTCTATCCCTCTGTCGTATCTCTCATTCTTACAATATCACACAACATCTCTCTTCTATGTCGTTCTTTCCCGTTTTGCCATCAGGAAATCTGTTGCATTTGCAGTCTTTGTTCCGTCCCTAGTTTTAATCTCATTCTTACTCTCATTCTCACTTTAGCGCCACACTCCTAAACTGTGTGTCAATCACAGATGCGATCTCCTTTCGGCATCTGCATGCCTTTTTCGATAATAATGCAGCAAGAAATGCGCTTCGGAAAGATCTGCAATAGCAGCCTATCCAATTAATAAACTACTAAAATGTGTTTTTACTCCTTTCAGTTTCTGCACATCCAATTGCTTAATTAATTGAATTGAATTGAATTATGCCTTATTTTACGTGGCGAGACTCAGGCCATTAGGCCTGCTCTTCCGTCTGACCACGCAAATTTCGCTACGCTCCTTTCACCAACTACCAGAGAAAGGAGGTATTTCTTAGGCGAGAAATAGGCGATTAGAATTTAGCTCAGAGGCGTCATTTAGGCTTGAGGATCTTTTACATGCAAGTAAATCTACGAACATGGGACAGCCGGCTTTACTTCCCCTCCGAAGGAAGGCGTATGAAGGATTTTTTCGCCCTTAAAAATCCACGGCTTCGATCGGGTTTGAACCCGCCAACTTGGGTACAACAGCACAGTACGCTAACCGTTAATGGGATGCATATCGCAAAATCCCCACTCTCTGTGCAACAATTTCGCAATGTCACTCTTGATATCAATCTATTATTCTTGTTCTCATTATGGGTTCAGCTTCTCCTTCTCTAACGTTACCCGTTCCAACACGCCAACACCCTCGCACTACCCGTCCTCATGTCGCATGAACATTCACTCAACGCAACACTTTACGCCGACCTCACCTGCCGCCTTCAGCCCCACACCATCCCCACATCGTTCGTTTGGCCCTTCTGCGCCACTCCCGTACTGGAAGTCATTTGTCCTCAGAAACAAACACAAGCCCAGCCTCGGTCTCTCTGCGCCGTCCACTATCTTATTCCCCCTGACATTCTCAGTCTTTCACTCTCAACATGTTCTCAGCCACTTCATTCTCTCCCATTTTATTTACTTCAATAGCCTCGTCCCCGCTTCCATCAGCAGTGCTCTCGCCGCCTGGTCATTCACATTAAAGCGATTCCGCTCTCATCCCTACGTCAATCACTTCCGATATTTAGCAACACTCTCACTCTCGAGACAATCTCATCAACAGCCACAAACCTTCGCAGTCGTTCTGACATTGATCTCTCTTTCTCTGCCTTTCTCTCTCTCTCTCTCTCTCTCTCTCTCTCTCTCTCTCTCTCTCTCCCTCTCTCTCTCCCTCTCTCTCTCCCTCCCTCTCTCTCACTGTCTCTCTCACTGTCTCTCTCACTCTCTCACTGTCTCTCCCTGTCACTCTCTCTCGCTCTCATTTTCTTTCATTTTTCTTTCTTTTTCTTTCTTTTTTCTTTCTTCCTTTCTTTTTCTTTCTCTCCGTCTTCATTTATTTTTTTATTTTTTTCTTTCTTTCACTTTCTTTCTTTTTTCTTTCATTCTATTTATTTCCTTCTTTTTCTCTTCCTTTCTTTCTTTTGCTGGCGATCTCCGTCCCATCAAGCTCTCAGCCTATCCTTCCCCTCTCCATTTCCCTGTTACAGCATTCTAACTTTCCCGCTTCCAGCAGTCGCCCGCACGTCGCCTGAACATCCGCACGAAAGCAACTCTTTGCGCCAACGCCGCTCGTCACAGCCCATGGCCCCGATTATTACCCCCCCCCACGCCCCGGCCCCCACTCGCGCGATCGACTACGCTTAAGGGAGAATAAAGCACCGCGGCGCGGCATTCCCGCTGCGCTAATTAGCGTGGCCCTCAAGAGCGGCGGCGACCGCAGCACACAGCAGCACAGCCCGCATGCACACGCTCCGCGCGCACCCTCCCGCCCGCCTCCGCCCCGCACCGCAACGGGTCGCCGCCTCGCACCACCCCGGGCAGTGCACGCCCCCGCCGCCCCCGACCGCGCGCACGATCCACCACCCGCCCCCGCCCCTATCCCACCTGTTGAGCGTGCGCACGTCCCGCCACGCCACGCCCCCTCCCCCACGCTTACGCCCCGCGACAAATAATAGCGCCATAAACATGGCGATGGTCGCGCCATTATAAGCCAGTAAAAGCCCTTTAGAGGTGCGTCATATTTCGTGCGCGGCCTTAGCAATTCAATGCTGGGGCGGGAGGCAGTAAACTGCACGACGTATGTGCTCCCGCCGCGCCGCCCGCGCCGCCTGCGCCAGCCGGGGCTGTGGAGGGGGGCGCGCCGAGGTGGACCCATCTTTCCCTCGGGGCCCTGCGGAAAGGCGCGGCGCGGGAGGCGCGCGGGGGAGTAATGAATAGCGACCGCGCGAGAGGACTCGGCGCGCGCAACGCCGCCCGCCGCCTCTGAATCAAATCAATTGCAATCTTCGCTCCGGCGGCGCCGGCGGTGGTGGGGCGGGGTGGCAGGGGTGACGGTGGAGGCGGAAGCGACGGAGTCTGTGGAGACTGTGGAGGCGGGGGTGGCGTTAACGGTGGAAGCGGCCGAGGCGGCGTAGGCGGTGGAGGCCGAGGCGACAGGAGCAGGCGGCGGTGGCAAGCGCGTTGGACGCTGCAGGGTGGCGGCGCAGGCAGTGGATGTGGGGGTGGTGGCGACGAAGGTAGGAATAGTGGTGCAAGAAGTGGGGAGCGGGAGGAGAAACAGGGAGCGCTGCGTTGCGATGGCGCGGGAGTAGTATAGAGCGGTTTGGTGTGGAGAGAGAGACTGGATTCAGCCGACACTATGATAAATCTGTTGCCGAAGTAGTAGTGGAGAAAGTAGGAGAGCGAGTGAGAAGAAACGACTGATGTAACTGGTTTGTTGATGTGCTTCTTTAATTATATTGAAAATAAGGGATACGTAGGTGAAATGTTTCCGTTTCGAGTAGGAAAGCAGCGCAATTATTTACATCTTTTCGCCTTTTTAGGTAGTACAACGGTGGCACAATTCCATTCATTAAAAACTGATGATTGAAAATTTATTCAAATCACATAAATGATTTTCACGGCAGGTTTTTGACATTATCGATTATCCAATGATGAAGTGGTCTTTAATAAATATAACTATTTTGAAAAATTATTTGTAAGATTTTAAAATATTAATTGTTATTCCTCTAATTACTCAGATTACTTATCATTAGTAGTGGAATGGATGTGTAACATCTCGGGAGTGAGATCTAAGAATGATATATCATATCTAAATTAGTTTTTTTTCTTCGAATTTCAAAACTCTATTTGAAAACAGAAAATGCAAAAAAAAATTAAGTCCCTGATGATGGGTTGGTACTTTGGCCTATTATGGGGTTGCAGAGAAAAATGTTCTTATCCTGTTTAGAAATAATACACTGAATTTCTGTAAATATTATATTTTATCCAAGGTATAAACAATATGTTTTGATTGGACGGTTTTTAGTGATTACGGGCGCATCAACTACTGAGGTAGTTAGTCCGTAAGTGTAGTGCACGTTTTTCTCGGGAAATGGCGGTGATCTCCCGCTGGGTGACGTGATCCAGCGCAGACCTACCATTGGCTAGCGGTGTTTCCCCAACCAGGAATCTCCCAGCAGCGGGGCACCGCCCTAGCCGGGACAAGCTCTAAGCTCCCGACCGGTCTCCCGCAATGGGTGGTTGTATAGTGCACGTTAGTCTGTGTGTGTGTGTGTCTGTCTGTGTGTGTGTAAGAGGTGAGGATAGGACAAGGAAGAGGAAGGAAAGGTTACACGCGGTTCGTGACCGGTTTGTTAGGGTAGTCCTCCGGCATTTGCTTGGTGTTGATCGGAGAAACCACAGAAAACTACCGATCAGAGCAGCCAGCCTCTACAATTACTCTCCAGACATCGACTGAATTCCATCTAGCTGACATAATAGAGTCGAAAATCTTGCCGCTGTAGGGACTCGGCTCTAGGACCTAGGTCAGATGCAGTGCAGTGACATCAATTGATGCACTGAACGACCTCTCTCGGCTTAAGTTTAGGTATTGCTAATGTCATAAAAAAATATATGTTTTTTAAATAAACTTTGTGATCACGGAGACGAATAAACTGAAACAAACATTATTATGTCGAATAAACAGCAGACGGGGCGTGCAGTGAGAACGGAGTTGAGCCGGGGCAGAAGACGGGGAGGCAGCGCTTCCAAATTGCGTATGTGAATCAAATCAAACGCAATATTCGCTTTGGGCGCGGAAGCGCTGTGAGAGGGGAGGGAGAGATGGAGTGCGAGAGAGAGAGAGAGAGAGAGAGAGAGAGAGGGGAGGCGTGAGAAACGAAGTAAATGAGAACCGAGGGTGGGAGAACTGTAGTGCTGCGTCGGCTGCGAGCGGAACCGAGAAGAAGGGAGCCGAAAAGAAATGAAGAACAAGATTAACCCGCTACGTATTACTCTTGAGGAGTTGATTGTGGAAAGAATCGGGTGAGAAACGAAAGCAACTGCAGGCAACAGAAACCAAAGTGCAAAGTAGCGTTGCCAGTATGGTAGTTACAATGACGCAATGATGTGCACTCCTGGAAAAACAAATGTATTAACGTCCCAGCGAAAAGGCTTTATGAAAGAAGGTAAGCATTAAATTCTTATTAAAAATTAACTCAATAATAGCTCAATATATTGTTCCTCGATTATATATTGCGGTAACAGGCTTACAAAACCAGGCGGTAACAGGCTTTGAATGTTCTTAATATTTACTAAATGATTGTGAACGAGTTCGTGGAATATGGAAATATGTTCTGTAGGTAATATTCAATCAGTAACATTCATTCTCATACTAAACAATTTTCTATTTCCTTCTTATTTTGTTGAGAGATGAGATGTGGTTTCATAGGTGTGATTTTATACATCACTGTCCAGATAAATCTTTCAAACAGATCTCATCTTATGTTTCATTCGCATCGCTTTTTAGAGGATCAAAATCACAAAATATGTGTTTATTGAAGGAGATGAATATCTACTGCCAGTAAAATTGCTACTTTGGAAAGCTCGCAAAGCTATCATTACAACTGGAAATGGAAATCAAGGAAAGTATGTTGGTTGTTATTATATAATTTCTAAATGAAATGATGATTACAAAATTCACTAGGTTACGGAGTCGTAAACAAATCATGAATATAAAGAAGCTCAGAATTGCAGTGAATTAATGTACAAAATGAGCAATGGAATGACCTACGTCATTTGCTTATGAATTGGCGCGTAATTCAGACAATGTTTTTAATTTCAAGTTTTCAAATAAATATAAAACTTATTTCTGTTCTGTATCCTGTTTCTTCCCATCCGTTTAATAAGAGTTTTTGCGAGATATCTGGGAATTTTCAATGTTACATTTAGTTGCGACACGGAACATTACAATAAACCATCCGAACCCATGCGTTATAAATATTTAACATATCCATTGGCACGTGATGCATCAAATGAAAGCGTTTCCATTGGATTACATGGTTGACTCCTGCACATCTCGTAGACATTTTCATCTTTACTTTTGCTTGATCAGAATTACATTCCTTTCGTTGAATGCGCTAATAAAACTAATATCAGGCGTTGCGATTTCTCAGTAGAGATAGAGGAGGAAGGTCATTCTGAAATGTATTATTTTTCTAAATTTATCTACTAAATGATAAGTTTGCTTTGATTTTTTGAGAAAATGCATATTTTTTAATTGATAGCTATTAGGAATTTACTTCTTCGCGTTTCAAACTATGAGAGCTATTAAGCGCTGTGAGACTGCTCGAGTTTTTTGCAAGAGCTTATGGAGATGCCAGAAACTGCTACATATCTTTCTAATCCTTTGACAACAAGAGAATTTTCTGAAAACGACAGATAATGAAGACGGTTATCACCTTGGCGTGAGGATCATTAAGTATTGAAAACTTGTCAGTGTTTTTTTTTCTGAGCGAAAATAAACGTTCTCCTTAAGGATTCAGTTCGTCATTTGTGGTTCTATAACCCCCTGGTACACGGAGAAGGTTTTTTCATACTAGAAACGCTTGCCATCGTAGAAATCCAAGTTCCAATGCAGTCATGTAGCTTCTTTCATGAGCGAGGCGGGTCGCCTCGAAACAGCTCGGCTCCAGATTCTCAAACAGAGTGATTCCGTCACGTCTTAAATGGAAAGGAGTTTGATTCCGCTGATAATGTGCCGTGCTGCCGGCGTGGCGGCCAGGAGAAGGCGCGTTCTTTCGGGCATTTTATAAAGCGGTTCAAAAGTTTGTATCAAAGAGTTTCATGCTAGAACTGAATCCCTCTTCCCTTTGGAAGTAAGCTGGCGATTTTTGAGTGAAAATTATTCCTCAATATCCGGTGCCGCAAGTTTGAAATGTATGTTCTTTGTTCTTAATTAACCCCAAAGAATTGTCAAAATGAATGAATTTCAAGTATGGTGACGAATATGTGTCAGCAAGCGATGTGAAAACTATCGAAATCACTCTTAAGAGAAACTGTTTTTTTCCTGAACTGTGGAAACTGCCCGAGGGAAAAATTCTTCCTGTGAATGAGCAACCATCAAAGCAGTCTTTTTTCATCTAGATCAGGGATTACAAACCTTTTTCTCTCGAGCCTTTTTTTTAAAAAGAACTATTTCTCCATCAACCTCTTATCCCCCCTACATTTTTCTCTATAATAAACGCCATACATAATCATAACAAAAAAGAGAATCATTATAAATAAAAATATCGTACGTCAATATTTTCGTTAATATGTGAATCTTCTTCTTCTCCACTTCAAGGATAGGTCTATGACCTGTTCCGGCTTCTAAGAATTCCATATTTTTAGGAGTCTACCTGAATCTCTTCTGCCTTGAGGCCTATACATAAACACCTACTTTGGAATGCGAGTCCCTTCCATTCTTTCCACATGTTGTAACCATTCCTGTCTGTACTATGAATTTTCAATACCAAAAAAATATTGAATGCCACGTACGGCACTGAAAATTGTCTGAACGCTACCAAAGGTGCTAATTGCTAATTGATAAAAAATCTTTATTAATTATCGAAAGGCACTCTAAATACTTCGTACTAGTGATAGAAATGTAAATACGAAAACCAATTTCTTTCTGATTCATTTTATATCAATATAATATATAGTTTAGATTTAGATATATTTGATAAACTTAGTGTTTAATACCCGGTGGTAGACGTCTCGTTGGCATTCAACTAAATTGTTTCACTTTCTTGAATCAATCATTAATTAACGATGGAGGGAGGAAGAAGGTCCGAAAGAAAAATTTAGAAGGAACAAGCCTCCTGCACAAGTTGTACAATAATAATTAAGTAAAAAATAACATTCTAAATTAAAGATTTGGAAGCAGTGCAAGGTTTGTTGGTAAATCAGTTACATTAGTATTATATATACGTAATAACTATTTACTATTTTTTACTCGAGGCGACATATACAGAATTTCCGGGGAGGAAAAGTTGACAATTCAAAAACAAGCCCTTAAGACAGTTTTAATCATAATTTTTCTAATAAACTCCTTGGGTATTTCGAAAGGCTGAGCCGCAAACACTACTCAAAAATTCGTTTGAAAAAACGTTTTTAGGCAAACATTTGCATTGCAAAATCATAGAAACACTCCAGATACATGTCAATTGTTATTATTTACAAAATAAATTAATATATTTATGCTGAAAGAAAAAGAGAACTTAAACAGCAGTCAAAATGTGTAAATTGGATGATTTTTTTTCTGGATTGATTTTCGACGTTTCCTCCCCAGACTACCTACATTTCAATGTATTTTGCCTCTAGAGATTATCTACACTCCTCACACGTCAAACATCTGCTGGTAACCCTCTTTTAAGGCTTTACCTCGTCCTAAAACTAACACAGTGCCAATGTAAGAAACAGGAAGCAACATACAAATATTGATATGTCCATCCTCATTGGTAGAAATCATACCCTTGGCTTGAATCAGATTGATTCAATGATTCAGTTGACTTTTGAGTTTGCAAATAAGTGGTAAATAAAATGTATGACGATCTGTCCTAAATTAAATTATTATTAATTATAAAACGAATATCATTCAATTAGGATTCCAAAGTTAGTAAAAAGGTCTTGAATTTTTTTAAATTTAAAATCGGAATGTCATAAAAAAGTAGTCTTTAGGTCTCCCAGGTTTTAAAGAAGTGGATGAACAGAGATTCGTGTTAGTGGTGAAACATTGAACGAGATATTGGAGATCATGAGTGACCACGTAACGCTTACTTCGGTTTCTTAGATTGTTCAGAACAAGCATTACGCGATTATGATGGAGGGGATTTCGCATTCGAACCGAGGGGAAGTGCCAATCAATCGCCTTCGGGACAGTCACTAACGATTTAAGAAAAAATATTCTTCGGGTTCAGATCGGTAACAAACACTGTGATCGCCTACCCAATTCTTTGTGAACCCGCGTGTTTCACTCGAGCCCCGCCATGGACCGCCGGACGCGACTGCACGCGACTGCGGGTTATAGGCACTTTCACTTTGTCGAAATTCTACGCAAAAAAAAGCCGAGATACACTCAATGTCACTGCAGGGTGGCGTGCATCAGTTACCTCTACCCCACTGGCTGAGCACCCATAATTTTTTTAATACGAACTAAATTTCATCCATTATCAAAGTATACTTTCGTATGCCAACATAGAACTTAAATAGTGGAATGTATTAACAATTCCGTCAATTAATACATGTAAACTGAAATAAATGGAAAGTAGTAAATTAATTTCAAAGAATTTAATAGATGATTTATAAAGCTATTGAAATAAGTGGAATAATATTTTTTTTTGTTTTTTATTACTTTGCATGTTTCCTTTTAACAAGATTGCGAGAATGAAGGCAAGTACCTTGCTTTTGAAGCCTAAAACGAAACCTAAAAAATAAAGGATTGTCGCTTCCCTCCCCCTCCCAATATTTTCAAGTTGGCGTCTCTATACAGGCCTGAGTGTCAAACTATGTTTTCATTACGTTAAAGGTTTTGGATATAATTACGTCAATATGACGCACTGAACGAGTTCAATTCAGAAAGTCTTCAATGTAAAAGAGTAATACATAAGAGCATCGATGAGTGTCAAGAGGGATGTTAATTCAGAAGAGCAGAGATAGCAATGAGCTTTGTAATACAGATTATTAAACTCTCTGTAATATAAGAATTGCAATGACAGTATCAACAGAAATCTAAAGAATTTAGGGAGGTGGTACGCTGCGAGTTTGGAAATTGTAGAAATGAGGAAAGGTGGAGATTCCAACCGGTTAAACGGACTAAGATGAAAAAGACGTTGAATTTTCTTTAGTTTCTCTGAGAATATGAGACCCGCTGTTCTGCGTAAATCTACAGTTCATTAGTGAAAAGACTAGTGCTTTACGAGAAGCGCTGCAATAGCCAAGAGAACTTTTGCCCTAAAGTTTGCATGGATAATAATGGAAATTTCATGAAGGAATTATAATGCATAAAACAGAGAAAGGGTGTTGCTGAAAAGAGTACGAAAATGAATCGTGAAATTTTGTGGAAAATCAGAGAAAGTCATGCAAACAAACTGGTCAATGAAGAAGTGGAACATTTGAAGTGTAGAAACGCGCAGAAGTAAAAAAAAACGTTTTCAGTTGAAGAAAGAGAGCAGAAGCATTTGACTACGAAAATGATACAAAGGTATGTTATGAATATTTATATTATTTTATAATTGGTCACACGGTTGTCAAAATGACACATTCAAATTAAATTCATGCATCAATGAAATGTCTAAAAAATCTTCAAAGACACATTTCATTACTCTGGCCATGGCATCTCCCCAAAAATCTAATATCACGATATTCTGCCGAAAATATAGCAGTGCTTGTATTAAAATGGGAGAGGAAGTCACAGCGGACCCAGAAGAGACAAGACGGCCCAAAAATTAGCTGAGGCATCAACAGTTTACAGAGAATGAAAGAACGAAACAAAGAAGACGTAAGAATAACAAAAATACGGAAATGAATTAACAAAAAAGTACATTTAGCGCAAGATGTGTATGGACGATGGCGAGGGCTAGGAGCTATAAATTAAGTAGATCCTGAGGCACGGGAGATATGAGCACAATGTAACAGTGATGAAGCTGTCTGCTTCGACTAAGTTAATATTAGTCTGAAGGTAGAACAGGCGGTTGCGGCAACGGAGTCAGGTCCGATGCAAGGGCGACGTGAATGAAAGAGAAGAAAACGAAGAGGGGCACAAGAACGCGAGCAGATAGGGATCCGTGAAAGATGATATCTCGAAGTCGTATAAAAAGAACACGTGTCCCAGAGAAACACACAAACGACGGCCGATGAGGCAGAGCAGAAGGCGGGAGGTGGCGGAACCGACATGAAGTCCGCTACGGGAACGGAGGCGGAGGTGCCTGCAGTGTCTCCTGCAGCGAGTGTATTAGAGGCCGGAGGGCAGCGGGGGGCGAGGAGGCCCTGATGATTTCTCCCGCGGCGCGAGGGGCGTCGAGCGACTGCTGCCTGCAGATAAGAGCCGGGCCCTCGCACCCCTCGTTTATCAGGGAGCGCGGGCGGCCCGCGCCGCTTACCGGGACAGAGGGGTGGAGGGGGCTGCGGGGCGGCGGCGGCCCTTCAGACGGCGGGGCGCGCGAAATGTATGCAAGCGTAGCAAAGGGTTCCGACGCCTCTTTCAATTACACTTCACCGCCGGGCGCGTGGCGCGGAGCGGCGCGGCGCGAGCGGCGCGGGGGGCGGGCCGGTGGCGGGCGGGGTCGCGAGTTTATTTAGCACCCCCTCACAGCTCAGCGCCTCGCCGCCGGCGGGCCGGCGCGAGGGGCCTCATTAGAAAGGGCCGAGCACCCCGCGCAGCAGAGGCCCGCCGTCCGCCTCGCCGCCACGACACAACCGCGCGGGGTGACTCAAAGGCTGCGGAAGGGGGGTGGGGATAGGGTGGTCTGGGTTTGGTGGGCGGGAGGAAGAGGTGGCGGGCTGTTGCTTGAGCTGGCGGCAGACGGGACGTTAGGCCAGCGGGCGATGGAGGGTATTGGTGATTGGTGGTTGCTCGGGCGGGCGATGTGACCGTTACTGTTGGTGGGCGGACGTTTTTGGTGACGGATGTGAGCGTGCGACGGAGGGCAGATGGTGAGTTTGGGAGGAGATGGACTATAGGTGGGCTTGGGATCGGTCTAAAGGTGGGCGGACGTGTTGCGTATGGGCAATGAGTGATGGGGTGATGGCGGGTGATGGTGGGTTTGATGGTGGGTGACGGGAGCGCGCGGGTGAGGGCGGGCGGGGGCTTTGGCGGGGGCGGGGTGTGTGTGTGGGGTGGGTGATGGCGAGTGTGAGGGGGGGGAGCGGGAGATCCACAGTCGGCGTGCGGCCGTCAGAGAGAGCAGAGCGTCTCCTAGGGGAGACGTGTGCAGACGACGACGCCGACGACGCTAGAGCTGTAGCGGTGCCGCCAGCACAAGAGGTTGCAAAGCTGGTGGAAGGAACGTTAAGGTGGAAGAACGGTTAACGTAATGTGAAAATAATTATAAAAGGGTAAAAGAAGCGTAGAATGTTGCGAAGACGAAAAGGGAGTCAGATTTGGAGAAGTGGAAGAAATAACGAAGGATGAAACGAGAAGTTGAGGACAGCGAATATAAATTTAAAAGCAAAAATAAGACGCATGCGCTACAAGTCTAAAATAATATTAACAATGAGAAGAGTCAGGTATTGAATCAAATATGAAAAGATCAAACGGGCAAGGTATTCGCAGTGCAATAAGTGGGGAATGTGATCTTCGAATATAAGAGACTGACGTACAGAAGTGTAAAGAAAAATTAAAAAAGATAGGAAGGCTGACAAAAATGAGAAATTGAGAAAAAATTCAGGGAAATACCGGTAAGTGGTAGGTGACTAAATCACCTAAAAATATAAACCTAATACACATTTTACAAACATAATATAAAAGCCTGTATTAGAGAAATACGTTCGTGACCTAAACTAGACTAAGCATAAGCACGACGCGACTTAAAAGCTAGAAGCAGCAACAACCTTAACAAATGAGGGAGCAGAGATTAAAAGGCAAATGACGCTTAAGAAAAGGGCCCAGCGGAGCAAATGAATTCCCTCGTGGCGCCTGGCCCTCCGCGCTCCGCGCATATTAAGCATAAAGGCCACGGCGTGGGGCTGGCACTCGCCGCGCCGCGCCGCTCCGGCCGCGACGCTGCTGATGACGACGACGTTGGTCGAGGACGGGCGTTTCGCAGCGCGACCAGAGGTGCTTCTCGCCTCTTCTTGGCCCAACGCCCCCTCCCCCCAACCCCTGTGTTATTATTCATTCTCATTTTTGCTCACTTCTGTCCTCTGCCACTTACTTTTTCTCCATGTTCAAGACGTTTCCTCCTCACTTGTTTTCTCTTTGTTTTTCGCAGTGTTGCAGTACATTTTTTCTATATACTTCTCTTTTGCTGCACTCTCGAATCTTTGATGGTACCTTGATGGTCATTTTTATTCTTTTTTCAGCCTACATCTCTACTTTTTAGTCTTATCGGCGGCTTCCCTTCCCTAAATGTGTGACCTTTCGTTATTCCGTTACTATCGCAGTATTATGTCGTATTTTCTTCCGTTTTGTTTTCCATCTCTGCCTGTTCAATCTGCATTTTGTTTTGCCATCAGTATTGGATCATCGTTATTTATTTTACGTTTCACCTCGTTCATTATTGTGCTCATCTCCTATCTGAATGTGCGTCCAATTTTTCGCGCTCATAAGCGTTACCCTTTCCTTAGAATTTTGCCCTAATTTTACACCATCAATTTTCGTTTTATTTTCCCTTTCCATCTCCACTGTTAGGTACGTTTCATTCTACCTCACCTCCATTCCTTCGCTTTGCTGAAATTTGCTATATGTATGTATGTATTTTTGTGTGTATGCATGTACTTGGCGCGACAGCCCGTGAACGGGCTCAGGCCTACCGGCCTGTCGGCAGGGCTACCGGCAGGGCGAAGACGTCCCTGCTTCGCGGCCATGGGTAAAGTGTTGGGCCATGGGTTAAGGGTGGTTAGCACGTAGACATCCCCACTCCTATTCCGGTCTTCTCAACTTGAGATGTGAATTTCCTCATCGTCACTAAGCACCATATACATGGGCATCGCAAGGAAAACCCACACTATAATCTAACCTCACCGGGAATCGAACCCGGGGAAAGCGGGCACGCTGACCACGAGGACGAGATTTGCTATATTCGATGGTATAATTTCTTTCCTTATTTCTCCTCATTCCGTTTCATTTTCTCTTACCTCAATGTTTTCTCTTATTTTTCCTATTCTTCAGTGTTCCTCCTTTCTTGGCCTCTCCGTTTCTACATTTTTTCTAGTATTTCGCCTCTTTTTCATCTCCGCCGTGGCTCGCGTTTTGTGTTCCCTTCCCCGTCGCCAATTCATCCTCTCGTGGCGTTACGCTAAGGTGGCAAGCGGCAAAACGCCGCAACCATGCGCCCGCTTGAAGCGACCGCAGCGCAGCCTGGCGTCTGTCCGCCCCACTGCCGCGTCTCATATTCCTCACACAGCCACGCCACACCAAGCCACGCCATCCCGCGCCGCGTTTTAGGAGCTGCCGCAAAGTACACACGTTGCTCTGAAAAATGTCAGCTTGGCTGTGCGCGTTTATGAATTCCTCTCGTCGCTATTTGCTTGTTTATTTTGTGCCTTACGCGCTCTTTGCACATTTCGAGGAAAGACCTCGGCCTCGGAGAGGCTAACCGAAATTATACGGCCTTTTAAAGTGACGGTAGTTCTTAATATTCCTCGTTAATGATTCTGACGATGGTCAGAGTACTCGAAGCGGTTGGTGCGTTGGAATTCCGCCAAGAGCGTGAAAGAAGCTTTCCCGCCGTGTCATGTACTGTGTAGTAAGGAGACCCCTCGCTGCAATAATCCCGTTCTTACGTGCAATGAAAAATTTAAGTGACTTATGGAACTACTTTGCACAGAATGTTTTAATAGTTGAAGCTTTTGAAAGAACTTATGTTAATTATACCAATCATAAATATATTACACCAGTCCTGTCAATAGTCCTGTCAATAGAAAAGGGTCTATTAACGTCTATTTACTAATGATCAATTAAAATAACTAGATGGACCAGTGCAAATATTCCTAACTTTGCAAATAATAATTATTTTAAAAGTGAAAATTGATTCATAATAGAAGTTTGTAAAGGTTTAATTTCGTAGAATACTTCTTGAGAAACAAAACGGGACCGAGCCTCACCCATTCCTCGTCATTTCCTCACCCGTCAGCTATGTGTCCCCTTTCAAGAAGCATAGTTTTTGATTTATAAGAGATTTCACTATCTTTTGCAGTTACCTGTTTTGTGAGTCAAAATGTGCAAACGTCTTAATCTTCATCTTAATTGTGTTGGATGAAGACCTGGGAAGTAATTCTCTATCAATCTGTAACACACAGCGTTTTGAGGCAATGGTTACTTCTAAATTCTCAAAACGTGTCATAATATAATTCATTTTATATTAGCGTGTTTTAAAAAGACGCAGCGTGATAACAAAGTGGTAGAAACTGAAGACAGTTTCATTAGATATCGTATTATATTGTCGCGCATTTACTTCGGATCTCCCCTTTCGGAATGATTTGGCAGAAAATTAATGGTTTGTTACTGAGATCTGAGTTAACAAATAGGTACAATTTACAATACAATTTCTAATTTAACTTTGTTTTCATTTTCTTTACAATCTAACATGTAACATTACGTCAATAGTTTTAATGAGAAATAATTTGTTTATAAATATATTTTATCATTCATTAATTGGCAGTGAAAGTCGTATGCCGTTGTAGATCACATTTATTTCCTTCTACATACTAATGTTTTCTCTACATACTCACTACACTTTTTATACTCATTATTATTTCATTCTACGCACGTATGTTTTTGACAAAAACATTCCATTTCTAATGCAATTCTATAAAGAAATTCCTGTCTTTAAAATTTCAAAACAAAATTTTTGCACGATCTTCAAATGGAAATTATCCTCAAATGGAAAATTAACATGAAAATAAAAGATATGAAAAATAGAAATAAAGATGATAAGTTAGAGGAATCGAATTGTATGGTTTACAAATTAAAATATAAGTAATTGTGAATGAATACATATTATATACAATAAAAACAAAAAAAATCCGCACAGTACCCTATATCCAGTGAAATGAGTGCGGACTCGCCCGCAAAACTTCCATCTCTTTTGTAAAGTGTATAGCAAACACAATAGTGTAAGTACTTTAAATAATAAAAATATCCTTTAACAAATTCGAATTCATCAGGTTATAATTAATAACCAATAGCAGAAAAAATTGCCTTCATTATAAATTTGTCTTACTTTTATGAAATTAAGACTTATAAAACGCAAATGATTTGTCTACATTTATTGATTGAGAAACAGGGATACATAAGTCACGGAAACAGCAAAAATATTTTTTCTGAAAGATTCTCTTTTGATATTTTACTGTGTCAACTAACGCAAAGTATCAGAGAAAGCACCAATTATTTATGATTTCTTACACCTTTTGCCTAAAAGTAGGGCTTCTTTTACCTGGGCCCACTCAAATTTCGGGCCTTGTGATGCCAAACGTCACGCCACTACCTGTGCCCCTTATGATATTACTGTCAGAAGACATAAAAGTAAACCTCTTCTCAGAAATAAAAGTTCAGAAACATTCTTTCCTGAATAAAATAATTTTTGATGTCCTTGAAGTTCCATTTACGAGTTGCTTTTTTTCTCCTGTTGTGAAACTCTTGAACCAATACTCCACCACCGTTACACGTCTCGAACTCAAATAAATTCTCAATGGAGTTGCCAGCAAAATTCTGTCGTACATTTGCCTGCGAATCACGTCAGTCTGCTAATTTAAGTAAATCCGCTTTGCAGCAGTCGCTCGAATACAGAAGCAGTGATGCTCAGGCGCTGGCGCGACTCGAATCTCTCTCACGCCCTTTCTATTTTCCGCATGGCAATGGAATTCGAAGGGACCTAGCACTGAAGTACGTTTGGAGAAAAATTGTGCATGTCTAAATATTCCGATTTATTTTTCATGAATTTAATCTGAGTCACTCCTAAGAAAACAATCAGGCTTATAAATCTCTAAGCTTTTTGGAGAAGTGTTCCGGGTGTTGTGAGACTAGAAAAGGCTTGAATTAAGGTAAATAATAATTAAATAGTTGATCGCGAATCCTCCATATGTCAGCACAAAGAAATGAAGAAAATCACAAAAGAACAAGATGTGAACTGAAGTGATTAAAATGTAGAATTAATTGGAATGGCACAGAGACCTGATTTCAACCGTGGTCATTAAACGTGCACAAATAAAGGATCAGGGAACGTGTGTACATAAAACGCGTAATCGAGCCAGTGTATGTTTACATGTTCCCCAGCGAATGATGGCGGATAATCGAAAGGATAAATATAGAAAAATATCCGATTATGACGTTAATACATTGCTAAGCAAATGTTTTTACAAGATAATAAGTACACAAATTACTTTTTTTGCTGACACATTATTGCTTGTTATTGCTTCTATAGGGAGCTCGAAATATACCGCATGACTTATCTCGATTGAGAGGACCATGGTTACGAGGGAAATATGAAAACAGTTGAATGCTGCAACCTGTTCTCTTATGGAGGAAAATATGAAAAGACAAATCGAGTCAAGTTAACATCTTGTTAATTAGTAAATAACTAAATCTGATTCATTATAATTAGATAAAAAATAAATGCTTACATGTACCATTCTAATGACCTCGGTGATTCTAATGGCCTCGGGCTTTTTGTCGCTGCTTGATCAAGAGAATCCCCATAACGACCTTACAGGAAAAAGTTAAACGTTTATTCCAAACGGTTATAGGAACAAAAATAGTTAAAAACAATTGACTATTTTTGTTCTTATCTTCAGAGTGTTCGTAGAGCATGCTTTTTAATTTATCTGTAATATCAAACATGTCTAAGTAGACATATTCAGAACTGTGCAAACAATAAAAGCAACAAACACGACTACCTTAAATATATTTTCGCTTTGAAAATAAACTTGTACAATTTTTACACAATTTGCATCTTTTTCTTTTCATTGTCAAAACCACATAAAAAATTAAAAGCTTACCTTGCTATTTTCAACTTTTAACAACCAAATACTTGACGTAAAAAATCTTAAAAAACGGAATTCGATAGCTTTCAGATGTGTTAGTGCCTTTTCTTTTGCACTCTCCAAGGAACTACACTTATACGCAAATATATTTAGACGATATTACATTTTGGTTAGCTGGTTGGTCGTTAGTGACTCCTCAGAAGGTGGCTGTTATCTTTCTCCACTGGATGGCGAGATCCCGCGCCGACCTACCGTCAGCTAGCGGGGTTTTCCACAACCAGGTATCTCTCACCAGCGGGGCCTCGCCTGAGCTGGGACAAGCTCTAAGTTCCCGATCGGTCTCCCGGCATGTGTGGTAGTGTTGTGCATGTTACTGTGCTTGTGTAAGAGGTGACGGTAGGACAAGGAAGAGTAAGGAAAGATCGCGCGCGGTACGTGGCCCATTCGTTAGGGTACTGCTCCGACATTTGCCTGAGGTTGATCGGAGAAACCGCAGAACAACCTACCGATCAGAGCAGCCGTCCGTTAGAATTCTTCTCCAGACAGCGACTGAATTCGACCTAGCTGACAAACTAGACACTGTGGGGAATCGAACTTAAGACCTCTCAGTTAGAGGCACTGCAGTGATACCAGTTGATGCACCGAGCCACCTCTTTCGGTACGATATTAAAGTATTTCCGCTAACCAGATGTTTAACAACTAGGTCTCTCTCCAAGTCGACCAATTCTCTGATTAGAAACTGTTGTTAATCTTATTTCGACAATTTTAATTTTGTCTATTCCAAATACCGTAATATATTATTATTATTATTATTATTATTATTATTATTCACAGTTTTTAGCGTGATAGCTAGGAAATTTCGACATGTCGTTCTTTAAAATACTATTAGTTCAATGTTTCACAAGTTACGTCAGTAAACCCAATATAAGGATTTACACATCATTCACTTCTTGGTGAACCAAATTAGAACGCTTGTGTTATTATGCTCCATTAGAGGAAAGATGTATCTTTCCCAGTTACTTAGATACAGGTGTATAGCAACCTTCTTTCATTCTAGCCGCTTACCCATGCAATTTCTTCCAACACCTGTTGGAAGGTACGTTAGCTCAGGTTGTAACTTTGCATGTCAATTGAACCGCGACGAGACTGTGTAGCGGGGGATGCGAGAATCGATTCTGAAAAGGGCCCCACTTTCCACGCCGACCGATTAGCAGCCCCTCCAATGGGAAAGCACGAAGCTTGATTTCACTCCCCCAACGACCCAGCCCCCACAGACTCTCCCCCACCCCCACCCCGCTCGCTTCCTCTCAGGCACGAGTTTAGCGAAATTCAGGAACATGTAAAAGAGAAAGAGATGAACGAAGCATTAAAATGAAGAATAATTTGCCGAGATAAACTCCCCCAGGCGTTTCGCGAAGACGAGAAGCTAATTACATCGTGAAGGTTGTGTTGATACTCCTTTTTCCGAATTTTAAGAAGTCGTTTCACAAAGTACCCGGAAGGCTGTAAAATGAAAATCTCGGAAGTATTAAGAAGAAACGAAGCAAGAATGCAAGAATATTCAAGTTACGTTTTCGTAATAAGTCAGCATACGGTTCAAGCAGAAGTATCTTTCAACGATGAAAATCAAAATTAAAAAGAATTGCGATTATTTTTTGTTTAAAAAGGTATGTTTAAAAGAGACTTTAGTTGGAATAAACATTTCTCCTTTTTCTGTATCTTGAATCAATTCTGGTTATTTGGAAAAATATTTACGAATAAGTCCCAATCAATATTGAAAGTTATATCTTCCACGACATAATAATAATAATAATAATAATAATAATAATAATAATATCAATAATAAAATGTCATAAATAGATCTTGATAACATAAACATATTGGTATAGACTAGCTCACTAAATACAGAATGCATCACCTAAATCAGAAATTGAACGCCTCTGCATTCCTGGGAAAACAAGTTGTTGACGTCTCTAGATCTGAAACCATAACGCAATATAAACTGACGCTTCTACACAAAGTAATAGTATTACGTGACAAAGGCTATACACTCTTTGATTTTGCCAACAATACACACTACACTGACATCATGTCAGTCAAGAACGGTATACAGCTCTTGAAAGTGCCGTCTACGACTCCTCAGCGCGGGGGCTCAGAGGGCTTCATTCAAGAAATTTTAAAAAATCTAATAACTACAAAAACTTTATAGAAAACCGTAATGTTAATGACGAATATATATATTTCTTTGGATAATCAAGCTAAAAATTGTTTATTCAAACTTCATGTCATTGCATTGTCATTGCTATTTCTAGCCCTCCTCACTTGTCAATTCCTAAAACCGCAAAGACACAATATACATTTTTATTAATATTTACAAACTGTTAAATAAATATTAGTAGTATAAAAAGTATAAAAATATTAAGGCCGAAAATTTAAAGAATTTTGAATTAACTTAATGGTTTATATTTTGTTTCTTTATAATCAATATTTTTATACTTTTGTCAATATTTTTAAAAAAGCATCCGCAGTTTTCAGCATTAAAAAAAATTTAGGGCCTCAAATATCTTTATCGAAATATGGTATTCAAAATATCGTAGAGAATTGAACAATGTTTCAGCCTGAATTCCGAAAAAAATGCAGCTGTTTTTGAGGAACTTTTGTTCAAATGTCTATTTTGTTCAAATAGGCTCAAAAACTTACAGATGAAAAAATATACCGCATACCATATATCGTAAACACTGTCTACTTCGGCCCACTATTTCAATACTTTCGTAGTTTTTCATTCACTCATCCTTGAAAAACTAAAAAATATGTTTATAATTTTTCTATAGATGTACTGGTTTATTGTGGAATGCTCAAGAGTAGTTTGACAAGATAGAGTATTTAACACAAATTGAAATATTTTTTTTGTTTAAAAATTGGGTTCAAGTTACACCGCTGTGTGCGCTAGTTGAATCCATCATGTTTTCGTACATAAAACAACTGAAACTGAAACAACTGAACAACAAATTTTCACTGGGTCCATATGTTCGTGTGTTTTATTGTACAAACATGAATGTAAATATACTACTAACATGAAGATATCTTAAATAACTGAATTACAATTTTTATTATCCTTTTTTTTGTAACTGTGGGTACCTAAAAACTAATTCGACCCGTTCTCACCCTGAGAGATTATCTTCGAAAACAGTAACAATTTTGCCACCCATAGGTAAGTAAGACTTCACAATAAATCTGAAATCGAGTTCATCAACAGGAAATCTGAAATTACTGATTTGGTCACGGTGCCTTGCAAAGACTAATTTTTCGTCTTCAGTAAACATTTTTGGATGGCCGGGACTCTGAATGGATTTATTTTTCAGTCCCCTTTTTATAGCCGATCGACCAATACGTCGTTCAAACATTCCT
This sequence comes from Gryllus bimaculatus, assembly GCA_017312745.1. Lineage (NCBI taxonomy): Eukaryota > Metazoa > Arthropoda > Insecta > Orthoptera > Gryllidae > Gryllus > Gryllus bimaculatus. The sequence continues at coordinate 3,813,788 of BOPP01000113.1, forward strand.
CAAGCTGTTGATTATGTGTTTATTTCAAGAGATTATGTGTTTACAAGTAGGAAATCTGAAAAAATGGGGAAGGCGTTATACTAATGACGAAGTTATCATAGAAGTTGTATTAACAAATACATCACATCAAAATGTAAACAGATCTCTTCATCAACTAACTTGAAATCCAGTGTAAAATATGCAGATAAAAGTTTGCAGGGCTCAAATTCGATCAATTTAGACCCCAGGCACTTAATATAATGCTATAACTTTCAGGTGTACCACCGAATTATGCTAAACGCGCTTAATTCTACACTGTTTCCATCGCTAGGGAGCAACTCTAAACTAACAGGTCAATGCAATATATAAGCGACTACAACCGCGGAAAACATTGTTTTCGCGTAGGTCCAAGTAGTACTCTAAGGGTCCAAGTAGCCCGTGTTGATGGTACTTTAAGTATTTGGTGTTACAAACATATAAAACAATGACATCTATAATATAAATTTAAAGATATATTTTTTTTAATCATTAGTTATTTTTTTCTCTAAATAGAAGGATACATGATATGGCGTTTAGAATCCTGAATGCAATTAGTATTATCCGTACAAAAAGTTTAAAGAACAAATTGGAGCGTTTTTTTTCTTCAGAAAATCTTGATTTTAATATTGTCTGTATTTCACTCAAAATTGACCAAAAACTCTCAATATTTTTTAAAACTTGAGTGATATTAAAGAAATATGTGAGGATAATAAATTTCATTTCAAGAGAAATTTTCTATCTTCAATAATGTAATTGTACGACGGCTTCAAAAAAGGTAGATCTTTTACATTTTTCGAAAATTCAATGGTAACAGTGAAAATTAGACCTACGTCATCAAATACATTCCACATATTATTCTTACATGAATGTAAAAAAAATTAGAACATTCTAAAAATATCCCAGGGGCTTCATGTAAAATACCCCCAAAATTTAAAGAATTTGTTTTCCAAAATTGTAGGACTTTAAGCTGGGCCAGATCTATCGGGGAATATTCATTTTAGAAAAATCTTTCGACGCAAATGTTGTCTACAGGCAAACAGATTTTAAAAAAATACTAATTTTTGTACTAAGGATCCAAAACGTGGATTATGACGTATTCTGAGCCTACTTCTACGGGTTATAGTCAGGATGTTCACATATGAATAACATACAAACAAATATTCATTTAGTATTTATGAAATGAACATCGTTGAAAAATAGTATTCATCATTCAATAGATAATACAACAGAGGTTAAATTTCTCAGTCGTGAAATGATACACAGAGGAAAATGATCCGGCCATGCGAAAAGGGATGAAGAAAATTTAGGATTGACAAAAAAAACGGAAAAACGGATTCTCGAAGGCGTCGATTGCCGCGCCAACTCCTATCACGATACCCTCATTGTCGCGATATCTCACAACGGCACTCTTAAAATTAATGGATTCGCTATTTGTCTACTCTCACGGCGGGCAGCGACAATGGGCCGCTTCGGGGGCTCCCTCCGGGGTGTATCAGTTGATCACATCACAGCGCGGGCGCTCAGCGGGGGGCGGAG
>BOPP01000113.1:3815370-3855580 GCA_017312745.1 Gryllus bimaculatus
AGCCGTCCGACCGTGTTTGTACAACGGCCGTTAATCCATATTTTATCCGCGCCTCCCCCTCCTCCGCCGCTTCGCTCTCTCACGGGGGACTCCCTCTCGCCGCTTGATTCTCGGCTGCGTCACCCCCCCTCTCCACCCCCCCTCTCTTCGCGCTTCGCGGGGCGTCGCACACGCTGCCCGAAAATGCGATTTGCAGTGGACGGAGGCTGTAAGCTGTGTGCTCAAAAACGAGGATTGGTTTCATACAGGATTACGGTGGATTGTATCTTCAAATCGGGAACAAATTGTGAATGTCAGACAAGAAAGTGTTGCTTGTGGTGTTAAAAGTGTCATAAAAATTTTCTGGAAATATTTATTTAGTTGCAATTCAATTCACATATATATGAACATGATAAAATGTTTATTACATATTAGTTCTAAAGAACATGAACTCTTTACGCAGTTCGAGGACATTTCTGTCTTTATCTTGGGACCCTGGTTATATCTTCATGATTTGTCAAAACAAGCTCCGTTCTGTGCTCCGTTCCTTGAGAAATGACGCTGATAAGGATTTCGGTCCACCCAAGACTGTATAGTAAATTCATTAATCAACGCAGTGAAACGAATAAAATCGAAATTAAATAATCTCGGAGGAAAAAACTAAATGAACATAAAGAACAGCTAGCAGTTTCTCTTCAGCTCGATTTCAATCACAGCAAAACCACCTTTTATCTGAACGCACAAATGCACCTCACTGTACTTGAGAACCTTACATCTGAACCCTGAAATTTAAAAACGGAAATCTAATAGTTTGGAACTGTAGTCAGAGAGCTCTGATGAAACACTATTTCCCCAATCCGTAATATTTGTCAATTATTTCGAATAAAACGATCATAGAGCCTCAAGATCATAAGATAATCACAAGTTTATGATGAAACTCATAAAACAACATTCGCCATACCAAACATTTCAATTGCAATTTTAGTGTCACACATTTCAACAAACGAAATGTAAACTTGTACTTGAAAGTGTTTGTTGTTATTCTTTTGTTTTCATACTACTCCAAACAGCTGCATACAACGTCAAATGAATCTAAAAAATGTATTGAACTGAATAGGCCCTAATAAGTTCTAAATATCAAATTAACAACATATCATAAAAATGTTTTAATCGGACGGCTTGCCCACCTAAAATCGCGTGTTTCTCCACTGTGTGCCGTGCGAAGGGGATCCTCGCGAGAGCCTTGGGGAACGCCGCCGCCGGGGGCACGCGACGAAGGCAACGACGCGTGCTCCCCCCTCCCGCGGCCTTCTTCGCAGGTGCATCTCCTCGTATATTTTTCCATCGCGTTAGAATAACAGGGTTTGTAAAGGGGAAAACAGCGCGTACGGGGCCGCGGCCTCCCAGCCCCCCGCGGCCGCCACACGTGTCCGCGAAAAAATTACTAACGACCCGGAATCCTCTTGTCGCGGCGCCGGAGTTAATCGCACGTCGGGGGTGACGCACGGCTCCTCCGAGGGGCGGAGTGGAGTGTCAGAGGTTCTCGTGGCGAGCGCGCAGCCGCGGGAGGGGGAGGGGGAGGGGGGGAAGTGACAGCCAACGCGCCGATTGCTGCAGGCGAGGCAGGCGGTGGCTGTGGCACCAAACGCGCACGTTTTCTGGATGCAGGAGCTCTCTAGTGCTTCCTCGGCGATGAATTGGTAGGTCCGTTGAGGCATTTAGGCGCGACTCGTAACGACTTGTATACAGTTCCAATTCTGCTGTCGCCTAACTCGACCTTCAAGTTGCTTCAAATTCTTGAAATATTATGCCGAAGCGTTTATTTTTGTTTTGCGTATTTTGTTCTCCTACTTTACAAGTTTTTTGGTTCAATTATTAAGATTTAAATTCAAACTTGTATTTGTTTTCTCTAAACAACTTTTAATTCACTCAATTGTCAGAATTCTTGGTTAGGAAGAATTTAAGGAGGAGGGGAATAAACTGTGAACCAAATGAAACAACAAGTTATTTTTACATCGTGTTACAAAAATACCGAATAATAAGACCAATGAAAAGATTTACATTCTTGATAACAGGGTTTCTAAAAGAACTGAGGTATTCTCCGACGCCTTACAATTGAGTACATATTGAAATGTGAAGATAATCAATGAAAGACAGATGGGACTAGAAATGACAGTCGAGATCACTGTAAACACACGGAAATACTTCCATAGGAAGTGAACTAAACCGATGTTCTGAATTCTCGGGTGACCACCCCGTTATGTGTACGTTGATCACACGGCTCGCGCGAAGTTCTTTACTTAGTGCCGTTCGTACGCTCGTTCTATCTGTGACGTAAACAGGTCTTTCCACTCCCAATACCCTCGGTGTGAAGCATCAAGAAATCTTGCGCATGCAGAAATGCTTACATCCACGTAGTCACAGTAACTGGCGGTGAACTAAGGATGGATTGTCGGTGAAGAAGTAGGTACTCAACGGTGATACTCTTGATGATGACTTGATGTGAATGAAATCAGAGGTAGAGATGGTTTAGAAATTGAGAGAGAGAGAGAGAGAGAGAGAGAGAGAGAGAGAGAGAGAGAGAGAAAGAGAGATGGCAGAGGTGGCTATAAACATTGTGAGCGGCGGATGACCTACAAAGGCTGACGTTCACTTCACTGGTAATGGCACAAGTAAGGATGTGACGTTGGTGTCAGGGCACTTATCAATAGGAAGTGGCGATAACTGAGGAAAATATTTTGTGTAAATGCAGAATATAAAAGTAAAGAATTGGGGTAAATAAAACTGAAGTGTTCTGTTTTAGACGGCCAGGAAGCACAGATCTCATTGGCAGGTGAAGTGACTGCCGCCACCCGATTGCTGGGTCGTGTTGAGTGAAAAAGTGACGGGCGCATTGGAGGCGATGGGAGTCTCGACGTCCTCGCTGGAGACGGCGGTGGAAATATTGCGGGTTAGCTGTCGTGAAAAGATGAAAGCGAGTGATAATTAAAGTGGAGAATTTAGTTTCTAAAATGTGAAATTTGATAAAGAAATTACCCTATGAAAAATGAACGTCTACCTTCGACATAATGGACGTTGGAATATGGCGACAAATTGACAAGAGAAGTCAAAAGATATTCATGTTTGTTGTAGCGGTTACAGAAAACTTTGCTGCATGCGGCATTTCCAATCACTTATTAGATCATGGGTTTAATTACTTACATTGCAACGTGAGAGATGACAAGAGTACTTAGGAAAGACAGCGGCATGAAAGATAAGCCATAGATATTTTAAATGTTACAATTGAATACTGAAATTTCCAAAGGTTGTTAAATGGCAAAGTTACTGCGTGTTATTTGGGAAAAGAAGGTTTATTTAAATATTTTCAAGAATTCTTGTACAAGTAGCAGTTTCATAATGAACTCCCGGGTCAGGTATAAGGTATATAAATTATGTATAATGGCATTGCTACTTGAATAAGATTCTCTTATTCGATTTAATTAATTTAATGTTGTTTCAATAACTTACATGTAGCCGCTTTCTCAATGCTTAACAACATTATGAATTTCTAACTTGAAAAACTGTTAAGTATCGTGACATCTCGTTAACGTTTATTGCATATATTCTAAATAGATCTGATTTCTCCAGAAATATCCAATATTATGTAAAGACGAAACAAATGTCTTCATAGAACTATAGAACAAGTAAAGAAATCAACGAAAACTGCAGTGCATACAAACTGGGAAATTTCAGAATTTTTTTAGTTTTTAATTAGTTTATAGAAATGAGTGGAAGCACTTTCGTTACCTCGACTTCTCATTAGCCACCGACCGAAATCCTTTCACTCGCACATCTGCGGCGGCTAGTGCTCTGCGCGACATGTTGCTAGGTAGAGTCCCGCGTAAGACATGGCTTCGTCGAAACTACGTCTGTGCGATTAAAGGTCATACAAATCAACCCTTAATAGATATATCCCATAATCCTATTGATTAAACGCCTCAGGAGAGCGTAAAGACGTAAACCAGTCGAAAGGCTCGAAGATCAACGAAACAATACCAGAACGAGGAAGAATCAGAAATAAACATGCTTAGGAAACTGATGTCGAAAGCTTCCGCGGCTAGAGTCATGCGTGTGGAACGGAATTTATTGCAATAAAAAAGGTAAAACACGGATTTATATATATATATATATATATATATATATATATATATATCTATCTATCTATCTATCTATCTATCTATCTATCTATCTATCTATCTATCTATCTGTGTGTGTGTGTGTGTGTGTGTGTGTGTATATACACACACAATTTAAACAAAATTTCGCAGTCTCAACAGGCCATGACGAACTTCACTTTCAGAATGCGATATCGAGAACATTGGTGTTTCGAAACATGGATGTTCCAAATTTAAAAAAATTGCTGTATTATTAACATGTCGATTTATTTTGTTAACATGTTACGTTCCTAAAGGTAGGTTAGAAACCAGTAACATTAAGTTCGCGCGGGGGAGAATTTATCTTGACGGGGTAGTTTTCATTAAATTTTAATTAAGGTATAACAGAGCAAACTGAACAATTATAAGAACAATTAATACAGCTAAATCTGAAAGCCTGGCCACTCAGGGTCATCTCAAGAGGCCAGAGCTTTCTTAGTTCGCCGTTGCGCTAAAAGAGAGGAAGACGCTGCGCCTTTTCCACCTACTTCTCCGCTAGTTGATTGATTGATTGTTTCAGTGATTCTCGGCACGTCAACTGCCCGGATAATTAGTCCCGTACGTGTAGTGCTTGTTTTGCTCGGAAGGTGGCTGTGATTTTTCTTCGCGTTATGGCAAGATCCGGCGCCGACCTACCGTTGGCTAGCAGTGTTTTCCCTATCCTGGTGTCTCTCACCAGCGGGACATCGTCTCAGCCGGAACAAGCTCTAAGCTCCCGACCGGTCTCCCGGAATGTTTGCTTGTGTAGTTCGTGTTAGTGTTAGTATGTGTGTAAGGGGAGAGGATAGGACAAAACGGGGTAGGAAAGATCACGAGCGGTCCGTGACCCGTTTGGTAGGGTACTGCTCCGGCATTCGCCTGGTGTCTCCGCTAGTGAAATACGAGGAAAGGTGTAGGATGTACCAACTGAAGTGATATCTCCAGAAAAAGCGAAGTCTGCTCCATTAAGGTAGTTTATCAACCACGTTCGCTTCTTCGAACTTTGCGCCGTCATTAATATTGTTCACTTTTATTAACTCTTACAAAATTGTGATTAAGGAAGTTCTTCATTCATAAACAATAAAATGACGATATGAAAACATCGACGATTAAAATATCTGCTGTAATCGTGTTTAAAACATAGATGTTTCTAAAAAACATCGACACTGATAACACATTCTTAGCCGATCAATTGAGTGGAGTGGACCGAGCATCAGATGCTCGGGTTTCAAGGTCGAGCGAATTTTGCTCGGTGTGATATGGCGAGCAAAACCCTGTCGTATTGTCATGACATGTTTTGCGTGATTATGCGTGAGCTTCCGCTACGGTCCAGCAAAATCGTCTTGTGCAGGATTAATGCGTATGATCTTGGCTGCCCGAGTGACGGCGCGTTAAATGCGTTGATGCCATGCGCATCACAGCCTTCGACTGGTGACACCCAGACAGCCAAGATCATTTCAAGGAAACCACAATGTATGACCACGTAATGCCATTCCGATGAGATAGTCGTAAAAGTAATGAAAATAAACATCAATGAGGAAATTATATGGGGCGCGCATATGTCAGATGGAGAGCGTACAACAGACCGGCAAAATATCAATAGAAAAGCAACATGATAATTTTAAAATCTTGAGCAATTATCAAGATCGATTTTTTTTATCCGGCCGGCAGCCGGTTACTCATATTCGACCATACATCACACACGAACACACTTGCGGACTCTTCTGATCTGTGATCAGCAGAACGTGAGGCTCTCCGCGACAACACACACATGAGGGGCAAGCCACCAAGGCCGCCCCAGGCGGTACCCAAACCCACAACCCTTCGGAGAGTCCTATTTTTAATGAGGACAAAATAATAAATATGTCTATACGTTAAACAGCACGCAGTCTCTAAATACAGAAACTGATCGAAGGGAGGCACAACTTTTCTGAAGCGAAGTTCGTGCCAGGGGGTTGTCAGCAAGTCTTGCGGAAACAACAAAGCTGTTGCCACCACGGCCCCAGGCATTCCCCGGCCCCAGTAGGCGTGCACCGGGCCGCATTGTTGCTCACTGAGGCGGCGGCGGCTGCTGCAGCTGGGGGGCGTGGCGTATCGCAGCGTTTTCAGCCACGCCATTGAGGCGCGCCACGCGTGGCGAATGCACGCGTGCAGAAGGGCCGCGCGGCGCCGCTCAGCTGGACGTCTTCATCAGCGCTGGGCGCGTGCGAGAGATCGCAGACACGCCGGCTTCGTCACTCGTCAGAGCAAATCTTAAGTATTAAAAATGCGGGAAAAAATACATTTCTGTATATTTTTACTTACTCCTTACTGCTTACGCAGTGTAGAGAAAGATTGACATGCTGCCGGAAAAAACAGTGAATCTTATTGTCGGGTCCCGGTAACGCAAAAGTTGTTAAAATTGCCCCTATTATAGTAAATTACTTATCTAACATTTTGGCTATTAAGAATCCATGTTTTGGGGATATTTGATATTGTAAAATCTATTAACAGCAAAACGTGTCCCGTCCGTCCGTCCGTCCGTCTGTGAACAACGCTAGCGGCAAAACTGTCAGCTGTATTTTCAACTAAATTGATATTCCTCTATTGATCTCGCTGATGGCGCCGCCTCTTCAAATTGAAACCGATGTTTTAATTTCAGAGATATTCTACACAAATCCTCAACGATTTCAAAATTTTCAAAAAAAAATTTCCATTTTTTAAAATAAACTTTGTCTTTGGTAGCGTACAGAACACTTGAGAGAATGATCCAATTTCCAGTAAATCCCTAATAAAATTTTCGAAAGTTCCATTTTTTCGGCGACTTCCTCTAGGGTTACGATACAGAAGACAAGATTCTTTCTTCAAAAGAAATTTGCTCTCTCTAATTACGTAGTTCTTCAATGAACGCCACATTGTTTTTGAAAATTTTAGTATTTTGTAGTGAAATATAGACATTAAAAATATTAAAAACAAGATATTCTCAAAACCTCCAACGTTTTTCCTTACACTTAAAGCTAAAGGCACTAAATATCATGAATCAATTCCACTGTACTTTTTACACGTCACTGTACACTGTTTTAAATTATGAATTGTTTAGAGTAATTTTGCAAATTCTAATTTTCCGTGCTCCACTTGGTAGCCCTCAGGTAGTATCAGGCGGAATGAGCAGACCCTCCGCGCGAAGAGACGGCAATTGGATATTCTGAAAATTAAGGTGACCAATCGTCCCCATTTAGGAAAGACAGTCCTCCTTTCGTAGCTTCTCTTCTTCCTCCAAAAGTGTCGTCCTAACTGTTCTCCTTTTCGGTATTTTGAAAATAATGTGTTAATGTGATTAATCAAGCGGGAAGTCGTGATTGAATGTTGATACTCTAGCTGCAGCACTACCCGTAAAATCCAATATGAAGGATATTTCTTACTCCGAAATTTCCAATTTATTATTAGAAAATATTATTGACAAAAACTATTTATTCAATGGAAAGATACTTGTTTGATTGAATAAGTGAAAGGGGTGTAAGCATAATTAGAGTAGTTTTATTTCAATGAATAAAATATTTCACTTCTTTAAGGGGTAAATATTTTCGTCCTCCTTTGCATTGTAAAAAATGGTCTCCTTATGAAATTGCGTTCTCATTGTTGGGATATGTTACTGCCGTATGATTCGCAGTTTTAATTGTAAAGAATAAAGAATTAGATTTCATACCTAATGCTCTTAGATTTGTAATGAGTAGAGACAGTATTTTATTTAAGCTTCGAAGAGCTTCCAAAACTTTGTAATTATATCTTTGTTGGCAAATTTATTTTTAAAATGCTGTGCAAATATAAAACATATTTGGATTTTTTCTGTAATTACCAGTTAAAACTGTAGGTACCATAGAGAGAACTGTAATCATTGCTCGTTGTCTTAAATTCTGGGATCGCTACCCTAACCTATAAACAAGTTGAATTCTGAATGCAAATGAAAAAGAGCGTTTTGGCAAGAAATGATAAGAAAATGTTCCACAAGCGTAAACGCCAAAAGCATCGCCTTTTGTTACTTGAATAACTCCACGCTGGCAACAACGCCGCACTGGCTGAGCTGTAGTGACAGCCGCCACTTGGTCGTATTACTTCTTGTTTCTCGCCCTTTTTAACGGCTAAAATACCCATTTAATTTTCAAATTTGTGTTGATATATCAGCTTTAAAAAATAGTTTTCGCACCTAATGTTCTCGATTTGTAAGGAGTTTTACAAAAACTGATGACTGAGATAGTTAATACGGAGAGAAATTGTGATATAGTAACCTTTTCTAAGGTCGAGAAAGTACGAGCTGCTTTAGCACCACTAGTTGTTTTTGGGAATCGATTTCTTTTATACTTGTTAGTGCTTCCAACAGTTTTTATCTAGCATTCTTAGTTTTCGAGATACATGCTCATTTCTGCGCTCCTACAAATGTACTACGCCCATTTGTGTGCTGATAGCAACTGGAAACTAATATTTAAAGGACTTTCTTGGAACAGTTGAATTTTGATGCACCTCTATGAAGCGTAAATATTATATCTTGCGAACCAGAGAAGGTATTTATAAAAGTTTTTGTTTTAAAACTAAATGTACTCTTCATCTTGCGAACCTCAAAGCTTGAGGGGTATAGAGATTTCTAGAAGAATAGACCACTTTGACAGCTAGGTCTGGAAACATATCTGAAGGTGTTTTTGTCCTTGAGCCTATTTGACTCTCCTTCCTTTATTCGTTCGTTTGCAGTTGGCTAACTTGAAAATGGCTTCGGCGCTTCCTTTCGTCATGTCCTCGTCCGACGAAAATATAGTTCCCCACGAGAATGAATTGAAATTAAGAAGTGCTGTGCTACTGTGCCCTTCTGTACAAATTAGTTTTTATAAACAGTACATTTAATTTACTTTTTGTGTGATAAGTATTATGTGTATTTGAAAACAGAGTCTTGAATGTCAAACGCGTACTTGTGCACGTGCTTGCAGCTCCTTTGCGCAAAGTTGGCGAGCTGGGATCGAGAACGTTCCGTGCATTGCGTTTTATCCATTTATTTTTCATATAAATTCACAGTCGTGAACCATGAGAAGCCATGATGTCGTAGCGGAAGTCATATGCAAACATAAACACTTTACGAACAGGCATGGCTGAACAGCTGTCATGGCGGAGGGATACTTCTCTGAATTACATGATGTTCATTTGTTCAGTGAACTGTCACTTTGACTCATTCTTAGGCGGATTCTTCTATATTGCATGAGTTATTTGAGGATTTCCTCTTGAGGTATCTCCTTCGGTGGGTCACCGCCTCAGCAGAGGTAAGCTCTAACAGCTCCCAACTGGTCTCGTGCATGTGAAGGAGAGACGAGTGGGCAGGAATGAGGTAGAAAAGATCGAATGGTCTATGGTTTGCTAGTACTCCTCCGGAATAAATATTACATTTAACAGGTTTAAATTTGATGACTGCAGTTTATTTGTAGCGGAAGGGAAATGAACAATATATATTATCATACACCATGATATAACTTCAAAGATATTATTATAACATGACTTCTCAACTTCGTATAGACATTGTACGAGATAAGCAAGTCATCAAATCAAATATCAGGTTTCTTTCCAAAATACGTTTTCCTAAATTGTAGGGCTGTAAAGAGGAACATTCTAAATCAGCGGAAAGTGAATCGGTACGTCGATGATAAAACTGAAGATTAAGATACTTAAGAGTATACATTATTTATAATTCAGAAGGTAGCTTTTCGGTAAACATTTCCCCCAAATTACGTTACTATTTTGATGTGACCAAGTCAAAACCTCGTAAATAAATACTTCGCTAAGATTCAAATCGTTATACAAACTTAATACTGTACTACTAATACGATCCATTTCCCACTGATTTAGAATGTTCCTCTCAACAGAACTACAATTCAGGAAACAGTATGTTGCTTTATTTCGATTTAAAATATTATGGTAATCCATTTTCCGGTTTAACATTGCATCTTGCAGAAAGACAAATTCCCCACTATCTTGAAGAATAAAAAATATATGAGAAAATATGTCAGAATAGTACTATTGACACGCACTCTTCACATTATGCAGTGTATCAGTCCTTCTCTCAATTTTTAGACAAATATAGATGTGTACTGTTAATGAACAAGAAATAACTTTCCACAATCAGACAAAAGTCCTCGAATGAGAAAGAGAATGTTGCAATAATATCGCTTTCATTATGCAAAGGGGCGTACCAAAAAAGGTCTGTGATTTCACAAGTTACATTTTAAAATAAATTTCCACTCATAATTTTTTTTCAGGAATGCGCATGCTTGATGCAAAATGATATTTAGCATTAATGATTAATGAAAATTTTTCACAATACGGAATGTGCTGTGCACAGTTCAATACCTTTTCTACTCCAGTTGTGTGTGGAAGCATATCAAGAGATCCATCAACTTATGTTGCCAGATACTGTCAAAAATATTAAACTAAATGACAGTGTATTGCATCTTGTTTTAAAATGATTATCTTTATTTTCAATTCGAATCGCTTTGCAAAGTCAGATTTTTCATCAGCACTGCAAGTTTGTGAAAATAATAGAAATGAAGTTACCACCAAAGAATTCCTTCAGAGTAAAGCAAAAGCTTGGCTTGGTCGCTCAAAGCATGCAGGCTATGACGGCCGGGCCGCAGCTTTGTTCTGAAGTATAACTATAGCGGCAGAATAATGAATGAAATTTTCTTTCGTGTCGTTAAGAACGTTTAAGTCGTACGGAATTATGCAAAATTTGGAGAAATTTGTAGAAGAAAGTTTCGTGGATAAATTGAAGAGAAAAAATGAGGACATTCTGAAACGCAGTAGACAAAGAAAAGGATGAAGATGAAAAAAGCTAATTAAGGAAAATGTCAGATAGCGGAGTATCTCCAACGCAAAATGGTTCTATTTCTTGAGTGGATGCAAATTAAGGAGAAAGAATTCACTTGCTTCAAGGAATTTTCTGAGTCATTCGTGTAGCTGTCTCCTTAACATCTGACATTAATAAACTCTTCTTTGCTTTCTGTCACGTTTGTTTTGTTTGCTACTGCCACAAAAGTGTGGACTAATTCGCATTCAAAAAAATAGAATGTAGTAATTAGGTGCCATGTCTACGGAAAACGAGAGATGGATTGGCAGTGTATGTATTCATATACCACATGTACCAATAAATCGCTAAATATTCGGGAATATTCCACAATTAGCATCCGTGCGCGTCACGGCAACCCAAATTTATATTCAACATCGTATCATACGCGGTCACACTGATAACAAATGCGTATCTAATATTCATTTGTTCACACCGTCCAAGGTAATGAAACTGCATGTTCTCCTCTGCTGTGTAATGGCAGTGCAAAAATTATTTCGAAGTAATGAACCAATGCTATTCACGGCACGCTGACTGCATGCGTAACATGGGAAAGTAAAGATAAATAGATCAATAACAGAAGCCATAACGTTGTGCGAACAAATTCTCAATGTATGACATGGTAATGTAGAAACATAACATCAACAAGTCAGTGAGCTCTTTATTGGCAAAAAATATGATATCAACAACCTACGTACTTTTACGAACTTCCGACAAAAAGCACTTGAAATACTATTTCGATTTGCTATTTTTTTTCTAAAATGCCATACACTGATAAGAAACTACCAGCTTTAATTCGCTTTTGTGATGAGTTTAACTCATGGTACTACCCTTGAACATTTTATTAAGAAATATGGTTATGGTTGCAATATGTTAAAACAAAATACTGAATGACACATACTAATAAAAAATGTGCATGCATAAATGCTAGTAGTATTTACCAAACTATGATTAATTTCACTGAAACTAAAAATTATAACTTTTCTTTAATCTAATGTGTTAGGCGTGAAATATAAACAAACAACACTACCTTGAATTACTTACTTGTTGGTGTTTAAAACTTATCACAAATACCTAGAATTATCGTTTATACGATTCAGTGTCTTCCACACTTACTACCTGAAAACCTCGAAAAATGTCCCCCAAAAATGTTTCAAAAACAAGCATTAGCCCTTGTTAAATTTATCAGAAATACTCGTAATTTCCTTTACAATGAGCGGCTTCATAGCCCAGAAATACCCGGACATTTAATAAAAATCAACATTTTTTAATATAAAATCGCCAATCCTAGTAATACGTACAGTAATATTCACCGCTTAAGCTCTTCTATTATGTAGAGCCCGACTGGCAAAACTATGCAAAATTCATGCACCTGAAAGGGAGAAAACGTCGACTGCACGATAAATAAATAAATAAAACAACTATCGATAATCAATTTCGATAGTACACCGGAAAAAATGGTTTAATAAAGAGATCGGGACAGTTAAAATATTATCGTACATTGAAGCGTATATTTCCCTCTGACGCACCTCATTGTGTCCAAACGCTAGCACACCGTTATAAGTGATTGAATAAAGGACTTCCACCGTTCATGGTAACTGCCGAATCATTCCAATAATTGGCGCCTGAAAACCAATATTCTGTTCGTGAGACGCTGACAAATTCCTTTGACCTTCGCAGTGGAAAATATTCTATTATGGTTTCCACGAAAAGTAGTAGTTTTCAATGAACGTTGGTGACAAATTTTGAAAAGAGTGAGATATGAAGATGGATGTTGAAACTGATGTATATAAGGTAGGATAAAGGCATGTTAAATATATTTCTTCGCTCACAGAACTGAAAGCCTAAAAATGATTGCAGATGGAAATGAACGTGAGTAACCTGAAGGTGACAATAACTTAATGCACTGTACGTAAAGGTTCCTTTACAAAAAAAAATAAATTATGTTCTATGGCTGTTCGTTCAAATAGATAATTTTAATCAATTATTACATATTCAGTATAATTTTCATGACATTCCAGCTTCTATGTAAGCAATATGAACATCTAGACTGTGTTTCATAAAAAAACTCAAAACTCCTTTCAATGATTTATCTTTCTTCAAAAAACACTTCCCTTCAATCCACATAAAATGTTTTACTATTTAAATTGTGGTCTACTAGTATGATTTTGAGTGTAGAACCTGTCAAAAGGGTGTGTTAATTTCTTTGCAAAAAATGCAAAAGAAAATGTATTTGTGAAATTTAATAGCTACTTCCAATTCTAAACAAAACTAACAGAACGAAATATCTTGTAAACCGTGTAATCCAGTTTCCAGTTTATCAAACATTTTCTTTTTGCATTATCACTTACAAGATATTTTTAATACTGTATATCATAGAGATAACCGTTTTTTCGTGAAATTGGTTTTGGTTTGGTTTTTATAAACATTATGTGACGTCGTGCAACAGATGTCTAGGTATAGTATTTGTTATTCATATGTAATGAAGTCGTAACTGTTGTTTTTTATCCCAACTGTTCCTCTATCATAATAACAGAAAACCCCATCGATTACAACAGTAACATGCGTGTCCAACATTTCATCATCGCACTCTCTCGCTTTAAGCTACATAACACGTACTCAGTA
This sequence comes from Gryllus bimaculatus, assembly GCA_017312745.1. Lineage (NCBI taxonomy): Eukaryota > Metazoa > Arthropoda > Insecta > Orthoptera > Gryllidae > Gryllus > Gryllus bimaculatus. The sequence goes on from BOPP01000113.1 coordinate 3,829,003, forward strand.
TCTGTGTTATAGTATACTTTGTATTCTTGAGATACGATAACTCCTTGCAAAGGGAGGTTTAGGGCATAAACTGATGTCACTACTCTACCGCTGGCCGGGAGGCCCCCGAGTTCACTGAGTGCACTGACTATACAGCTAGGTCGAATTCAGCCGCTGTCTGGAGAAGAAGAATTTAGCGGCCGGCTGCTCTAATCGGTAATTTTCCGTGATTTCTCCAGGGAAATGCATGAGCAGTACCTTAACAGAAGGGCCACGCACCGCGCACGATCTTTCCCACTTCTTTCTTGTCCTTTCCTCACCCCTGACACACTTCTTAAGATTCAAGCCAACTTGTTTTCTTCATCTGGGTTTGAAGATGAATTTAGTCCAAATTTTCGTGATTACCTCTGTTAAAAATGTGTTCCATTTTTTAATTCGCTGCTCACGCACTTCTATCCACTTTCAGTTACTCTGTATCACTCATTCAACAACTCAACGATGAAATTATTCTCAAGACAAACTGCGGTACCTTCTGAAGTCCGACTCCCACCATAGTCGAATATGTTTTACCTGCAAATCATTATCCACCTTTCACCTGTCTCTTCCTGACCGAAAGTGGTCATTTGTCGTGCACACCGCTTCTTCCCATTGGCTGTCACTCGCTATACTCATAATTGTTTTCCTTAATAGTCTCATTTTTTATTTATTATTTATATTCCTAAGCAGGAAAATGACTCACATATTCCATTAAAAACTTGTACACTCTATTCTTCACGTAAAAACGCCGGTCAGGTCCTATTTTGGCCCCTTTTATTTATATCTTGTTGCTCGCGACCATATCGAATTAGTTATTTCACGTAATGATGTTCCCAGATGTCTCACTCCACCGTAATTCTATTAACCTTTGTGTTTGTCCTAATACAGGCCAGAATAAACCCTCTCAGTAGGTCGGCGCTGGATCTCGCCATCCAACGAAAAAGGATTTCTGCCCCCTCCAGCAAAAAACATTCACTACACTTACGGACTAATGACCTGGCTCGTTGACGTGCTTGGAATCACTAATCAATTAATCAATCCTTATAATGTCCTTGATAAAGCTGTACTGAATCGTGAATGTAGTCAATTGTGTAATGTTCAGTTATTTTTAGAGACGTTGCACATACGTAAAGCACATACGTTCTTTAATGGTCCACGGAATCTCTCATAAATTGAATTGAGTGTAGACAGCCAGAGTTTCAAATCCAAATTAATGTTTTATTCGTTGAATCTCTATGTATTTAAAATACAGCTTTGAGACGCTTGAGTAGTTTAATTTTATACAACTTTGTTACAGTGTTGAACGTCCAGCTGTTTTTGTACACAGAACATCATCGTATTGATAATATCACATGATATACCTAATAAATTATTTTATCGACAATATTTATTATCTACAAGGAAAATTGATTGTTGTAAATTAGTGTAAGATAGTGAACTGTAATTTACAGTGCTTTGTACTCGACTATAAGTGACCAAAAATAAAATAGTGGGTTAAAAAGCGTACAAAATGAAAAATTATCTGATTCAATTGTGCAATTGTTTGTATTGTTCATTGATTTTTTGTATGTATTGTTATGTTTATCATATTTTATTATGCTATTCTGACAGTCATTGAAACTATTTGCAGAATAAGTCGATCCGTAATTTTAAAGCCTTTCTGTTCTCCTCCTTTAAAAGTGTCGCTCTTTTCTTTCACTACTACCTGGGGAGGCACGAACTTCCACCCTAAATACGGTGGGGATGCGTGGAAAATCGCCCCACTATTTCACTGTCAGCATTTTATCACACAAAGCAGGAGGTCTTTTCATTCAGTCTGTCTTTCTCTCTCGCCACCTATTCCGCTCCCAGCATACTTTCATCCTGCTGCTCTGTGGGATTGTGTTTACCGGGCATAAAAGACAAATGAGCTACTGCGTTGGAAACGTTTGTATTTGCCTCATTGTAATTTTATTCCAGCTTGCACGCCAGAGCTTCCACGACTGCGACCAGTGTACCATCTTGCAAATAAGGCAATGCTAAACGAAGTTTGGTCACAAATAGTTGCTATGCGCCATGCTATATGGTAATAAAGGAAAATCACAACCTATTAATATAATTCAGATAATTCTATTCTTGAAAGATTTTTTTTAAAATAATAGTATTCGGATGTATTGAAAGATTTCAAACTGAAGTTTCAATCCAGTATAAATTATCTTGAAATGCTTTGTTAACTTGCTACTAGAAATGCTTGTTGATATCACAAATTCTTTAATTATTCAAATTTTATTCACTCCCTTCAATCTTATCTAATATGATATCTGAAAAGTCTGTCAACTCTGTATCTCGATATAGGTAAATTCTACTTTTCTCATTCCCATCAGAATTCTGAAAATTATAGCGAGACTAATCGCTATCTTTACGGTCATTCCGATATTTTAAATTAAACTCCTCATTAACAGCGATGGCAGCTTTCTGAGAATTTTTTAAACGTAATACATGTTGCCTTGATACTTTGCGTACAGCTTTTTCCCAGAGTCACATTGGAGTCTAAGGCTGCTGTGAAACGCTTCTGCTTCTGATTTGAAAAAAAGGACAAATGATCAATACAACGATATTTTCGAAATTCCAGTAACCATTATTCATATATGCATCTAGTATTGTGGCTGTAAGGTGGCTCATGGGCAGCGTAGTAGCTTCCCGTGGCTCGATCCCTGGTTTGATTCCGATCGGGGCAAAAATAGTTGTAACTTTCGTTTAAAATCGTTTCGGTATCTGTGGCTAACGGACGAAGAAAGAAAGCTCAAGCGGGCGGAGATAGCTAGTTACGGTGAAGCGAATACATCACACTCGCCGCATGTCTCTCTTACCCCCCGAGCGAGAGAAGTCGGCAAAGTCGGACAATCAACCCCAAATGCCAAATACATACATGTAATATTGCTATAGATACATTAACTACAAAATTTAATGAAATTCATTCTAATGTCGATTAAAAGCGTTATTAGTCGGACACAAAAAGAATATTTGTTATAGTAATTCACTTGAACTCATGAAACTTCTCGTATTTTTTGTTCATAGACGGTATTTGATTTTAATTTTATATTAAACAGAATTTACTTAGATAAATATTTTCCTTGACGTCTTCAACACAGTGTACGGAAACCATGAATTAGGAAGAAGGGATGACATCAAAGAGTTAATATGATTACAAGAAGAGATTTATTTTCACCCAAAAGTACTCACTCCATACAATTTTTTACGAACATTGGAGCTTTGCATCGGCAACGCTATGTTCCGCAGCATCGCTGGCGGCTGTGGCGAAGGGGGCTAGCGCTTCTTGCACTCCAGCACCCAGCGCACGCAGCCGAGCAGCGCGGAGGCGTTGGAGTAGGACACGTCGATGCGGTACAGCCCGTACGGCAGCGCCGGGAACGGCACCGACATGCCCACCTGCGGGCACACCCACGACGCGTGCTCAACCGTGGTGCCTACACCGTTCACGCAATTTTCTCCAAAACATACTCCTCGAGCGATCTGGACGAACTGGAGGTCCAACGGATTTGAGTTTATTTTGATTTTTGAAGGTACTTTACATGACAGCCTGAACAACGTTATCAAAATTTTCTCAGAAAAGTCTCCAAATTTTGTAATTAAACCTTTTCCTCGGATAGCGCAAAGGACGCTTAAAAAATGACGCAGATCTCATTTTCGTTGAACAATCTGATTTTGAAAACTGCAAACATTACATATAATGAAAGAAAGTATTTGGTGTTGTAAAACCACTAGTTCATTGATTATTTGCCTTTTTCAGCCGTATGAATACAGAAGGTCGTTAGACAAGAAAGTAATAGTGAATGGTATATCCTGGGAGGTGGCAATTTTCGATTTTAATCCCTTTTAAAGCGCCGCAAGACATGATCCCACGTGGGACTTAATTGAGTCTGCTAATCACACACGGAGGTTGCCTTTATTCCATTGAGCAAGCGATTTCAAGTCGTTTCTGATATTACAACTGTATTTGTTAGCTCTGTAGGTGAAATGTGTGTGATGTATGAATGACAATGGAAAATTAGTTAACATATACCCCATGGGATACCCAAGAATCGAAGCAAATACTTTCACATACGTGATCACGTGACGATAAAATGGATTGGCTGGGTCGGCTTATTTATTTATTTATTTACTTATTTATTTATAATTATTTGAAGTTACCCGGGAAAGAGACCTCATATCAGCTACAGCTGCTTCATAAGATACCCTAGCCCTCATTTTAGTACCAATAAAATCTCTTTTATTCATAACATGAATTGTTATTTGAAGTAATAATAAATAATATTTAAGAGAATCAATTGGATCTTTGGAATGGCGTGAATACAGTGCTCCCGGAGAAAGGATGTTTCGGAGTGTTTATTTTTAATTACCAAAATTATTTGAAGTCTAAATTAGCTAAACTACATTTGACGTTTGGAGAGGGCAAGGCACTTCCGTTATTAAAATGTTTTGGATTGGATGAACTATGGAATTAAAATAAGGTGATAATATTTATATCCATATTGTAAGTGATACTTCTAACATTTCTTCGGAAATTTCTTCTCTTCAAACCAAAAACTAAAATGGAACCACAGAAAACAATGTTCAAAAGCGACGATAGATCAAAAGCTCGAAAGCCCTGAAAACTTAAAATCATCCAAACAATATCTCGCGCAGAAATATAAATATTACATGGAAAATCATGGGGTTTAAATTAAATATTTTGTGTTATAAGTTACTCGTAGATTCAAAATTCAAGTAAAAGTAAGTGAATTCTAATATTAATGAAATTATTATTTATGTAAATTTCTTAATTCGGTGATAAGAAAAATTATTGAATTTCTATTATCTGCAGTTGACAAATCAGAAATTTCAGTCAAGTAATGTTGTGATTTGACTTCAACTAGGCCACAAAGCGAACTCCGCAATCTTCTCTTAGGTTAGAAATTAATGGAAATTTCTTGTATGTTGATAAACTTGGAAACTAAGAACTAAGTTTAGAGTTCGTGTCTAGCTTCAGAAACGCTCGCATCTCTCTCAGGGAATGGAAACTTTCATGGGCCACCACTCAAACAGAAGGCGTAGCTCTACCATGGTAACGTTGGTTATTCCTGACTTACTCAATGAACTTTCCTTGAACAAAAATTTAGAATAAAACTTCATCCATAGATAATCATCCATAATGTTAGATCATTCTCCACGTTTTTAGGATAAAAATAATGTAAACAGTATATAACTTTAGTTAAGAAAATATAACGAAAAGTGTGTTTCATAAATACGTGTACTTCTAAAAAACTTAAGATGACGTATAAACACATTATTTACCAAAAACGTCAAACAATGTTGTAAATTAATTTGTAATCCAACTGTAATCACATACTGTTTCTGCAGTGAGGCAAGTGTCATGAAATGACAATATAATAGTCACGCAACCAGTCAGTTTCAATTTACAAAAGCTACTGATATAAATTGAACGATTTTGCAATCTGTTTGGGGTGCAGTAACATAAACGAAGTAGAACACTCAGTGACAGTGGTGCAGAATCAACAAGCAATGGGTTACGTGCGATATGGTAATCAATTTACGATGGGTCGAGCTTTAGTGGCGTTAACTGGCGACACGGCTGCGTCACCATGGAAACCTCACGTTCAGAGGTGGGCAATAGCCTCACGTACTTCCCGTTCACACGAAGAAGGGCCTTTGCATGAAGCAATTGATGCCAGCGAATGCGATTTTTTTTTGCTATTCGTTTAAAAATAAATTGAGCTATTGAAAAGAACAAATCACATTTAATTAATTCTGAAGTGTTATTTCGAATGTAAATAAAGACGTAATTGAGGGTGTATGTTCAATTACTTACATGAAATTACTATTAATTGGGGGAAAGAAAAACATTGTAATTACAGTGTATTGTTTATTTTATCAAATGTGCGAGGAAAATTGTTAACTCATTTTATAGATACGAGTCAAATTAAAGTGAATTTAATATATCAATATTGCTTTAAATTAATTAACAAAAAAGAAATATAATTGTGTTCATTACAGACTACTGAAACATGAAACGGAAGACAGAGATTTCAGGGAATTACTTTTCGATAAATTTCATTTACATTCTAAAGTTTAAGAGTATAGAAATCAGCAGTTATTAGAAATTAATAGTTTAAAAAGCATTGATTAAAGTAGTGTATCTTTTATTTTGTCTCAAAATTAAAATAGTTTAATTTTTTCAGGTCTTAAAAATGGAATTTGTGAAGCGACGAAAACATACTGCGTTTGAGAAACAACAACACAACATGTAAAAGAAGTTGAATACATATGGAGTACCGGTTTCTCATAAAATCTGAATGAGAATTACTTAAACTATTATGAAACAATATAGAGAAAAAAAGAGAAACTAAATTACATTTCAAAAATATTTTGAAAAATATACTACAAGGAAATATATGATTCTATAAAGAGCTGTTTAAATAATTAACTTGTGAAAGGCCAGTATCAAATATTTTTGTCGTTTGTTCATTGATGGTAGTTTGATTTGTTTGAAAGTTTGACTTACATCACTTAGAATTTCCTTCGTTAGCGGATATTTGCAAAATAAATAAAGTACGTAGCTATTGCGCTTCTTCTGTGTTTTCAGGACTGAGTAAATCAAAATAAAATCGTCCAAAATCAGAAAACAAACTTTCATACACGGAATTCTTTTAGATACTGCCATCCTGTATCTGGACATTGGCCACAAATAAAAATGAAATTTACTAAGCCCTTTGGCCATGCTATTTATCATGTGTTTAATTACGGTAATTCAAAGACTAATTAATATGAATTTTATTTTTCCACTTAATATGTAAAATCGAGTGATTTAATGCATGCAACAGCAATCACAGCGTTGATGGAATGCGGGTCACATGAACACGGGAGACGCGTCCGTCAGAAGAGGCCGTGAATAAGGTCACTGAATTTGGTAAAGCAGACGTATATTAACTAATGATGGTTGTGTTTCTCTTCATTAGCATGTTTGTTTGGATTAAAGCAAAATGAATTTTTAATGCGATGATTTTTTAGTAACAACATACCTTCTCCCGCATTCGCGAGCAGAAAATTACCGCTCGTGTATCGATCGGTTCAAAACTGTACGACGCGTGAAAGGCGTTGGATATGCAGAGGACCGAAATTTATCTACATTGTGAATTTGAGTAAATCTATGTTTGGTTTTTAAGAGTATTTCTTTTTATAAAGTAATAAGAAGTATTCTCTTATCTACTAAGTGTAATACTTAATCTACCAAGAGTAATAAGAACCATCAGACCATTAATGAATCTTCAAGTTCAGCAGAGAAAGGAGTTTATTTTCTTTCTAAAAAACATTTCCATGAATGGGCATTGCTTAAAACCATTATAAATACTTGGATCATCAACTCTTATGAGGACTTTCACTTGAGATGAGAAGTATTTTACTCTGAGCGTACGCGAGGGTGCTTTGACTTCATGTCCTTCTGTTTTCTGAACAAGAGATCACCGTTGAAATCATTTCTTAAAACTAGAGTACCCTGTGTTCTCGACATTTTTCAGGTGTCATGGGAATAATGTATTTAACACATAATCGGAAATTATTACTGTTTTTCTTATCAAAATGGTACATACTACGCCAGAAAATTATTGAAATTTTATGCAGCTGTTATGACTCGGCATCTTTATATAAGGTAATTACAACTGTATATTTTTTTATCGTTGTTCACTGTCAGTAAAGCAAAATCACAGAAAATCCAAAGGAAACACAAATGTCATAGATCGCCAATACAATTGTGCAATTCACACTATAAGGCAAACAAATTAGACAGTAAGGGAATGCTTAGTTATGAGAATAGGGTTCCACACCCTAAAGCTATAGGGTACGATTGCAAGCAAGCCAATAAAACCGCAAGCAAGCAAATAGAACGGCAAGCAAGGAAGCCAATAAGACGGCCAACAAGCCAGAAAGACGGCACACAATCCAGCACGGAAACCAAGGCAACGACACGGAAGCCGGAAAGATGCCTTTGCAATAAGTCAGCGAGATAGCCGTGCGGCAGGTCCATGGTGCGAGCCAAGAAGTCGGGGAAATGTGCAGCGAAATTCAATTCAAGTGGGCAGAAAGGCAAAGTGCACATGGGGGGGGGAGAGGGGCGCTCGCCACCCACTGCCAGTTGGCCGACGAGTAGGTGGCCTTGGGCAGGGGCAGCGCGCGGGCAGCTTGAAGCGCTGCGTCAGGATGGAAGTAGCCGGGGCATGCGGCGCAGGTCGGCGACTTGTGGTTGTAGGCGTTGGGCGCCCACCCGCCCTGCCCCCATTGCGCGATGTCCACGCGGCCCTGGCCAACAACGCATCAACATCATCATCGTCATTATCTCCTCACTGGCTGAATTGGGCTCAGAGCCAACATTGCCGCTGTATCTGGCAGCGTTTCATTGCAGGGGGGGGGGCAGACGGTCGCTAGGCCTGAGGTTCTTAGTAGAGGAGGTAACGCCCACTCGGACCCGAGTTACTCGGCTGTACTCATGTCGTTAGTTTCAAGGAGGAGGCAATGAGGAGGTGGTTCGCCACCGGCCTTTGAGCAGGATTGGGCGCGAAATCTGTTAGTCGGCATCCTCTAGGCAGTAGGCGACTGATCCCCAACCCCCATACAAACGTTTGGAGGGAAGCATGGAGCATGTCTAGGTTCCGGCGGTACTCACGTCGACAGCTTCAAGGTAGAGGAAGTGAGGAGAGGAGTTAAGGGCAACGAGCTTCCTGAACCTTGGTCCAGGCTGCCCTCAAATGGGTTCTCGGTTTCGTCGTGTCAAAGCCCGATATTCACTGGTAATTGAGCGGGGATTCGAGTAGACGTATTGTGAGTGACGCTTAATTCCATCCTGGTGCTAGCCTCGAAAGCTAGAAGCTTTGAGTTGGCAATGGCCCCACCCAGGCTCAATTGGCGAGGTTCTAAGGGCAAACTGCGTTCCGGCGGGATTCGAATGCCAGGGTCAAAGAGCCTTGCTGCCCAGCCCGCGGAGCAATCCTACGGGTAGACAAGAAAGTGTGAAGTGGTAAAGCATGCATAATTCACGTTTATGCAACCAACTCTAGCAGGGAGTTCCTGGGCGTTGGTGGCGATTTTTGACACTGGCTACAATGAGTTCGAATTCAGACGCTGTTTGAAGGAGAACTCGTAGCGGCCGCTTCTCTAATCGGTAATTTATCATATTAATACCAGGCGAATGCCGGAGTAGTACCCTAACAAACGAGCCACAGGCTGCGCTCAATATCTCCTTCCTCTTCCTTGTCCTATCCTCTTCCCTTATACACACACACACTTCATTCGCTTCAGTCCACTACCACACCTATGGATCGCGGAATACTTCGTACAATGTTCTCACGCACAAATATGATTACAATAACATTTATTCACAATCAATTCACCAACTTCGGTTAAAGAGAAATGCATGCACTTTACGTAGGCGATTCCACTCGTGAAATTGAAGTCAATAGTGCTTAAATAAACAAACAAAGTGCCCCAATCTCAAAAAGTACCTAAAAAGTTTATCGCTTTTCCTATCCGATTTTTCTTACTGATTCTCGCTACTAGCCAATCATAAACTGTGACTCGTCCTTCTTAGGAGGTGGTATACATCGATCGCTATGTCGATGTCCGATAAACCGCGAATGTACTACTGTAACATAACCTCTTTGATTTGAACATAGATTTAAGTTATTTTCAATTGTTGGCGCATATAGGAACTCTGTTGGACATAATTTCAATTTGTGGAGGAGCCCTAGTAAATACCTCTCGTGCTTTGAAAATTCTCAATTAAATACCCTCCTCTCTTCACGAGTCGGGGATTTATCGACAATTTCTAAAGCACTCGTGGTCTTACCGATGTTTTTGGCTTGAAAGTTTGGTTGTCTGTAGATTGGCCAACCGGTAGGGTTTTTCCACACAGAGGGAGCGAAAACTATACTGGTAGTAAGTGGCCATTATATGTATGCAAGTACGGAATTCTGCCGACACACTTTCGTTTAACAAACACTTTGCATCTTCAGTTCATGGCTCGGGAAACAGAAACAGTTTGCAACTGGCATTTTAAAATGTCATGAACAGTAGTGCTAATTCTAAAACTGCCTTACATAGGATTTTAGTTTGCATAAAGGCAATAAAAGTTTACGTGCCTCACAGATCACGTGTGCCACCAACAGAGAATGCTTCGATTCTGATTCTAGGTAAATATTGCTGCAATGAAAATGTTTTAGGGAATTCTAGAAAGTGGGGACAGATTTTTCAATTGAATTAACGGGTTCTATAGCAACTGATTTGGAGTTGTTTCGCTTGACTGGACTTTGGCGCGGCCGCTCAGCGCCGTAGCCGACGATTTCTGAGAATTGCGCGCGCAAGTCGCACTCGTGCCCTTCTAGTCCCGTCGCTGCCCAGGGCTGCCAAGACGCCCAGAGAAATGCCCGCTTCTAGCTTCGGTAGGCAGCACACGGCTTGTGGCTAGGAATGAAATCATAGCGTAATGTATGAAGCAAGCGCTGAGGTGCCCTTGCAAGAAATACAGAAGTGCTCAAATTACAGTTTGTGCGCGTGTGACACTTCGGCGCAGTCCTTACAGTGATTCTATATTGTTTGGGTTTTTGGGCGCTTCAAGTGCTATGGGCATTTCTCCCACGTGTGTAGTACATGTTTTATCACGTAAGGCTGCTGGGTTCTCTCCCCACTGGAATGTGAGTTCCGGATTCAACTTTCACGCCCGCTTGAGAAGTTTTCCCTACCTAGGTATCTCCCGCCAGCGAGTCACCGCCGCCGCCGGGACAAGCTCTGTTCTCTCAACATGTGAGGCAGTGTAGAGCATGTAAGTGTGTGGAAGTAAGAGATGAGAATAGGGCAAGCAAGAGGAAAGAAAGATCGCGCGCGGTCCGTGGCTCTGTGTTAATGTACTGCTCCGGCATTTGACCTTGTATTGAACAAAAAAAAAGCACGGAAAACTGCCTATCTGTGCAATTAGTCGCTAGAACCAACGTATGAAACTAGTGACGAATATCCTGCCACCGTCGGGACTCGAACCCTAGGACCTACTGTTCAGAGGCCCTGCAGCGACACCAGTTGATGCCTTGATCCCTCTCAGCCGGATTCAGTCCTTAGTCACATGGACGTTACATGGATGACATCCGTTTGGGAAAGGGAGGAAAGGAATGCTTGTTTTATAAGTTATGCATGAGGTTAGGAAAATCTCCAATCATGCCACGTCACACAAGCAAACTTCCACGCTCTAGAAGAGATTCGACACTTCTAGCAATGTTGGCTCCCCAGATCATCCCCTGCGGATTATTTCTGATCTGCCCATAGTATACAAGTATAAGATAGGAACAATTATAACTAACGTCATTAGGCCGATAATAAGTAAATAACGGCCACGTTCGTTATTTTGTTTCCGGCAGTGTCAACTGCACCTTTTTCCGTAACTGTATATCATGGTTATCTCCGGAGGCAGCACTGTTCCTCCCCTGCTTCAGCGTGACACGCAGCGCGAACCTACACGAACCTCCTCTCCAGGTATCTCCTCCAGTAAGGTTTTATCCCAACCGAGCAAGTCTGAAGTTTTAGTCTGTGCCCCCGATGTGTGAAGAAGTGTATTTCATGAAGGGCGTGCAAGGGGAGAGGAGGAATGAAGATGAAGGAATGATCGAGAGCCGCTTATGGCCCGCCGGGGCTGTTGTTCCTGTTTTCGCCTGGCATTCATCGGCGAAACCATGGGAACAGCCGATCAGAGCACCAGGTCGCTTGAAACAGAAGCGATTGGGGATTGTAACGGGGTTTATAATTACTCGTTATTTGCTTTATTGGCCGATACGTTCAAAATTTCGTCACCTGATAACAAACAAAATTGATGACAGAATGTTGCGAAAACAGCACGTACTTCCCCGCCCAATGTAAAGGTTAAGTAATATTTCCTCCGAACGTAACAAGTCAGTAATCTTTGGAAAACTCGTTTGAAATTGTAGAACATAAGGTACAAAAACTAATTGTTAGGTACTAAAACTAACTTACGTACAGCTATAATAAATCTCCAACCTTTGAGAAGGAATTTTCGGAATTCTCTACCACCGTTTTGCAGAGCGACGTGCAGAGTTGTCCTTTCCAATCTGGTATCGCCTGAGACTAGCAAATGGAGCACGAGAAATTCGAATTTGCGAGTTCAAAAATGCAAACTTACGCTAAACGGCTTACATTTTTTCAAAAATATATCTTTTTTAATAAATTGTATTTTAGAACATTTTATTTAACAAAAGTCTCTATCATCAGTATTGTACTTTTGCAAAGTTAATTTGTTGTTGTTGTTTGCAATTTTTGAAAGTACAGAAAGTTAGCTGAAAATGGGATCATCACCTTTTCCGTTGTAAGAGAAAAAATTTAAAGAAAATAATTAGAGACTTTTCTTAGAAAAAAATGTAATGCAAAATTACGCCAAAACTACCTACGTATACTATTATCGAAAATTTGAATACTATCTTATACGAAAATGTGAACAAATTTCCATCAAGAAAAAAATTATTCTCATTATTGTAGTTGTAGCAAGATCCTGAAAACAATTTTAACGATTGAAATTTTCAAAGAATCAGGGATCTTAATGAAAACGAGACCTACGGTAATAATTTAATATTTTTATAGCTGGGCCACCACTTGCGCGTGTTTGTATAGTGGTGTAGATGAAAACTGAATAGAGACCATACTTACAATTCAAAGTTTCTTATATTACGTTGTTTTCGTTAAGGGGATGCAATCCACAGTGTATCTTCTAATCGCACTTAATCCAATTTTCTTTACAGGTTGAAATCACACTCCTGAAGGGTGCCTAAAAGGGTTCTAGTGAAGATGAAATGCCCACACTTCCCTTTGAAAACGGTGGCAGCCTAACTGAGGCGCACTGGCAGCTGCCCTTTTGGCAGGCGATAATCTCCATTGTAAAACAATTCGGCAAGGATTTCCGATTTCACATTCGTATATTAACTAAACAAGGATCCAAATTTCTAATGGTGAAGATTTTGTTAGATGTAGGTTTAAAATGCTAAGTTTTAGAATCGCTGGATTCCAGGTATTCTTTACTTTACAGACCTGAGGCTCTTTACACGAACCATTGTACCTCATAAAAACGACTAAGTAAGAGTTAGTTTTCAGTATGTTCAAAGAATAATAAAACTTACTTATAATTATTACGATAAATATGTGTGTATATAATTAATATAAATTAATTATAATTACGATAAATTAAATTACTTGAAATAACCAAAACGGTGAGAGGGGTAGCTTTCTAAAATATTAGGAGATAACAAATTTCGAAAAAATATATAGATGTCATTATAAACGTTACTACCAATGGATTGCATGAAATTTAGGCAAAGACAGTCTAGATGTTTAGTAATAATGTATCTCCTTAGTCAATGGTCTTAACATTACACGTTCACTATAGAGAGGGTGTAATTTGAATGAAAAAATATAATTTGGGGTCTTACATTCCCACTTTACTTTTTCTTCATATTTAATAAAACTAGCTTGCAACATTAGTTTTATTATATTAAAATATGCATATTCATTAAATATTCACAATTCAACTCGTTAATATTTAACATTAAATTTTGTTTTGTTTTGAAATTCATTAACATTCGTCAATATCGGCAGTCCTATTATGAAACGATAAAAAGCTTCGCATGGATAATTTAACATATTTTTAGCATAAAAGGAACAAAAGGTAGAGACGTGGATAACATTACGTATTTAAATCATTTTTACACAATGAAATTTCCCAGTATTGCAATGTTCATTTATCTGTAATAACTCGAGGTTAATTTTCTCTGCTAAATACACAATGAAATTTCTCAGTATTGCAACGTTCATTTGTCTGTAATAACTTGAGGTGAATTTTCTCTGCTAATACAAATTCAACATGATCTCTCGCCAGTAATAATTGCGTCTATACAAAATATCGCAATGTTTGATGTGATATATCTTTCTAAGCAAATAAATTAGAAAACTGAGCGTGCGCTAAGGAACGCAACTATGCGAGTTCATTTTCACAGTCGAGGGCACGCCATTTTCAAGGAATTTAAGTCAGGTGAAACAGAGTATATCGCGCAAGGGTGATGTGCGTCAGGGTGGAAAAGTCGGGTGGAAGAAAGTGGGCGATGCAGAACGTCTTGGAAGCGAACAAACGCTGCTAAGGCAGCGCAAGAGAATTGCCAGAAGGGAAGAAGTGAATTCCACTGAGAGAGAAACAAATTCTTTCCAGTTATATAGGTTTTTCAAACACTGTGATAGTGCCTAGTTCTAAACTAGTGTCATATATTTCCTTGATAAATAAAAACGGTCAGTAAATGTGAAAGGTGGTGATGAGATTTACTTCATTTTAACTCCACTTCAATGAAATATCTGAATATCTCCTTTTTTATTTTCTTTCATTCTGAAGGAATACTATCCTACAAGTTAAGAAATATTTATGTCTTGAGACGAGACTAATTCCATGCATCCTATATTTTCTTTAAACAAGGTTTTTATTTAAAAGATTTTCGAATCTTCAAATTCCTTTACACTGTAAAATAATAAGGTGAAATAATACTGTAAAATAATGATTTTTAAGACCTCCCGGTCAACGACACTACACGAGTACCGACAAAATCACTATCGAACCATCGTAGCCGTTTACTGAACCGAAGAAAAATACAATATTAACTTACAATTTGTTTAAACAAGGTACCAGTACATATCGACCATGATATATTGCCTTTTCGTGTTTAAACCATGTCCTTCAGTAACGTGTGCTTGGAATATTGGAATTCAAAATATAAAATTTCATTATTTATTACTTAGAATAACCATATTAATATTTATGCAGTACAATTTCCTACTTCTTGTCACAATGACCCCCTATATCAATTGCGTGGTTCGCTACAAGTTTCGCTGCAATTTACTGAGTATAAAGGCGTAATAGTCCCTTGACTTCTGTGCAATAAATACAACTTTCTTTAAAGTTGATCGTTTTACCCAACTGGGTAAAATAAGCAAGTAAATAAATAAAACCGTCTGAATGTCAAAAAGTCATTGGAAATACCTTGACGTCGTTGTCGAGGTCCTGTGGGAAGGTGACTTTGCCAGAGTAAGCCGGGAGGCCGGAATCCAGCAAGCGTCGACGAAGATCAAAACGCAGCGTGTGCGCTCCTTGGTCATCGCATGCTAGAAACTCGCGGAGCACCAACTTGTAAGGGCCCTGCAACCACACAAGAGACGAGTGAATATGGATTTTAAAACACAAAAATAAAAACAATAATATACAATGCAAATGTAATGAAATTTGAACAGTAAATTAATGAAACATTAATAAATGAAAGTTGCGTCGTAACTTCAACAGTACATTTTGTTAAAAGACCCACACCGCCCTGCAACTGATTTCAGGGGCAAGCATATATGCAGCCATGTGTTCTGGAATCACCAATCAATCCCAAGAATTTACGTGACGATACGTCATTGAAAGTAGAAACATGGGCACTGGAAAAACACATGTCCGGAGATTTCAACAGCAAATTTGCGTACAGTACATCGTCTCTTCCAGTTTGAATCTGCGAAGACAGGCTCTAAAGCAGCCACTATTCGTCATAAACTGGTAAGAAAATGTATCTCGCCGTGCTCCCCACTGATCCACGATTCAACCAAATCATCAGTCGGTAGGCGTACCTTTTCTTGGAAGAAGTCCCATCGCTGCTGTAAATCTGCCAGTGATATCAACCAGTTTGTATCCCGTTACCTTTGCCATAACACCTCTACAGCGAGCAATTAGACTTGTAGGGGAAACCCTGTATCTCTCAGGAAATATCCCTATTTTCAGTCATGTTTTATGGAGATCCGAGAAAATTCATTATGAGTGGATATTGCAGTCTTGAAGGCAATGTCCTCGAGCTTAGGTGTTACCAATTGGGCTGATAGCGGGTATCAGTTCATCTCTGTCTGGTGACTGGTGGCATTATTTCTGGCTCAATTGGCTTTGAGATATTCTTCATCACCAGAGAGATGCGGGAATAAAGACGTGACAAGTGTAAAGAAGTATATTAAAGCAGGTTGGAAATTAAACTTGCACCTGATAATGTTGTATAGTCTAACCCACACATGTTTGTCAGGCTTCTGACGAAAAAAAATGTGTATTTTCTGAATTGCGATCTTCAACTGATTACTGGCCAGTGTATAGTGCCCTTTCAATTGAACAAAGGTCTCTTTGCTACGAGTTCACTAGTATAGATTCCTGCCTCGAAGGCAGTGACAAACCACTGTGAATCACTAGCAATTCGAACTCACTTTCTAATGACTTTCCGCTCAGATTTTGTCTCGATTGATTTTCGATTATTCTATTCATCTCTCCTTACACTTTTTTCTTTATGGTCACGATTACGCGGTGGCTTCATTTTCGTGTTCGCCGTTTGCAAGTTGTGGATTGTCAGATCACACCTGATGCTTTTCTCCTTTTCGGGCGGGGGAAAGGTGGCTCAGGGCATCAACTGATGGGATTGTGGTGTCTCCGACGGGGAGGTCCTGGGGTCCGAGTCCCGGCGGGGGCAGAATTTTTGACCCTGGCCAGATAACTAGGTCGGGATCTGTCGCTGTCTGGAGGAAATTCTATACTTCGGCGATATTTCCTTCCCATTCCTTGATCTTTGCTCCCCCTTTACACACACACGCTTTCACACTTGCCGGGAGACCGTTCGGGAGCTCGGAACGTGTCACAGCTGGGACGGTGCTCCGCTGGAGGGAGATACATTGTTGGGGAAACCCCGCTCGGCAGGTCGGGAACAGATCTCGTCATTCAGCGGGGGCAAGATCACCGCCACATTCCCAGCAAAAAACCATGCACTACGCTTACGAGACTAATGACCTTAGCAGTTGACGCTCCCGGAATTACCAGTAACACAGTGCGACAATGAATTTTCCGCAGAGCACAAACATGTGATTGTTATGTAGTTCAGTGCCTTGATAACACTGGTGAAAACCATTTTTCGCTATCACTAAACTTTCTTCTTGAAACGCGATTTTATGTGCGCTCAATTGCGATATTTATGTTGTCGCAGCGCATATCACATTCTGTTCTCTTTTAGGAAAATGATTGCCTAACGCTGGGGAAGAGAGGGGAGAGGGAGACAGCCACTGGGAATACATAATGGGAACGAGAAACCTTCGATACCAGTTGCCCACTCCGTTCAGTTAATGGAAACCTGCGAGAACAGGAGGCCACTCCTGAAGTATTTTGGCTATTCAATTCACAAATGGAAAATCTGTGATGATCTCAAAGTTCCGTGACTTTTTCTAAGAAAACAGACTGGTTACACAAACGATTGCTGTTTCTTGTGTCACTGGGAGAGTAGGGAAAGAAAGTTACGTATTCAAAAAGTTGCCTTTAAGAGAAATGATCAATCCTGGTGAAAAAATGTGTCGCATGAACCCCTTGTCAAAAAACACAGTATGGTTAAGAATTTTGAAATTAAACTCTATGAAGAATTTTTTGAAAGCAATGGACAAAGACGGCCCGAGTTTTCAATTTTTACTATCAAAATTTCCTGCGATTAGTAATTATAAAATTAAGAAGGAACTTTCATTAGGTCTAAGTTCCGTTACTTGATGAAAGATACTACCTTTGAACAATTGCTGACAGATACTGAGAAGGCAGCTTGGCAGAAGGCCATTGAAAGATGTATGCAACAATTGTTTGGGAAACGTAATGTCTGAGAATTACAGGGAACTAATGAAACACATGCTGGACAGTTACAAGGCTATGGAATGCAACATGTCTCTGAAATAGCATTTCCTTCATTCTCATTTGGATTTCTTCCCACCTACTCTTGGAGAGGTGAGTGACGAGAACATTTCACCAACGCAGCTGCAACGGGAAAACGATATAAGTGAAAATGGCCACCAAACCTTTTGGCGGATTTCTGCTGGACACTTGTACAAGAAGTTTCACCATTCATCCATAAAGTTTCCAGGAAAAATTTCTAACTTGTAAGTACATTTCAAGCTTTATTCAGATTTCCCGTACTGTTTTCATTTCGTGTTTCGTAATACCTTTTAATCGTTAGGAACTCTTAATCGTGGTAACACATTCGTAATAACAATTAATCGAATTATTGATTTCGCCATGAATTTTGTAACGAAGTTTCAGTGATCACAATATTACAAAGTACCTCCTTTTTACTTTCTCGCTACCACTAACGCAGAAGAGAGAAAAATGTGTAATGATACTCATGTATAAAACGGCGTATTTTCGGCAGGAAAATCTCTCATTATATCACTGTGGTAAAGAAAAAGTGGATAAATAAAGTTGGTAAATTGAGATAAAAATCTTCTACCATGTGGTGTAGCCAGAATCTATGTTTTGTGTGGGTCCTTGGTACCGAAAAATTGAATGGCGGCAAAACATGTGTCTGTCCGTCAGTCTGTTTGTCTGTTTGTCCTATCAGTGAACAAAATAAGTTGCTAAACCGTTCAACCGATTTTCTCCAAAACTGATATTACCCATTCAATCTCACTGATGTCGCTGTCTCTTGAATTTGAAACCGATATTTCACTTTACATAAAGCGCCTGGGACATTTTCAAAATTTTAAAAAATGGATTCCTAGTTTTTTATTAAATTTTGTTTTTGAATAGTATGAAGGACATTGAAGAGAAATGTAAGGGTCTAATTTTCGATATGAACTCTGATTTTTCGAAAATTACAAAATTTCAAAACTTTTTCGACATTTTCCAAGAACTACAATTATGAAGGTAGATATTTTTTCTTAATAATATATTTTTCTTAAAGATAGATTTTGAAATAAGGTCATATACAAGTTTTCGAAAATTTGAGTACTTTTTGCGCAATTTTGCGTGCGAGTACGACCGAGAGAGTACGTGCTCTAATACCACTAGTTCTTATCTTCACTTGTCATTACATATTACTTGTCATTACATGTCGGTCAGGTTTTTCCTCTCTGTTGCACGAGAATGTGTATTAGAGTATGTGACAGATGGAGAATGTGTGACAGATGGAGAGTGTGTGGAAGAGTGTGAAAGAGAATGTGAAAGAGAGAGTGTGAGAGGATATGGAATAATGTGTGGGTGAGTTTTTGCAGGAGTGTGTGTGAGATAGAGAGAGAGAAATAGGTCGGGAGAGAGAGAATGAGAGAGAGAGAGAGAGAGAGAGAGAGAGAGAGAGAGAGAGAGAGAGAGAATGTGAGTGTGACGTGGTGTGTGTGAGAGAGTAAGAGAAAAAGTGTGTGAGATTATGAGAGAAAGTGTGTGTGAGTGTGTGTGTGTGTGAGAGAGAGAGAGAGAGAGAGAGAGAGAGAGAGAGAGAGAGAGAGGGAGGGGAAGAGAGTAGTGCGTGGTTTTGATATGTGTTTATCTTCAGGAACAAATAGATTGACATTACTGAAAAATTCATCTCATTCAATCTCGTCATTGTGAGAATATTTTGCAGATATTCACAAGTGAAAGTTCCGAAAAAACAAACACTTCTGTTTGGCACACTTAAACTGGTACCAAAGGTACTAAAAAGGTAAAATTGGAAAAAAATAGAAAAAAAATAAGAGAGGTCTTAAAGAACGAAGGAGTGAAATAAGGGAAGATAATTGCAGAAAATAAGATGGAACCTATTGTAAAAGCAATTATTTGGAGAATCATATTACTGTTCCATTTTTCTTACCAAATATTAATGTTGTCTCTTTTTACATCGAAATTATCATAAATCCAGTTTTAGCTTGCAATTTTAACCGTAATAATTTTGTAAAAATTTATGTAATATATATTTATGTGCTTCCAAGTATTCGAGAGGAGGGAGTAGAATATAAAAAAACGCATAACAGCGCATTTATAAAATATGTATTTACAATTTGAAGTAATCACGAAAAACAAATATTCAGGTATATTTTTGACTGGCACTCTTAAAGAGATGTTCAGTGGCAGTTTATTCAATACGAGCATACTCATATCGTTTACGCCCGAACACAGTAGTATATTAATTTAAATCTGCTATATAAAATAGTTACGTCATCATTTATAACATGTAAAACTGTTATTTTAATAATATATAAATTCTAAATAAACTAAAGGTTCTAAAATTGGCGCAGACTTTCTCTTACTAGTTAGTTCCCTAATTTCTTTGGTCTGGGCTAGCTTTTCAGTTTTGGCTCACCTTCTTCCCAAATGCTATCTGTTACCGCCCAAACTATATTTTTTCACATTTGTTCAATTTTCAGTCCCCTAATAGCAGAACTACTATATGATTTTGGGAATATAATAGAAGAGTAAAACGTCGTCCTATTTGAATAATTTGAGGACGTTGAGAAAATGTTTAACCGTTTCTGTATGCGCGAAAATTGAAGCTTTTTTTCACAGAAAAATTTTAAGATTTGGAGAAACTTTGTTTGAAATTATTTGAAGCACATCAATTTACAAATTCAATAATATATAAATTACTAGTAATATAAATACTGACTGCTTGAGAGACATTTCAAAAAAATATTTCTATAAGCTTTGAAGAAATGAAAGAAAACATTCAAGTGGAATTAGTCATGTTACTTAGTCCACACAGCAATATCCATTCAAAACAAAAATTTAAAAAAATCGAAGCCGCTTTCGAGAAAATGACGCTTGTACGTTTCTCAAAATGCGAAATTTTGAGTTCATTTTCACAGTAAAGTAATGAGTTTTCGAGAAACTTTAGAAAGCATCATTTGAAGCACATGTTATCATAAATGCATACAAATTAACTTTGTAAATATTGAAAAGGACGTAAAAAATAATACGCATGTGTAATTTTTGAAAATATACAAACCAAAGCACACAGCTAAATAGCGTTTGTTACATTGTACGGAGCACGCCACCTTTATCTGCATATTTTATTCTATTCTTACACGATATTTTTAAAAAATTGAATCCGTATTTAAGAACAACTTGAAATAGTCCGTGAGCTTTCATGTAAAGTACCCCCGTATTTTAATGAAAGTTTTGCAACATTGCGGCGCCTCGAGTGCAGCCAGATCGACCGGGAATATACATTTTGGAAAAATTCTCACGTATGATTTAATTTCTTGTGGTGTTCACAGACTGATACACAGACACAGACAGACAGGCACACAGACAGACGCCTTGATGGATGGACAGACGGACGTTTTGAAAAGACCCACGTTTTCAGTATCCCCCAAACGTGTATTTCTGATGAAATCTCGAAATCGATTTTCCATGGCATTATATAACTTTCCCTATACTACGTACATTACTCCGTATATACGTATGTATACGGTAAAGTAAAAATACCAACATAAAAATTTTCTCAAATACAGCACAAATTTTTTCTTTAAATTTTTCGTAGAGATGGTGCTAAATGCACTGTAAAGATTACATAAAAGTATTTTTTTTTAATTACGCAAATGTAAGATTTTAAAAGTATCATTAACTCCATGAATATGCTTCATTCATTAGATTTGTATACATTAGTGCATTTGTGAGTAGAAATGCATCAAATGACTTCCAAAAACGTTTTTTGGAAACTGTTGGAAGTTTTCTGTGCATAAGAGGTTCAAATTTTCGCATTTACAGTAACGCTGAAACGACATTTTCGTAAAAAGGGCTTCAAAGTTTCAAAAAAATCCATTTAGGATGAGATTTTTCTGTTCTATAATTTTCTTAAAATAATATGTCGATTCCACTAGGAAACCGAAATACTGAGACAATTAAAAAAGAATACTTTGGACGACGATAGGTAGAAAGTGGTAAGAGAATGGGTCAAGACCGAAAAACTAGCCCAGGCCTAAGAAATTAGAAACTTTACTAGTACAAAATGTCTGCGCCATTCTGTAGCTTCACTAGTGACTATTATTTTACACCCATTCCTTTTATTTCCATTTTATTTTGCACTAGTATCAGCTTACTTTTACGTATTGGGATTGGAATACCGTCGTGGATGGCCTATCTTTATCTTCCTATTGCACAACCCAATTCAAGTATTGGCCTGGCGTGTGTGTGGGAACGCAAGACAAGGGGGGGGGGTTATGGCGCGTTTTTAACATACCGTTTCGGCCCCAGCCTCGAATAAATCGCATGAAGCCACTTCACCTGCCAACCAGAGCAGTTGTCTCTAGAAATCTGGTCCTTTCCAGGACATCGACAGATTCGCTTGAGTGCTCAATCCGACATTATCTGGGCTCCAACCTTCATAAAAATGGTCTCTAACTCCCCTGATGTAGAGATCATACATTGATATTACTTTCTGACTTTATGCAATCACGTTGCGTCCTCATATTCAATAACCAATGAAGATTTTCAAGGAGAATCATCATTAGAATGATTTTAAGACGTAACCTCAAGGATAATATTAAGAATATTCCTGAATAATACCAATATCATGTTCATTCATTGATATAAAATCTTTATAATAATTCACATTGTATAATCATAATCACCAACATCTCCCGAGGGAAAAACGGCACTGTACTTATGGGACTAATGGCCTTAGCAGTTGATGCGCCCAGAACCACTAATCAATCAATCAATAAAAAATGTATAATCATCGATGGTGCATACACTACTTTTAATTTATTGAACATGTAGCCCAAATACTGTCACATAATAATCATACAATTTCATTATTTGGTAAATCGATTGTAAAGTGAGTTAATTTCAAATTATCTCATCTGTATTAAAATTATTACAATCTGTTCGTAACATTTGCAATTAATTTTCCTTTTATCTTGGTGCATGTGCCATACAATAAAAAATCTGTAACTCCACTGCTTCTGCCTGAATGCACATGAAAATGAAATATTTATACAATAGATAAGAATATTGGAATAACCGCGTCGCCAACATGCAAATTTATTTTCGAAGCTGTTTAGTTAACCATGTATGCCTAACTGGATAGTGTGATGTCTGGAGCTTAAAATCTTCCATTATTAATGCATGCTGATCAAAAACTACAAAGTCCGTTAGAACAATTACTCGGTGATGCGGTACCTATAAGATGAAGGAAATGGCTTCGAATTTTAGTTTCAGAAGGCACTGTTACCCATTTTTTAGTGTACCTTGCTTGTTTTCGAGAATTAATAATTATTGATTCATTTGCTCGTGTTGTTCCTGTTAAGCGTCTCTAATCTGCTTCCACGGAACAATATATTTCCGCAATTGGTCTGCTCATTTCTGTTCTGGAGATTCTGAATGGATACAAAACATGCAGAGAAATGTCTAAGAGAGATTGCTTATCGGAAAACCAAGAACAAGTGTAGTAAATAATCAAATTTAAGGTCAATTTATTTAAATTTGCATTACATAGTTCTTATAAATGCAAAAATAATTCAATGTATATTTCCTCATGAGTTGAAAAATTGTCTCAAATAAGAACTCAAAATAAAATGATAATGGCTGAGTAAAAGAACAGCTTAAGGAAACTACAAACTACGGTTTTATGAGACCGTTCAAAACAATATGTCGCTCTTACCCCATCAACGCTCCGTATATCGGAAAAGTATGCAAATGTAAAAAGCCACGAGATCAGAAAGTAGCGATAATATTGATTCAATACGCATAAAAAATAAAAACGCACCTTATTCATTATTATAGTCCGCAGATACGGTTATCGACCATTGATATTCTCGCAACACGAATGTCTAATCGAAGGAAATCAGCCCTTTACGCCAACGCAACGTCATCGTCCTCGCGCGAAAAAAAAGAAAGAAAAAAAAAAGAAACAGAAAACAAAACAAACGCGTTTGATGAATGAGCAGCGCGGGCGCTTTATGTCGCCTAAGGTCGGTCGCTCCTACTCAAGGCGTGATTGATCATTTTTGCACCCGCCGTCGCGCACGACATTGCATGTTGTTTTCTTGAGCCTCCAGCCACGCCGCTCCCGCGCTCGATACACATCGCTCAGCGGTTTTGTAGTCATGAACTCGAAATAGATTTCCATGTAAACACTTCCTGATTTTTAATATGCTTACGTTGATTTCGGTTTGCAAGATTTAAGTCGTGCAACGTGGCGGAACGTTATGCAGTACATAACAACTCTTCATTACATTTTATTTTATGTTTGGTATACGACGTGGGCCCTACTCGGGAGAATATTGAAATAAGAAATGCATCATAAAATTCCAATTTTTCATACTAATGTTCAGATTTATTATTTTTAAATAAGTACTTAGACGCAATTTTATCATACGGTATGCATTTTTTTAAATCTACAAATAAAATTAATGAATACGAAATTTAAAATTGAACTCAATTCTCTTAATTCCAATATCTGTTATTTGACAGTTATTGGAGGGGTACATAAAGCTTAGTTCGAGTACTGGGAAATACAAAACATCCAATGTTCCACTCACAATTTTATATTTTTGTAGTATCTTTATTAAACTTGTGTGACACAAGACTTTATTTCCAAAACATATAATAAAAAATCTACATAAGAAAAGATGTGTTATAGGCATACATGTAAATGAGAAAATATCACGATCGCCGCAAGTGTTGTGTACTACTCTTGTCCAGTAAGCAGCAAACATCATTTTAGAGGTAATTTCCAACGTTAGATTTATTAACATAGATTAAATATTAATCGTTACCTCAAAAAGCTGTCTTGTGCTAGTGAGTACATGTCGAAGTCTTTTGGAAATGCTACCTTCGCAGGGTAATTCGGGACGATTTTTTAAGCGGAAGAGGGTTACGAGTAACAACTTCGTCCCGCCCTGCCCCTCCCACGCTCTGCTCACCGCTCTCAGCCGAAATCATACACAAATCATATAAATGATGCTATATGTGATTAATGTTCATTACATGAGTTTCACAATATCAACAATAAGTATAATAGACTGTAATAATTTAAGTAACAAACTAAATGTTAAACGAGAACTTCCAAAGAATTCATAGTCGATTCTTAAGGCGTGCTTAAACAATAATGAATGCTTAAGCAATAATAAGTTCCTCAAAATGATAGGTCACTTAAGAAGGCTTGTGTTTCATAGACATGTCTGATGGGAGCAGAAATGAGTGTTCCGGTATCGGAAATGTTGCCACGTTGTATTTCTCTCAGCTACCCAGTGTTTAACGGTGGTTTTCGTCGTTTCGTTGGTCGTTGACTGTAACCGTTTTGTAACTGTTGTGGTTTCGTTGTTGAATTTAACGCAATTTTACGAAGCTTATAACGGTGAACATTTTCGCGTTTTAACAGTTCAAAATGCTAAATCTATCTAATGAAACTGAACAAAATTCTTGATGTTACGTATCAACGTTTCTGAATTTCAGAAAATTCGGCACAGTATAGCTTGACTGACTTCATAGAAATCTGTGCAATTAAACAAAGATAACATTTAATTTATATATATATATATATATATATATATATATATATATATATATATATACGATAAAATTATCTGGAAGATATAAAGAAATTTCGTTTCCTTCATAAGATTGCACAAAATGTTTCGTAATATCTTTTACAATCTAAATGCTATTATTATCATCTTCGTAAGAGAAGGGTTTGGGAAGCCTCTCAACATTGATTCTTCTCAACAATGATTTTACGATAACGAAACTACCTTCTGAATTATTCTTCATTGTATATTTACAATGAATTATCAGTATCTCTGATACCCTTAATTACGCGAACGATATTTTGAGTGTTACTTAAATACTCCAAGAAATCATCGTCGTTGTCCGCGTTGTCGCGTAAACTTATTGTGTTCGTAAAGTTCACTTAACCAAAGTAGGTAAACCCTCTGGCAAATACCATATACGAATGAGACGTTGCTCATTTGTCACTCATTTGATAATAAGGACTCTTTATGAATCGGAGTCTCGTACTTAAAGAACTCTCATTACAAGAAACGACTATGAATTCGGCCCTTAGATCCTAACGTTATTTGTTTGTATAAAAAGAAATCTTGACTTAAGTGCAATGTCGATGCCTCTTGGAAACGTTCCCTTCGCAGGGTATTGCGTGCCGATTTCTTATGCGGCGTGAGACGCGATTCCCGTCTCTTTACCCCTGCTCTCACGCCCACACTATCGCCCCGCCTCGCCACCTCGGTTGACACGCGACTACCTGTGACCCCTACTCGCCCTCCCTCGCCACGGCCTGCCCCACCCCGTGCAGCTCAGCTAGGCCCCACTCCGATCCTCCCAGCCCCGCTCCGCCCCTCCTCACCCTCCCGTCTCCGCCCTATTCCGGCGGTGGCGCCGGGCGGGGCGGGCGGAGGGCCGGGGGCGGGGGGGCGGGGCGGGGCGGGCGGCGGGGCGGGGCGGGGCGGCGGGGCGGGTCGGGCGGTGGCGGGGCGGGCGGGGCGGCGGGGCGGGCGGGGCGGGCCGGAGCGGGGCGGGCGGGGCGGGGCGGGCGGGCGGGGCGGGGGGCGGGCGGTCAAGGTCAGGGCCAGGCGGCGCGGGCGGAGCCAGTGCAAGCGGGACAGGGAAGAAGGGCGCGGGTGGAGCGGCGGGGAGGGCGGTGCTGGCGGGAAGGGCGCATGGACCGCGCCAAGCGGGCGGGTCAGGGCG